>JAOXNO010000013.1:100648786-100700308 GCA_028565335.1 Limnodromus scolopaceus | reverse complement strand
GGGAGGGGAGGGGGATGCGTTCGTGTTGTGAGGAAGTGGTGGAAACAAACGAAACTGTGTTGGTGTGAAGGTTTCTTCATGACCAGAGAAGGCCCCTTCTGGGGCTTCATCGTGATGGCGCATTCAACATCGGGGCCTTCCTACCCACCTCCACCAGCAGGCCCGGCCCGTCTTCACCCATAACGTTGTTAGGTCCTTGCCGCAGCTCACTGATTCCCGCTGGCATCACTGCAGTGTCACTGACTCGAGACACAGTGACAGCACTTGCGGCGGTCACCTTCAGATCCAAGTGAGCTCATTTATTACCCTGGAGGGTAGTCGGGTGTTTTTTGAGCCAGATGCCAAGAGCACTGGAGTAGCAGGCTAATACGGTGTGTTGGGAACAGAGTTTGACGTGTTAAGTTAAGGATATTGCCTTGTACGGCTCTAATCTTAAATTCCCGGGGCACAAATTCACCCCTTACTAATACACGTGTAATTCTCATAACACCCCTGAGAGCTGTGAACTTCCGTATCAGCAGCACAGTCTCGTTCTCAGAACTGCTGTGAAGTCTTCTTATTTGCAAATTATTTAGGTAACCGTGCCTGCAAGCCTAACTTTAAAAAGTGGGAAAACTGTTCTTCAGAGAAATAAAAACGGGCTGCATCCCCAGCTGGCAACCACCTGTGCCACAGCTGGGCCAGGTATGGTAGAGCTGAGCTCTGGTCTTGTATTTCTGGTCAGAGTTACTTTGATTTTCTCTGTTTCCTTCTCAGATTTCCATTTTAGATGCACATTGTATCTTGTATGATCATGTGTCAAGCACCAGTTTACTTTGAAAAGGAGGATGAATACATCTCAATGGAAATTTTCTGTCTTTGGAAGACATCTTTATAAAATGAACTGTAGTAGGTGTGTTTGTAATCAGTAACGAGGGAGTAAGCTGGAAGGCATACCTGTAGGTGGGGAACAAGTTTTATCTATCCTGAACATTTTTGTAAGTGGTATAGAATATTTATGTACTCCTCACGATGCCCTGATATATTTGAAGTTGTGGGGAGAAAAATCTGCCCTCTTGTTATGATCTTAGCAGCCGTGTTCTGTTCCCAGTGTGAAATGATTGCCATGATTATCAGAGGGATTCTTCTTATTAGTTGTTTCTCAGGACAGGTTGAAGAAGCGTATCAAGGAGGAGACACATAGACTCTTTTCCAATGAAACAATCAGTTTTATGTACCATAATTTAACTGAAAAAGTGCTGTTGGGTTGTTTTATATATGCACATATATATATATGTATTAAAAATTACGGAAGAAATTTCTGCTTTTGATTAAACGTTTACTGACACAGTATGTCCAGCTTTTCTCCAACCATTTTGCAAGCTAAGAGACCTTGCAGAATTACAGCTTTCTACACCTCAGTGAACAGCTGCTGAATAAAAAAGCTTTGTGATCCACTTGAATGAAACACATCTACCCTACCACAATCAGCTTTATTTATTTTTCCTCTTTTCCCCTGTCTCATTCACTACCTCTTTTCCTTCTCACAGTGCTGCCATACTCAAGAATAGAACGGCTCCCTACAGAGGGTATTTTGATGAGCTGAAATGAAAAACTGCTCTCCCACACTGTCAGGGAGCTGTACCTATGGTGCTCTCTGAGCCGTACCCATCAAGGAAGCTTCATTCACACTTTCATTTAAGAAAAAAGTTTGGTTGACACTTTGCTTTGGAAAAAATTCCAATTTGCAAATATTACATGCAAAATGTGATACAAAAGGATAGATACTTTGCTGGTGTCATTCTATTATTCAATGCAGCTTTGCCAAATATACGCCTTTTGAGAAACTGGCCAGTTATTTCTATTCCTATGCAACTATGATTATTTCACTTCCCCTAAAATTATATATTTTCTTCAAAATTCCTTAGATTAAGTTTCCAATATGTTCTGCAAATTTCTATGCTGTGTCCAAGTAACTATTTTCCTCTGTAACTTGAATACTAGTCATTTAATACTTACATATTCTACATCGTCCAACAGTGGGGAAAAGGCAAAACAGGAGAGTATCAGAACTGTTTTATAGTTCCAGTGCCTGTATACTTTAAGAACCTATCTAAATCCTAACGGTAGTGCTTAGATAAAAAGCATAAGATCTATACAGTGTGCTCTTTCCGTTTTCTGGGAACGGTTGCTGTGCGTCACAGGTGATTTTGTCTTCCTATGCAGTGCATGAATATTGTCTAGTTAATGAAAATGTAGATGCTATTTCCAAAGAAAACACACAACAAAAAATGGAAGGGGGGAATGGCCATGTATAGGAGTTTTCATTACATAAGGCAACTCTCAACTCATACATTTATAAATATCTGTGAAGTCCCATCATGTAGCAATAGGCAGAAAACTGAACTCCAGGACAAAGCTGGAGAATGCAACCAGCAAAAAGCAAACCTGACCTATTGGGAACCTATTTCTTGGAGAGAGTAAACACAGCCACATTGGAAGTTGAAAATAAGGATGCAACTTCACAGCATACTGTAACACAATCTAAGAGAACTGCCACCTGAAGCACAAGGTATTCAGCAGCCAGTGGATGTTGCCATCGGTGCCACTCCAAACCAGCAGATAATATCACTATAACATTTGTGTATCCGTATAGCTTCCAGAAATGTTCCTCAGAAAAGCTCTGTGAGAACCAGGCAGGCACTGTGCCAACGGTTTGCCAGAAAACTCTGTTTTCACTGAATTGCTTTAATTCCTGGCATATGCCTGCTGATAATCTAAGTGATTCCCCACTGAGACTACTTTGTACAGCTCCTAGTGCTTCCGCCAGAAGGAAAACTCTCTTTTGGCACACATGGTAGAGCTGCCTGCCTAGAGACTACAAGGGCCTTTAAATAGGCCCAGAGACCCCATGGGTCCCTGTTCAAGTCTCGGCTTTCTTCATGTGCAAGGCACAGAGATAATACACCTACTCCTGACCCAAGAGAAGCTCTCTGTTTTCAGTTAATGAGCCAGGAAGAAATGGAGGGCAAGAAAATGTCTTCAGTGGTAACCAGATGCTACTGGTACAAATGGAATTTAGTGTTAGTGCATTATAAAATAGAAGAAATAATATAAGGCTATAGCTTTCATTTTGGTTCTGAGGCCGTGCTATGAATATATAACTGTAACCATGATTTACATTTTTTTAAATGACCCTTGGTAACTATGTATTGACCCTTATGAACAAATAACATACAGCATTACTAAATATAGTTACTAATATATCTTAACTGTGAATATTATAGATTGATTGCATGCTGGTACTTTTGATTTTGAAGTTACTTGATGCAGAAAAAGAGAAATAGAAGACTGGTAGTAAATTATCAAATGGTGATAAGGTACTTGAATAACCCCATTTTTTAAACAGCTACATTTTATTATTGATAGTTTAAATCAACTGTGAGTATACTCTTTTGAAACAATTTTGCCTCCCTATGTAAAGTAAAAAGAAAGAAGAATATCTTGTAACATGGAGTTTGCTGTCTTACTGAGTAAATTTTTAGACTTTACTTTCCATGGTAGGCTCTGATTCCAGTTCCTTACATGTATCAGGTCCATGCAAAAGTCTGTTCTTGTGGGGGTTTTGTTGGGGTTTTTTTTTTCCTAAAGCTAGCAAATAAAGCTTGGAAACCAAAGAAGTTTGCTACACTGCAACAATAGCTGCTGTGTTTTGTTTTGACAAAACTCTACCATGGTATTTTGGGAAAATACTTCATTTCACAACACGTGAATAGAAATCCTGTTGGGAAGCAGCACATTTCTAATCAAGTCTTGTTCTGAGCCAGTAAGACTTTGCTGGAGGAGGGGTTGAAATTGAATATCTGAGGTCAAAAGTCTTTTAAAGTGCTCTCTCTAGCAATAATTTAAGTACAGCATACAGCCTTCAGGCGCCCATTTATTTAGGAGTTGCTAAGTGCAGGCATTCTGTTAAGACCCTTACCTGTTTATGGGAAAAAGAAAAATCAGAGGATTAATCAGATCTCTCTGCTGCATTTATCAGAAAAGGAATGAACTTCATGCTTGTTCAGCTCTCCAGTCTAGCAGGCCATACCATAAGAAGCAGTGATTTTTGAGATATTTGATCTCTAGGAACTGAACAAACCATCAGCCTGTAGGATATAAAACTCTACTTAGACTTAGCTCATCAGTCACATTTACTAGTTTTCATCTGGTAACCTAGAAACTGCAGGGTGGTATTTCATGGGAAAATATGAACCTCTTGAATGTCTGTGCTTTTTAGCATGAAATACAGCATTATTTACAACTGTTTCTTCCCAAAAAGGAAGGAGGAAGGTGTTTAAATTAGTGGGTTTTTTAGTGTTTAATATGAGTGTATCTTAGCTCCTTTTTATACCTGCTGCAAAGGAAAAAATGTGGCTTTTATCCACATACAGAATAGAGTGGACTGCAGAGAAAGTGTGAAAAGCTGCCGTTCGATTACAAAAACAGATCCAACAGCACTGGAAAGTTTCATTTTTCCATACATTGTCCAAATACTTATGACTCTTTCCAAAACAACTTGTTATGCAACTTGTATATATTAGAATCTTACATTTTTCAACACAAATGGCTGGGGTGCCTGCCTATGTTTTGTAAGTAGAAGATAATGATTGTGCAACACCACTGTAGTGGCATAACTTAAAAATCAAAGGGTATAAGGTTGGATATATTAAATCTGTAGATATAAAGTCTTGCACTCCATAAAGGGTGGTATTTTTGTTCTTGATATTATAAATAAATGCTCTTCTTTTTTTTTTATTTTAGATTAAAAGATGCGCTATATTGGAAACAAGTATAGGCATATAGTGGAATGAATGAAATGTCAAAGAATATTGACTAACCTGTTGTAACAAGAAGTTTGTTTCTGTGCCCTTATGAGACAGGAAAAGATGATAGGTGAAGGTGCTGTGTGTTCAGCAATTATTTAAATACCATTATGCTTAGAAACCTAAATATGAGAATTCATAGGTGAACCGGTTCCATTGAAGAAGATGAAGTTTCAATTGCAAAGATTCTTTTCTCATCTTCGCGTGTGTATGCCGTGTGACAAATTTAATGGGTATGGTTAAAAGATATGAAAGTAACTGATGTTTAATTATGAGTTATTATAATTAAAGCATTTTAAAATATCAATATTGTTATGAATATTGCAAGCTGTAATGGCGAAAATATTTCCTTTTTAACTAAATGCAAGCTCAGAATCTAATATGCTCTCTAAGATGAAGGAGTTAATCTTTTTAAATCTCGCACTGAAAGTCCCAAAGAACAGATTTCATTGGTTATTTTTTCCTTCAGTACAGAAATCCTCATGAGGTTAAGTAGATTTACCATGTTCCCTTACAATCCTGGGATTTTCAAGTTAATTTTATAGCAGACTTTTTCCTGTAACAATATTTGACATGAATTAAGTTAACACTCATTTTTAATATAGGCTACACATTGTTTTCAATCTTTTTTTTTTTTAAATTGTATAATAGCAGGACTGTAGTGGGCATAGAAAATAGCACAAAAATAATCAGCTGTCTTAGCAATTCCATACCCGTAAGAAAAAAATAGATTGCAGTTAAACACTTATTCTCATTGCTGCTCCTATAGCTAAAACAGAATAAATGATGTAAAATAAAGCTATCCTTGTTGATGTTAATTGTTGCATTTCCTGAGTTTCCATAGATGACAGGCTGTGACAGGAGATGTTTATTTTCCTGTTCTGCTTTTTGTAAATTATACTGATTTGAGGTGATTACAGGGAAAAATAGACAATTCAGAAAAAAAGTATTATGACTTCTTACCAAACTATGACACATGCTTACCTTTTATTTCTTTTTCGTTCTTTGAAGAACACTATTATAGAAAGAGAGAGAAGTTTTTGAAATCTAATAAACAGGAAATGAAAAGTATGGTAAGAAACCAATAAAAATTAAAAAATAGATTCTGTAGTCTATAAAAAGATTAGGACAATTTAGCAGACATTTAAGCACATAGCAACAGGTCATGATGAGTGCAAAACAGTTTCCTGGAGCATTGAACTTCTTCTGACTTTATCAGGAGCTGGGAACAAGTTGCTCTAAATTGCTCTATAACAATGGACTCAGGAGTGCTGGGCTCATTTTCCCATAAACTGGCTGGAAGAACCAAGTACCGCCCCAATAACATGCATTTTCCAATATAGATGCTTAAAAAGTAGTATTTTGCACAATGCATCACAATTGTTATCACACAACATTGTGAAACTTACTGCAGCCAGATATTACTAAAAATACGATTTAGAATATTTCAGAGGTGATCAAATTCTGGGTAATAAAAACATCGCATTTATGATGCATAGAAATACATACGTAGGTGCTCAGCCTTTATGCTTCTAATTACAAAATGGTCTGACAGAGTCCTGTGGGAAAGTTTCTCCTATCCTACCTCATATTGGGTAGATTATGGAAATTTAAAAGAAAATAGTAAATGTCTGCTTCAGATAGTTTTATTTCAGAGAAAAAAAAATATTAAAAGAGAGTAATTCTAATACATATAAATATTCCTAACATACATTTCTCTCTTCAATACACATAGAGACATCAATGCAAATGGACAAAGGTACGGGGAGGGAAAAAAGGAAAGATACTGTTTATTTCTTTGACTATATCTTAGTATGATAAGCTATCGATCACTTAACTCATGTTATAAAACTTACTGGTTAATACTACAAATGAATGATTTAGTGTAACAATAATTAAACAAACTTTTAAGAAAGGTGTTAAATATCCTTTAGAATCACTGAGACACTTTTTTTCTAAAACTATAAAATTCTCTTTTTAAGTAAGTGTAAAATTAGAAGAAGTATGTCAGCCACTGCTAGTAATTCATATTAGTTATCTAATTAGACTGGCTAACAATGTGGATAGTGTGGAAGCAATAAACATATTATTATTATTTTGAAACTTGCCTTAGATAACTTTGTGCATTTCCTTTGGTATTTCTAGCTTGAACATTATGTCCTAAGTTATATGTAGGGTTATATAACTGCAAGACTATAACTATAATAAGGTAGATCTACAGCTTTATATGTCAAGCCTAATCAGGGTCAAGAAATGTGTGAGAGCAGTGACACAGTCCTGTGGCATGGTGGCAGCCTGATCCAGTAGTCTATGAGCTCCCACAGCTGAGGCTTTCTTGATGATCCTGAAGTTCTCTTATTTTAAAGGAAGTGTTGGCAAACTCACCTTGTGTTTGGCCCATAGTTATCCGGAGGCTCATCCTCTTCTCATCACTCTAAATGTATGTTACTTTTACAAATGAACTGAAAAAAAAGAGTTATGGGCAAAGGCAGAAACAAGGACACAGTCACTGGAGGACTGCCCTGCTGAGCCCTGCAGCCTCTTTTTACTCCTCAAAACATGAGTTGTTTCTGTACAGGAACCCAGCTTCATGGGGAGGGCTGGAAAGGGCAGGGGAGAGGAGGTGTGTGTCTGATGCAGACCTGGGGGAGAAGTGGGTCAGGGTCTTCCATTTCCTGGCTGGTTTGGCAGGCGGGATGCTGGGCGAACTGACTGCGGTAGCAGAAATGGCCAGCATTTTGTGTGACAGTGAAAAGTCTAGTCCGGCTTAGTGTTTTGAAGACCACTTTGGGTCTTCAGCCACAGGGTGGAATCCTTCGCACTGGATATCAAAGGGACAGTGGCCACCCTGAGCCCACACATACCTTGACACCACATCCCAGCAAGGCATGGAAATGGAGGCACAACTTGTGCTCTAGCCCAAAACAGTTCCCCAGGAACGTGTGAGTGTTGCAAACGTCTTTGAATTGCTTTACTTACACCTTAAATAATACTGTCTGAGAACTTGACATATAGTTTCTGCTCCAGGGGTCGGGTCCACAGCCTAAAAAAGCATTTTTTCAACTATTCTGTAGACAGACAAGGGCAGATTTGGAACTAGCCCTTAGTGTCGGACTTACAAAGCCATTTAGGGGATTAAGTCCTATTGAGCACCTAGGCTTTAAAGAAAATAAGTTTTTTGCTCCCACTGGGGAGTACTCACTGAGGCAGAGTTTCAGCTACTGTAAATAAATGTCATTGATTTGAACTTTCACACAGCTCAATAACAAAAGGTTTAGAGGAGCATGATGCAGATAAGATTTTAAAATAAATTTTAAAAATCAGAGCCCTGCTTCCCAGATGTCTTCATGATTACAAATAAATCACCACTGCGCCTCAAAAAAAAAAAACAAAAAAACAACACCAAACTAGAAATTAATTGGATAATGAGATCAGTCCTCTGAAACCTTTTCTTTTTCTGAAGTAAGGTTTCTTATTTGGATCTCTCAGGAGTAAGGTAGTATCCAGCTGTCATCAAAATAAATGCTGGTAGCACTTGTACTTTAACTATTCTGCCTGCTTTGTTGCTTTGGTCCTCAGTCCTCTCCTCTTGTCCCATTGTCCTATAGTCCTGTGTCATGTTACTTCCTTGACTTTTTTTTCTCCCTCTTAACTATTTGGGCAAGCAGTACAGCATGAAATAGCACAGTAATTGTTCAACATAAAAATTTCCAAATTACAGCTGATGAAGTTTACTCATAAGGAACTAAAAGTTACCAGAAGAAAAAGGCAAATCTATGGAAAATATTGAAAATAAACAGCAATAAACAATAGTTTGTACTATTTTACACAGGAAAGTCTATTTACATAATCCAAACTGTCACAATAAACAGGCTCTTTCTGGGTTTCATCTTGCCAGATTCATAAAACATTTAAAGAGTTTTAATACTAGATTTCAGACTACAAGTTTTGGAGTTTCTCTTGTGTGTAGCTTCCTAGTTGTTAAGCAAATGAGAATATTGATAAGTTTCAGGTAGTTTTCTTTCGGTTTTCATTTATATCAGTCTCATGTTCAGCTGCTGTTCACTGATATTACCATGGTACAAAAATGAAGCTGTTGTTTCAAGTTTGTTTTTTTTGAAAAAAAAAAATATTGTTCTTATTATGCTATGTGTGATGTGATTTTCCCTGTGGACTATGTTGGTAGAAGTAATATGTCTGGAATTTAAATTAAAACAGATTAAATACCTGCAAAGAAGTGCACTACAGATTTTTTTTTCTTCCTCAGATCTCAAAAATAAGCAGTTATTTTAAAAAGACAAGTTAAAAGCACCAATGGAGGCAAGAAATAAGGGCATTACCAGAAATAATCAAAACAATCTTGTATTTCAGGTACTTAACCTCAACCTCTCCCCCTTTTTACCCTCAGTAAAGTAGGGATGTATTTTGGCTGTCTCTACAAACAGTGAAACAATACCAGCTTCTTGGCTTATGGATATTTCTGTACTAGGGTTCCAACTGAGAAATTCAATGTTATCAAATTCATTACGTTATCATTTTGGCATTTTAATATAAATGTTATCATCAAAGAAACAACCCAATGCTACAAGGTCTTATTTGTGATGCTGTGCACAACTTAGAATTATCTGCTCTAACATTTGATAACTCAGGAAATAAACCAACTTATTAATAGTATGGTTTTGTGTATCTTCATCAACTTCACATGCAAACATTTTTATAATCTGGAAATATTCATTTAGTTACAGTAAAAAAAAATCCCTTGCAATGTATATGTGTCCTTCTTCAGGAGTACACAAAACCAAAATGAGATGTTTTCTAATGGTATATGACATTGTGAATAGTTTAAGACTGCAGTACTAAATTGAAGGACACTTTAGCTTAGGATTTTAGATTTTTAGCTGAAGTTACTATAGCCACACAATGCTATTATCGCTCAAATAGTTCAGAGAAGCCTTGTTCTTCGTTATTCTCGGAAGAACCCGGACTCCTTTTTTTCTGTGCACGTGAAGAAAGCTCTCCATTGGAGAAGGCGACAGAAAATGTGCTTTTTGCTGTCAGGCTGTTGATGCTCCTTCCTAGCCAGCCAAGTGGAACCAGTAAGTGATCAGTAGGCAGACTCATGATGTCTCCCCACCAACCCCTTTCAAAAAAAAACCCAAAACATATTCAGCAACACTTTTACTAATGCTTCATGAGAAAAGGGGAATCAAGCATAGCTGGGCCAGGCACACAGTTTGTAGTATGCAGATATATATGATTATCAGCTGTCATGGTAACACCTTCATCTACTGGGACTTCATTCTCAGTAATACAGCAGATTTGTAAAAGGCCAAAAGATGCGTAGATCCTAATTCTCAGGTCTGCCTTCTAGTTCTGTTTGTTTAAGGATTTTTTCAGTCTGTTTGTTCAATTTCTGTGTGATTTCTTCTGTAGATTTCAACAGAATATATACATATGCACACATACAACTACAGATGTATGTGTATTGTTTTGTAAATGTTATCAATCATGCTTTTTTCTGCTTTGCATCATTTATTCACTTATCTTCCATGTTCTCATTTATTTTTTGTGTAACTAAACCTTATAATAAATTATTATTAAATATGACCTGACGGTGGCAGTCTTCATGTTTTGTTTTCTCCTGGGCATAAGGGGAGGGGTTGGGGGGGATGGAGGGAGGAGAGCAGGGGCTACACTTCCATTGCCAAGTAGAAAGCGCTGAAATAACCGTGGTGAGTGTAAAACCACACAGCTGTCAGATAGCAAGTTTCTGTTCATACTTTTAAATCTGGGTTCAAGGATCCCTGATATATTTGCTTTTGTCAGCTGAATAGTGCTGTTTGCCCAGCAGCAAAATAACACCTCCTGTGTGTAAAATCATGGATATTTGTTATTCTATAGAGTTCTCAATTTGAGATGCAAAAATCATGGACATAGACAACATCAAGCACATTTTCTTTCTCACCCTGTCACAAACGCTTCTGAGACACATAGATTTCTCAGACCAAATTATCTTTATATAAACGTATGCAGCTCCATTCTGCATATCAGAGCTGTTCTAAAATTCTCACTTGAGAGTACACCTACTGGGTAAAAATGCTCAAATCGCAGAAGTACAAATGATCTTTAATTCTACATATGAATCAAAGGATACTTTAATGCCACAGGCTGTAATACAATGCAGACACACCTGGCTGTCCAGCCAAAGCAGGCCAGGCACAGACAGTTTGCTTCCACGTCTTGCTGGTGCAAAGGAAATAAAGTCTAAGCTGCAAATATAAGGCCTGCACTTTGGTTACTTCATTCTTAAGGGGGAATTTAATGGTCTTTTCTTATATTTGTGTGACACATTTTTCCAGTTGACATAAATCCCCTCTGTCTGCCAGGGTGACAATTCTTCTCCTCTTCTTTCTGTGTTCCGTATGCCATGAAAATTGGATCTTTCATAACTGTTAGCAGGCTAGAAGAACATTAAAAAACAGAACAGAAAAATTGAAGGACTTTTCTCAAAACAGCTGTAACTTTGACAAAGGATAAAAATGACAAATTCTCCTCATATGCTGAATTATTGGGAAATATTCAACCATTAAACAAAATATTTTTTGTCTTCTTGTTTTCTATGAGTACATTTCAGGTTCAAGTCGTATGAAAAAAGAAGTTGCACTTTTAATATGTTTCACAGCTGTCCTACATCAGGTGCCTGGTAAAGCACCAGTGGTGTGTCCCTTTCCCCTTGCATACACACTTCAGATTCTGAGACAGTCTCCTACGTCAGTCTTAAAACATGAATTGCTCTAAAGGTATCGACCCTTATGAATTAGTCATATCATTAAGACAACTTAACGTGATGGTGCCTTTTTTAACAGGCATGGGAGGAAAGACGGTTTCTGAAGCAAATGGATGGTTGCTAGCTTATGGTCACCCTAAGAAGAGCTTCATTTGGTACAAACTGACCCAAGAGTCAGAATGAGAGAAATGGAAATAGCAGGAGGTCAAAATGCTTTATAAGGACATATCTTATATGTTAGAAGCTCACTGTTAGATCCTACAGGAGTGGTATCTGAGAGGAGATAGGTGGAAAGTTAGTCTCACATCCACTGTGAGAATTAGGTAATTTCCCTAAGCACAACATAACTTCATACCTTGACTTAAGGTGTGAAGACACAAGGCAGAAGCAGTGAAGTTGGCGCCTATCTTTCCTCTTCTAAACTTCAGGCCTTGAATAGGATTAAGGGTGGGAAAAAAGGCTCAGAGCTCCAAAATCATAGAATCATAGAATGGTTAGAGTTGGAAGGGACCTTAACAGTCTCCAAGTTCCAACCTCCCCGCCATGGGCAGGGACACCTCCCACTAGACCAGGTTGCTTAAAGCCCCATCCAGCTTGGTCTTGAACACTTCCAGGGATGGGGCATCCACAACTTCTCTGGGCAACCTGTTCCAGTGTCTCACCACTGTCACTGTAAAGAATTTCTTTCTAGTATCTAATCTAAATCTCCCCTCTTTCAATTTAAAGCCATTACCCCTCGTCCTATCACTGCATTCCCTGACAAAGAGTCCCTCCCTATCTCTCCTGTAGGCCCCCTTCAGGTACTGGAAGACTGCTATAAGGTCTCCCTGGAGCCTTCTCAAGGCTGAACAACCCCAGGTCTCTCAGCCTGTCTTTATAGGGGAGGTGCTCCAGCCCTCTGATCAGTTTCATGGCCCTTCGCTGGACCTGTTCCAACAGATCCATGTCCTTCCTGTGTTGAGGACTCCAAAGCTGGACACAGTACTCCAGGTGGGGTCTCATGAGATCAGAGTAGAGGTGCAGAATCACCTCCCTCGACCTCCTGGCCACGCTTCTTTTGATGCGGCCCAGGATGCGGTTAGTTTCTGGGCTGCCAGCACGCACTGCCGACTCATGTTGAGCTTCTCATCCACGAGCACCTCCAAGTCCTTCTCCTCAGGGCTGCTCTCCAGCCATTCTCCGCCCAACCTATATTTGTGCCAGGGTTTACCATGTCCCACGTACAGGACCCTGAACTTGGATTGGTTGAACGTCATGAGGTTTGCACAGGTCTGCCTTTTAAGCCTGTCCAGGTCCCTCTAGATGGCATCCCTTAACTCCAGCGCATCAACTGTGCCACACAGCTTGGTGTCATTGGCAAACTTGCTGAGGGTGCACTCTATCCCACTGTCCATGTCTCCAACAAAGACGTTAAACAGCACTGGTCCCAGTACTGGCCCCTGAGGAACACCACTCGTCACCGGCTTCCACTTGGACATTGAGCCATGGACCACAACCCTTTGAATGCAGCCATCCAGCCAGTTCCTTATCCACTAAGTGGTCCATCCATTAAATCCATGACTTTCCAATTTTGAGATGAGGGTGTCATGTGGGACAGTGATTGTTACAATGCAAAAAGAAAGGAGATAGCACAGAAACAGCTGTCCCAATGAATTATAGTGAAGCTGAACTAGAAGAAATAGATAAAGACAAACAATATCACAGGATACAATTTTTTGCCTCAATTTTACAAGTAGTGACTTGAGGAAAAAATGGTATTTACAGTACACAAATAGTAGAAAAGCTAGCAAACCCAAAGGGCTAATTTGTTAATAACATGGACACAGCTGGGTCTCTAAATGAAGCTGTAAAACATGAAAGAATATTCTTCAAAAAATAGTGACTGGTGATAATCAGACTTTAAAACATTCAAATTTTTCTGGCTTAGTTTAAGATTAGACTATAAGATTCAAGGGATATAAAAAGCAGATACAGAAGAGAAAGACGTTAAGAAATATACAATACAAAATACGAGTAAACTCCAGCTCCCAGCTGATCTTACCATGATCTGAGTAGAGTAAAAAGCTTCTGATAAGGCCTCAGTGATCCTCTTCCTCTTCTTTCTGATGACACACATTCAGTCAGAAACACAGTGCAGGAAACTGCATCATACATGATAGTATAGTCCCAAATATCTAATTCCAGCATACAAGAGAGATGCTGGTATTGCTTACTTTCCCACTGAAACCAATAAATACAATAAAAATCCAAGTAGTCTCTCCTCTGACTTGCAAATTGTAACATATGTGAGATTAGCGGTGTTTCATAAAACCTCAACA
Organism: Limnodromus scolopaceus; assembly: GCA_028565335.1. NCBI lineage: Eukaryota > Metazoa > Chordata > Aves > Charadriiformes > Scolopacidae > Limnodromus > Limnodromus scolopaceus. The sequence goes on along the minus strand of JAOXNO010000013.1, from coordinate 100,686,356 downwards.
CTAATAAGAAGGCCCTTTGATTCAGGGGAAAATAGAATAATATATTGCCAACAAGTTCCAGCAGCCTTATATTTTGTGGTAGGGGAAGAAATATTTTTTCTGCTCACAATTTCTTTTCATTGGAAGTAGAGATTCTGGATAAGACCACTAGTGTATATTTAGCAACAAATACAGCAAACTTAGATAATGACTCAAACTATTAGTTTGGATCCAGCTATGAGCAAATTTGGAACATAAAATCAGAAGACAAAAAGATGCTACATGTAGAAAACCTCAAGTTGTCCCTTGTCCTTCTCCATGCACAAAATAGGAACAGTCTATGCTTAGGTTTATGTTTATGTTATTCCTGACAAATCACCCTTGGCATGAAGTTTCAGATAATAGCACTGTAAACATTTAGCTGACTAAGCAACTTGAGTAAGCCATTTGTTTTACTAGTGTGAAAAAAGATGGGGGGAGGGGAAAAAAAAGTCACTTTTTTCATAGGCTGTAAAACTGGTTAGTTTTTTCAAGTTTAAAATTTTGGCAAGAAAAGTCATTTTTCACATATACTTTTTATTTAATTGGATCTGAAGAGGATAGTAGGATGAGCTGTTAACACCTTCATACTTACCTCTTCAGTATATTAAACAAACTGGTCTGTTACTCACTTTTCGCGATAAGCAGTGGTGATGCAGAAGATCAGTAGGAAAACTAACAGTAAGACAACAGCAGAAATTCCTCCAGCTATGTAGATAATAAAGAATTTATGATCCCAAGTTGCTAAAATATAATTGTAATAAGTATGGTTAGTAATCTGTATAAACCAGCACGAACTTTTTATGACAAACTAAGTTGAAAATTAATTATTATGTAGAAATGTTATTCCATAACAGCTCATGCTCAATATCCAGACCTCACAACCATTTCCTCATTTCTGAAACGCCTTTGTTATGCTGAACTAGCTCCTATGAAAGTTGTGACTGGGATGATCAAAGATGAGTAAACACAGCACAGTTATATGAAAAAAGCAGTGGTGCCTTGTATGATCCTTTCCTATCTCCTTCCCTCCCCTGGTGAGAAAGCAGTCCATACATAAGTGACTAGATACATGGATAATAAAAGCACTTAGACTCCTGAAGTGAATGTTCTTGTCTTTGCAAAGGTTGTCCAATAAGAGATACCTAACAATCATTCAATACTTCTGTGGGCAACAAGATATTTTTCAGAGTACCAGGGAGATCATGTCAGTCCTCAAGAGGTTTTCTATTCAGTACTGCACACAGTTGTATCAGTTATTTTCTGCTTAAATTAAAAAAGAAGTCTGTTCACATTTTGACCAAAATATTTCCACAAAAATTTCTCCCATTGTGATGGCTATTTTTTTAATAAACTAATACTGTACTTGCTTTGATGATGGATGTCAGAAAACTCACTCTGTTTATTCTAGCCTAAGCAAAAATCCTTTCTTTGAGATTTACAGTCAAGGCAGGAAAAGTTACATTTGCAGTAATTTTGCTTAAAATACATTGACTTCTTCAATGCTGAGTCACATCTCCAAATGAAGCTAAGGAGCAACATGCAATAATGAAAAGTAGAGACAGGCAAGACAAAGGCTTCAAGGTATAAGTCAATATATTCTTATGGTGCTCAAGTTTACAGAGAGGTAACGTGTTATTATTCTCATTTTTGAGGTGAAAAAAGCTGGAGAAAAGAACAGAGATACTCAAAATCACACAGGAAGCCCACAACACAAGGCCTCAGTACAATAATCTTGCATTTAAAACACTTAAGAATTTTCTTCTTGTCACAATTCCGAACTTGATTAGTGGTAGCATTACAAAAAAAAAAAAAAAAAAAAGTGTGTTAAACCACAGAACTTCAAGTCGGGTTTTTGCAGGCCACCACAGTGCCCTGCTTCCTGTTTCTCGGTTGCATCTTTGCACTAGTGCTCTGCTGACTTCATACTAAGAGCACAAAAAGCAAGCAAGCAAACACAAATAGTATGCAATGAACATTTCTGTACATGGTGTATTTGTGGCTATCAGTATCAGCTACTACGGGAAACATCATAGCCAGATGATCTTCTATCAGTCTCAAATGACCCTATATGTCAGCAATGTCTTGGGAAGGCAAGCACTGGGTGTGACTCTGCCCAGTTACCTACCAAAGAAGGTATGTTCTTTGCATAAGCATGCATATTTCATGCATATTTCCTGCATATTCTTTGGCTTCTCAACATATAGGAGTGAAACAAAACAAGAACTCCAAAAAAGTGAGGATGCTCTGGGACAGAAACGGAGTAATGCCTCTTGCATTACTTACTACAAGAGATGGTGGTCATATCTTACGGCAACAAACCAGTTTCTTGTGTTTCAGACAAACACTAGAAATTTATTGGTGAACAGGGACTGAAAAACTGCCTTTAAGTTAGTTCCTCTTTAATGTTCTGCTCACTGTACAGAGGAAGATAACATCTGAAGATGAAACCCCAGCTGCCCCAAAAAGCTTTCATTCTGGGTAGACAAGTTACGTGCTCAATTCATAGATGAAGGAAAACTATCAGTATTACTAGCGACAGTAATCACAGCTAACTAGCTGCTGAGCCATTACCAGGTGGCTTTTCTCTCCTGGATCAAAAATGCTTCCAGCTTCTAATCTGGCTATCCTGAATACTGGTTGAGACTTGCTCAGGTACACCTCTTTAGTATTAACGTGCTCATTTGAAAGGATAACAAAAAAAAAATACTGATTACAGAAGAGTCTTACCCTTGAATTCTAATGTTATTTTACTGGAAAGAAAAAAGAAAGAAAATTGTCTCAGAAGTTGTGCTGCTAAAGGTATGTGACACAATAGAGACAGCTGCCTGATAACAAAAACTGATGTCTTTTGTATAATAACCGCATATGAAATCACTCTACTTCCTGCATGTCTTCAACTGCTATGTACTTAAAATGACAGGATGGCGCATATAGCTATGTCCAAATTCAGGAAAAATTAGAACATCTTTTTTTCCAAGTGTTTAGCTACCCACCACAGAAAATCACTGTGTCAGTGAGTAATTGTGGAAATAAGGGGAAAACACCCTGTAAGCAACAAAGAAAAAAAATTAAAATCTTTCATTTAATTGTCGTCAAGGATGGCTGAATCTGGATATAGTTTCAGACTTCAGCAGCATCCCCACCCTTCAGTCTGAACACTCCAGACCTCATTTTTCTTTTACTGAAGTTTCACCTTCAATTTTATCAGGTCAAGATAATAATCTCTGAGTTAATGAGTTTGAGATCTGAGATTATCAGCTGTCAGTTAAATTTGGATGAGAAAAATCATTAGATTTTTTTTTAGAACCGACAACAACTCAAAGCCCTTTTGCTTTTTCTCATTTGAAGTGAGCAAAGCCTTCCTGAGACATTTGTTTTCTTTAATTATACAAAAGTTAGTAATTACTAACTTCAACATAACATTCAAGATTTTGCAGAAACATGTCAGAGGCTTGTCATGTGTCTCTTTAGTTCTTATGTTCTCATCAAAGGTGATATGCTGACAGGAGGCTATTAAATGTATTTTTAGCATCAGTACAATTTCTGTTAAGCATTAGACAATATGTCCCTCTCTCTTCCATTGTCATAGCCTTGGCATTTTCTCTGCAAGATTGTGAATTTTTTTCATGGGAAGGTAAGGTTTTGACCCTCAGTGCTCTGACTTTGGTTTTGAGGAGGAAGCACTGATGGGTCAGACAGTTATTTCTTTTAACAAGAGATTTGAACTGCACTGGAAAGATCTTCATGTAACTTGTCACATGCCTTGCTGGACTGGCACGTTTGGTATGCTAATTAGACATCACTGAAAGAGTTTCACCCAAAACTGAAAGGCAGAAATCCAACATGAATGTATTCATGCCCAGAGAAAGATGGTTTCTTGAGTAGAAACCAACAGACATGGACTGATATCTTGTGTTCATATTGGATGAATTCCCAAAGGAAGAAGGGAAGCTAATTTCACTCCTACCCTGATTCTCCTCACCCCTGGCTGCAGCCTTATCTTCTGTCTGTTTTCTATGTCACAGAAATACCCAGGTCAGAAGGACTTTATGATAACCCTCAATGACTGGAAAAGTCATTTCTTCTCTGTGAAGATCATACTGAGTGCTATTGAAAGACATTAAAAGGACAATAAAAAGCACAGACAGCATGGATTCACAAAGGGAAAGTCCTGTCTAATTTGATATCCTTTTATAATAAGGTCACCTGCATGGTAGATGAAGGGAACTAATGTCAAATTCTGTAGCTGGGATGGACTAACGTGGGGCACAAGTGTAAATTGGGAGCAGAGTGGCTGGAGAGCAGCTCTGCAGGAGGGGATCTGGGGGTGCTGGTCAGCAGCAGGCTCATCATGAGTCACAGGGTGCTCTGGTAGCCATGAGGGCAAACCACATCCTGGGGTGTGTTAAATACAGTATAACCAGCTGGTGCAGCCTCACCTTGAGTACTGTGTGCAGTTCTGGGCCCCACAACTTAAGAATTATATTAAGGTACTTTAATGCATCAAAAGGAGGGCAACAAAGTTGGTGAAAGGACTAGTACAAACCATAATGTAATTCTGATGCTTAAACTTACTTTAAATACAACCACCAACCAGTTTTTCAGATCTAATAGGAACACACAGCAACACAAAATGTTTATATTTTTCCTTGTCTAAGATGGCTTGCTATCCTGCTTTTTGCTACAGCAAGAAAATAACTTAGTAAATCTTTCTAAAAGTGTCTAGGACTAAGCATTTCTTTTTCAACCCTTCTAATTTTTCAGTTCTTTCATATGACATCTTCCCTTCTTTCCCAATCACCTACCAAAATAATGCATGGAATTTAAGACTACTTTCTTCCTTCAAAAACATGTTAAAAATGAAATCTGACCAAAAGAAAAAGCATGTCAAGTAAAAGTCAGTAATGGGTTTAGATGTGGAGTCTGGTTACATGACCAATCTCTGTACTAATAGAACTTTTAGAAGGAGAAATATGGTGTAGAACACATCAGAAATTCATTCAAAGTCTCTTGAACACATTATGTAATATTCAGGCTCCTGGTTCTATAAGTGTTGTCCCACAAAAGCTGCACTTTACATGCACACCTTGCTTTATGTGTTCCAGGTTTTGAGGTCAAAAAACATTTGCAGAAGACTCATTTCAGATTACTGAAAAAACGTAATCACAATATTTAGTGGGATAGAATAGAGAAACAATGTTATTTAATGGATCTCATGGTTTTGTTTGTACTGATGTTTGAAAATGTTAAATGCAGCATGCCCACTTCTACTGATACAAATTCAAGAATACCACAGGCTTTTCCAACTCTTGAATACCTATTTCGCCCTCTCGTCATTTTTATTTCATAGCAATTCTATGCTGAATCTCCTGGCAAAAATATATTCACCTTTATACAAGAAGCAAGTTGCTTCTTTCTACTGTAGCACCTCTTTGAATCAGTAGTTTTGGAACTACTATCAGTTCTGCAAATAATCCTGTGCTCTTATTTCCACCTCCTTTCACCCAGGATTCCTCCACTTTAAAAATCCTTGGCATCTTCTCAATGACAGCTTCTCAAAACAAAACAAAACAAAAGTTTCCTATCATTCCTCTTACTCTCGTTCAACATAAACAGAGTTTTCCCTCTTACGGTTTACAGTGCAGCTATTCTCCCAGCTCCTAGTCTCAATATTTCAAAACATCTCTGGAACTGGGCAAGGTGAGAAGATTTGCAGTAATCATGCAGAATCACGCCAACAGAGTGAAAACATTGAAAGAGTTTGGTAGAATATCCAAGCTAGAGTGTGGCTTAGCTGCAATGCTGAGCTGAAGGAAACGAAGGGACTGAACTGATAGAACATACACAAAAAAATAGCATAGCAAGTTTCTGTCACCACTTGTTTTATCCAAGCCACAGCTGTTGCATCAAGCAGAGTAATTCACTCATGAGTTTATGAGAGACTTAACTGGCTATACCAGAGGAGAAGTGGGAGCTGATGCTTGGCCTGCCACTCCTTTCCCCTTAGTGTTTCTCCATATCTCACTGGAAATATTAATTGTGTATTATGAAACTGTTCCGAACATTAGAGAAATAACTGGAAATCCTTGACACTTCACTTCCTTTGGAATTAATGAAAATTCAACAAAATGCACTTCATAAGTGAGGGTTTAAAAGGGAGAAAATGGGGTGTTTTTTGAATCATACTGTATTTCAGATTCTTCAATGGTTTCAGACCTTTTTTTCTCCAAGAAACATGCATAACTATGCTGGCTTTGTTAGCACTAAAAATGATAAATAGGATTTGTTCCAGGAGCAAAAGAAGCATGGAAACTAAACCCCCTTTTTTTTTTTAGAAGAAATAGTTTGTTTACTATGACAATTGTCTGACAATTCTGAAAACTGACAATTCTTAAAGTTGTGGGGTTTTTTGGAACTCATTATATGCTTTCATTTTGGTATGAGAAGCACCGTACTCGGAGTAAACAGAAAATATTTCTATTGCTCTACAATTTGGATATACTTGATTACATGAACACAGACAACATTTTGAAATCTGAAAGTTTAAAATTATCAGAGGTGAGAGGAATTTTTCTCCTGATACCCCCTTTCTTTTCATCACATTCTTCTCAATTTCATGGACTTATATGGTCAAGTATTCAGAGTAAAGCAGGTCAGCATTTTTTTTCCTAAGCACATTTTCCACTTCTTAATAGCAATATCATACATCATGCATATTCTGAAGTTTCATACTCCATGCCACAGCTCTTAGTACTGCCAAAGAGAGGTCTACTAACATTTATTACCAGGAAGAAAAGCAGTACCCTCAAAAGATACCAGAGAGCTGGACTGAGTGCTGCAATAGAAGAAGGACTGGGGTGGTACAAGAACGACATCTTCAAAATGCGTGCTATAGTGAAGAACCAAAACTGAGGGTTTTTTTCTGTCATAACAGAAAATAGAAGTAAAGGTGGGATTCAGCTCACAGTTTGAAAAATCTTGTTTTAAGTGTCTACATATAGAGACCTGAGTTCCCATTATAATCAAACTGTGACAACAGCTAAACCTAGAGAGCTTCTCAGCTCACCCTAAAGAAACTCCTTCCATGAATTAGCTAGAGGCCATTTTATGAATTTTTACATTTTCATATGAGAGTGTGCTCTTTGCCTTTGTTGGAAGATAGGTCTCTCGCCTGGGACCCTGCAGTGCACTCTGCTAATGGGGAATTCCCTTCATGGCTTCTTTGGGAGAATGCCCACCTCTCCCTGCAAACTCAAGAAATCTCTCATCTTCCAAAGTATCTCCTTCCTAACATCAAACCAGTTTCTCACAAACAGGTCTAAAGTCCTACAATGAAATCAGAGAACCTTTAAACCATCTTCTTTCTGTGGAAACAAGATAAATTGTTAAATTTGCTATCTTTTACATGCTGCTAATTGAAATGTGGTATTTTAAATAAATCCTCACTTGTTATTGAAGAGTTATTTTACATGGGTAAAAGTGTTAATAGCTCAGATGGTCCCATTGTAAAAACATTTACCTCTTCCTCGTCTACTTACCAGCCACAGTAAAACTCATCACATAGGTTTTGTTTCTTCCAGTAGCTATGCAGCGGTACGTTGCAAAGTCAGAGTCAGTAATGTTTTGAATGATGATAACGGAGTTCGCCTGATCAGAACAATCCACCAGTGTACGCTCTTTGAAATCTGAACCAAACCTTTGCTTTCCTGATGAGTGGCACAGAACAACAGTATCTACCTGATCTGCTTTAATCCTTTCCCACAACACTTGCTGCACTGAATGTCCAATTTTATAAGGGCAAGTAAAAGCGACATTTCCTCCTGGCTTGGTAAACATGTGATTATTTTGTTTCTCAGATACTTCAAAAGCACCTGTGGAAAAGACACAAAGAAACAACAAAAACCTGCTTATAATTAATTCAAGTGAATTTTAGTATCAACAATTCCTGTATGGCAAATATTAATGAAATTGACTTACAGCAGAAAGATACATCATTTGAACTATTGAAAAATACCATTTATACCTATCTATGACTATATTTTTGTGCACATTTACACAAAACTGTCTCTATGGAACTGGGAGGCTGCGATGACATTGCAAGGCTATTTCTATAACTTTTGAGTACGTGAATGCTTTATTAACAGTTTGAGCAAATATTCAACAGCATAAATCATTAAATTCATTATAGTCTAGTTCTACTTTCACACTAATTATAATAAGAAAATGGTTTGGCATGACCCTCAGGACATGCATAAGTAAATTATGTTAAAAGTCATTCCAGCCTACGAACTACATTTCTCCCATTCACAAACTTCACCACTTAAATAAAAAAGAAAAAATTTCCCTTCATATGCTGTCCTTGGGAAAAACCTGTGTGATGGTCAGGCTGTGGTAGCAAAGGAGACTTCCAGAAAAATTCAAGACTTGCACCACATATAAACCATAGATATAATACATCTTAAATATTTTTGACTGAAATCCCTGTGCTCTGAGTTGGTTTTAATAATGGAATTCACTGTTTACAAATTAACAAAAAAATAAAATTAAATCTTCAGTAGAAGGAGTGTCAATGTTTCGGATATTCAGAGCATTCAATAACCACTTGGTTTCTAAGGTCAGCTTTGTAATGCCTATATGCCATAAGTTAGGGTTAGCACTGTCATCTTTTTGAAGACTTTAATGTTGAAAAAGATTAGTGACCACACTGCTTTTCCTTTACTGTAAAAGGACTGATCTTTCAAGCTCTTCAATTAGTTTCTCTTTATTAGATGTCTTTGAGTCAAAAATGTCACTACTATATATTTTTTACATGTTTGCTGTTATCTACAGTGAAAATGGGAAGCAGGGACAAATGGAAAAATGACAGTCATTAAATGCAACAAAACCTGTTTATTAAAAAAAGTTTTAAAATGAAGATGTAGCCGCATTGGTGGGATAGGATGGTTACAGTAGCACTCTGGGTGGGACTGAGTACACTGTAGGATAAAGTTATATTTAAATCCTCCTTGATATAACATTTTTATCAAAAATCTATGGCAAAAATTCCCAGTAAATTGTATTGCTTTGAATGCTGGTAGTGCCAGGTTGTCAAAATTGTAGGTACTGGAGAAATCAATTCAGATTGGCCTAGCTCACCTCCTAAGCTCAGAGCAAATAGTAGGATTGTGGATAAGCATACTACTCTGAATCTGGGAATAAGTGATTCCATTCACGTTGTCAGGATGGAGACTTTGTTGTGGAAGTCTGTGACTTCTGAGACTTGCACAGTCTCTGTGAAACAGTGAATAAAAAAGTCTAGCTTGCAATCTTTTATCAATGGAATGCAGCGCAGAAAAATTACATTCCCTCTGCCTTTGGAGACCAGAAGTATGATTAAAACATTGAAATGCTGAAAGACAAAAGGAACTGTGTCTAATGAGTTTACCTAAAAAAAATTAATGAAGAACTTGAAGATCCATGTAGACTGCAATCAAGAAGACAGAAAGTTAATGATAGACAAGGACGGAAGAGAGATAAATTCAGTAACCCAAACAGAAGGTACAACACAGTGAAGCTAATTAACTACTTGGACAGCTTGACAAAGACAGTTGAATTTCTATTACTGAAGACAGCTGCCAAGGCTGGATAATCATTTAAGATATCATGCTAGTTCCAGCAAGAATATACTCATGGAAGTCTAAGCATTACTCAAATCAGACTACTATGATGGGACTCTACACTTGCAAAATATGTTCCTTGAAGTGCAGTCCCTCAATAGAAAAGGTAATTTTTTTCATATCAGCTAGGGAAGAGGGGTAAATGAAAAGACAGTTGAAACTAATTCTCTCTCTTGTCCATCATATTCTAACAGGTCAGATCTTTACCTCCTGCCCCCTTTTCCAGACCACTAACTTCCAGCAAATATCCTTCCCTGAGAAATCTTGTCTTTACTGTGCAGCCTGTGCTGTCTTCTTTAGCTATGAGCAAACCCTACTGCTACCCATGCTCTCCTTAAGGGCCTTCAAGTCTCCCTGTCTGCTCCTGGGTCCATCCTTGCTGTCCAATTCATTTCATACCAATGGTGCCGTGAAGTCCAGGTGTTTCTCCTACCTAAAAATTCTTATTGGGGAAATTACGTGTAAGATGATGATACCTCCCAGCTTCCAGAGGACTCTCACCTGACTCAAAGGGCAGCAACCTGCCCTTGTCTAAAAAACATCCTTCTTCCCTGCTGCCCTCCTGCACATTTGCTAGAAAAATACACATTATACATATAGTGAACTGACAACTGACAACAAGAAGGTAAAACATTTTCCACCAAAATCATGAAAATCCCTTCTGTCTTAAAATTTATTAGTTAAATTTGTATGTTGTATTTTACAAACAATATATCACAATTTCCCAATAATATATAATACTACAACATACTATAGTGTACTGTAACAGGTACATTACAAAGCAAAGATTATCTTGCAATTTCAGTGAAGAATTTCCAGGTATAAATATTGATATATTTGTGTAATTTTCTGGTATACAAATAATAAATAATAGGTACTAGTGAGAATTATGTAAAAGGGCCAAATTAAAAGAGAAAAAGGTTTGAGATTCTTGGCTGCTGTGCATTCTATCATAAGCATTTTCAAACACAGACATCATGACACATTTTATTTTTTTTATTGCATGTATATTTTACTTGACAGAATGCAACAACATTCAGGTATTTTCACTCTTGATGAAAGATTTAAATCGCTCCCCTTCTTGCAATATAATACCTTGCAGAAATTAAATGATTATGTAAGGCACATACAGTGGATAATCAGGCCTACATAGTTCTAATTAAATCTTCCAAGTACACTGAAGTGTTCCAGGCCTTTGTTTTAAGAAACTGTCCCATTTTATTTTGACACCAGCATCAGCATAGTTCTTTCCTCCTCCCTCTCCTCTGTTCAACCACTTTCTTTATTTAGCATCTTTCTGAACACAGTTTCTTTGCTTTCAGCCTGGTACGTGTAGGATGAGAACCTCCCGCCTTGAGAAATACTTCTACAGGAAAAAGGCACACGGCACACCCACATATGTTCACCCCATACACGCACAACCCAAGGTGACACACCATGTGTGAACATTTCAGAAATGCTAAAAAAAAAAAAGTATCATTGCATTTGATAAAAATAGACTTCCCCTGCCTCTGCTCATTCTGGCCACTGCCACTCCTGCCCGCTCTGCCCCCTGACATGGCCATGTCATCTTGCCTCCTGGAAAGAAAGTGGGAGGAGGTAACAGCACTCACAATAGGTGCACTTGGCTCTGCTTGAGAAATAAGTGCTCTGGATTTGGTATCTTCCCCACATCTCTTTTGGCATAAAGTTATCTCATCATATTTTGCAATTACACTTCTTTTTCCATCAACTTTAGGGCCATGAGACATATAAAGGAGAAAAAAAGTGTAAGCTTTCCTATTTTAAAAAACATAATATTTCTATATTTTTCTTGTAAAGCAAATCTCAGAAATATAGAGCTATAAAAGACAGTAAACCAACTTCCCAGGATTTAAAGGACCAAGCAACGAAAATGAAATTCTGCAGCAGGGAAATTGTTGAAATTAAGAAATTCCTTTTGTAAGGAAAATAAAATAATGGTGTAATCTTCCCCCCTATACCCTAGTCCCTTTGCTACAAACAAGTAAAAGTCAAAATCAATATCACGTAAAAGTTTGGTCCCCGTTCTTCTGGATAGAGTCTTCATATATTTTGTCTCCTGTCATTCTTTCAGTCTCAATAGGATTAGCTGGTTTTGTTTCTTCAAAGGAAAGTTACTTAAATAGCTGGACTTGCTTTCAGCCAGTATATTAATTTTTAAAGTCAGTATATGTGACATTTTAGTTACTCCAGCATCCCAACACACGGACATTTTCCATGTGCTCCCAGGTACCACAAGGCCAGGACAAGTTCATACTGCTCAGACTGACAGTAGCATAGTTACCTTCAATGTAGCTACCCTTAGGAAGTAATGCTCTCCGTCAGAAATAACTAATGACCTTAGGATATTTTTCAAAATTGCAAAGCTAACTTAGCTCTACAAGAGACAAGTTCCCTAGTCCCACTTGATTTGCTGAAGCTCCGCATAAAAATGCAATCTTCTTCCTCTGCTTATAATAAGAAGTGAGAAAATAAATTGCAAATGAAAAGGAGGCTTAAATTTTTATGAAGATGAGCGTTCTCCGGGGCTTTTCTTTGCACCAAGAAAACCAACTTTCAGGTGAGAAAATACTTCAAGACTGACCCCTTCACCCTTCTTGAATATGCTAAATATGGATTATATTTAGCTCCAAAACTAATGTCTTCCAAGTGTATTAACAAATACCATGCAATTTTGTTGAGTTTCTAAAAGAATGTTTTTGCCCATTTTTGGATGAGGCAGGAAAATATGGGTGTATAGCTATTAAAAACATGGAACAACAAAGATCTTAATTTCTAATGAGCTACTGACACCAGTTCTATAATCAGACTCAGAAACCAACAGTAGTGTGGTGTTTGAAAGGGATGTATTTTTCTAATTGCAACTATTTGGGTCATAAAAATTAAAAAGAAAGTATTTATAATCCTTTACACTAAAAACATCCTTTTAATAGATATTAAGTTATATTATGACAATTTGGTGAATCTTTCTGTACCAATTATTAATTTTGCATGATGTTATAAATACTGCATGCAATTTTAGTTCACCTGCCACCTTCTGTTTCTTTACCCATATTCCACTCCTCTTTGCTGCTATTTTACTCTTTTAAACTGAACTTCAATTATCTAGTGTGAAAAAAAAGGAGAAGCCAAAGAGAGGGAGAGAGAAAGAGTACGGTACTAGTAAGAATGAGAAAATCATCCTCTCTACAGGTAGAAACATTTATAAACTCCCAGCAAGGAGAATTTGGTTGTTGGGGAAGAAGTCATTGGATAAAAGCATAAAAACAGGATTCATCTGCAGGAGAGTCTTGAAGACATAAGAGTTCAAAATCTCAAATTTTCATTCTCTCTAGGAATTTCATTACTTCAGGATGAAGGGAATTAACCAGCAATAGGAGTTCAGCGAGCAGAAAGATGGAGTGACACAGGACACTGTGCTCAGGCTTCAGTTATTGTTAATGATTTGACAATGGATGGAGATAAATGCTATACTGAGAAAACACGTCACAGCACACATGTACATGCGTGCATTTGTGCCTACCTGCTCATATCTTCCATGAGGCTCCTGAGGGTCAGACTTCAGGCAGAGCCGAGGATATCCTGTTTTAAGCCACAGAGAAGAAAAAAGCGAGGGGCGAGGGGAAGGGAAAGGGTGTGAAAAATGAAACTGTCTCCTAAGGACAACTATTCCACTCAGTGTTTCTCAGAAGGAAAAGCCAAGGGTCCCAAGGCAATGGACAGGGTACACACCAGTGCTGCCCAGCTGCAGAAGCATTATAACACCCAGGAATGCCGCATGAGGAGACTCTATGGGGTATTGATGCCCTGCATCTCAGATCCTAGTTATTATTTGTAATGGATTGTTTTATTGACTGAAAATATATTGAAGAAGAAGGAAACATACAGTTTATTTCTTAGTAAGTTTGTTATGCAGCTTGATACCAGGTAAGAAAATGAAAGAAATCAATAATAACATCAGTATTTTTTAGTGAATGTTTTTTTTCCATTTCTTTTTGTCCTTATTAAGTTATAAATTATTTCCCTGTCTGACAGGCCAGTTGAGAGAAAGGTTCATCATTAGAAATATAAGCAGCAGAAGAAGTTCTGCAGACAGGAAAATTTCAAAACTTAAAATATTAATCGCCTCTTAGTGATTTCCTTTAGAGCACTTGGAAGTTGAACTATCTGAATTTGTAATTCCTCATACCCTCTGCTTTTCAACTATCTCTGTTCATTCCATAACTTAACATGTATTTCCCCAAATAAAATATTATTCAGTCCATGCTAGTCAGTACTATCTCCTTAATTTTGAATATTTTAAAGCTGTCACTGTGCACTTCTTATTTTCCCCTGCAATTGCACCCTGTAATGATTTCCAAATTCCATTAAATCAAAATTTCATCCCTCACATTTACACTTTCAGAAACAAAAAAACAAGTCATAAAAATTTTGGATCTGGGTTTAACTACTGGGTGCCACAACAGTTATGGTTGATACTAGAGTTTCTACCATACTTTAGGTCAGCAGATGGAACACGCGAGAAGTGAGATTCATCCCCAAATTATCACACAACAGCAAGTCAGTTAATAACTATAGTATCCAGTTGACATGCAATGAATGTTCATCAAAACAATGCTCATAAGGAACATATAAAACATCCTTTCTAATTTTATCTTACTTTGGTAAAAACACAGCATATGGTAAAAACACAGTCTTCATGGGTACTGAATGTTAAAATTTTCTTTTTCCTTAACACAGCATATTCTGACGCAAACAAAGTAACCAAGAGTACATAATAGCATCATTATTCATAGTAACTAACTGAACATTCAAAATGGTAAGGAATAAAAAGATAAAAAGAGGGAAAAAATGTCAAAAAATCCCCAGTGCCGAATAAAAGGATCTGGATGCTCTGATCACTAGCCAAATAAAATCAAAAATGTTATCACATTGACTGTTTCCAAAAGACAAAGTTTCTCACGTATGCCAACAGAGAATCATATACAAGATAAAGGAGGCATTATTCTTCTTCATTTAGCAATAGTAAGACCTTAGATGGAACACGGTGTTTTATTCCATGTATTTTATTTTAATAAGGTTATATAGAAACTGGAGAAAATTCTGAGAACAAGAATGGTGTAATTTAGAATCATGAATTAAAAAGAAAAGTTAAAAGAACTATGTTTGTTTTGTACAGAGGGATGACTGAAGACAGGCAAAATGAGAGCCTTCCTTTTTTTTCAAAGGGAAGGCTATAGTGAATAAACTCAGTATTAAACAAGAGATATCTAGGTTAACTATAATGGGAAAAAAATCTCCTTATAAGGCTTCTAGACTGACTACACAAGAATATTATGCATGCATTTCCAATATGGGAATTGGTCAGAGATGATACAGATATGTTTATCCTGCCTCAGAACACAGATATGGGCGAGATGAATTTGGAATGTCTCTTCCAGCCTCAGTTTTCCACAATTCTCTAATTCCTTCTGATGTGAGCTTTTCCTTCAGAAAGGAAGAGGAGATGTCTGCTCTACTCTCAACCAGGCTGGTTTGGGCTTTTTCCCCTGGCCTTTGCTACTGAAGGGGCATCCAATCCTTAGTTCATCACATAAGATACAAAGTAAGAAAAGTAGCGTTTAACAGGTCAATAATCACAGCAGCAGTGTGAAAAAAGCAGCTTCACTTGACTCCACCCTCTTGCTTTCTAATTAGGTGCTGACGGTGTGGTTGACCCTGTAAGATACAGAGATAGTTCTTGCTCCAGGGAGCTCAGTGTCTAAGAGCCGAAGAATGAAGATCCCTCAGGATTAGCTCTTGCTTCCATGTGCTTTAAAGGGCTGATAATTTTTCACTGTAGACCCATGAATCACATTCTAAATTGAGACAGAGATAAATAGAAAGCAAGCTATTTCAGGTGGATAGGGACTTGAAAAAAAATCTATGCAACGTGCTGCTTTTGGCAGGCAGAAGAACATTAATATAGAAGTAAGTGCTGAGTGGCACGCATATCATCACACTAGCTAAGAATAGAAAAGCTCTGTCTCTGCTATCACAGAAGAGGTTGATCACTCTATTTAAAATACAGGAGTACTTCATGGTACATCTGGCATTTAAATACTCTATTAATGAACTTCCATTCTTATTCAGAGTTGCTAGCCAAACATAACCCCTGTGCAAATGGTCCATTGTCACTGATTGACAGAAGAACACATTTACTCATGAGTTAACCAAAAAAAAAAAAAAAGTAACAATTTCCAATCTCACAACAGAAAAAAACAAAAACAAACAACCAAAAAAAACCCCACACCAGACCAACCAATAATGAAACTCTCATAATTCACATTATGGATGTAAAAGTCACTACGAACATCAAAAGAATATTTCCCATTCTATTCAGAGCATAGCATGAGAATTTTTAATTCAAACTAGTACTATTTAAATGCCTAACTGAAATAAACTCCTGAGAATATAAACCTGTTTCATAATATACAGAAATCCATGTCAGAATTCAACAGTTTTGAAAAGCAAATAAGCAGGGGACAAAAATATTCCTGGTAATTTCAACTACATTCACTCTTTATGTAAATAAATATACAACACTGCTCTGCCATAAAGGTCAGTTTTCATTTAAACAGTTTATATATCACATAATTCTTCACTGCTGAGGAATTTTGACTTTCTATCTAGATGTGTAGCAATGCCATAGTGTGTAGGAGTAGAAAAATACCAGTCTGTGATCTCTCTAATGATGTTTATTGTATTCTATATTTTAAGTTAAATTTGCATTGTAAATTTGTCCGACATATTTTAAGATTGCTCATCCAACTTTAACTGAGTTCTGCATCACAAAGCTCTTCACAAGTTGATTTGCTTTGCCTCTAATACAGTTTTTGTCTACAGTCAATGATGTCTGAATCTGTTAATTTAAAAATAATCAATATTCTGATTACACACTTTAATGGAAACTTAAAAACCCTTAATTCAGGGATTGTTACATTTTGATGCAATGCAACCTAGAGAGCTACCTATTAAAAAGACCAAGTGTTTTGGGAGGATGTGTGAAGCACATGAAGCCAGATGTACTTATCAGTACTTCTCAAGACAGAATGAATCATAAAATAGTTTGTAGTTGTGTAGGAGGCATCAATCCAGTGGTCTGGTAATGTGAAAAGTATTGCACTGAACTGCAACTGACAAAGAAATGCCTCATACTTTCATAAGGGCAAGACACAAAAGGGCAAGATTATCATGATGGGCAATGACAACACAAAGCTATAACCAAGTAGTAATAGTATATTTTGTATCATCACCGGTATAAGAGTGCAATAGGAAAAAAGTTTTACATAGCATCTATATAGAAAGTCTAAATAAACTCATTAAGTTCAACAAAGTATTGGACCTGGTAGACATTTTAAAAGTAAAATACCAGTAATTTATTTTGCCAGGTTGGGAACAAGGCATAAATACACTTCAGATTTGTAGAATTCTGAAGATCTTGATGTAAATATATTAATGGAAATTATATTTTGAACCAAACAATTGTTCACTGATCTTTTCTTAACATTTTCTGTTGAGATATATATCTCCTCTTTGTAATGCTCCATGGAGTCAAGAATGGCTGAAAAAGAACAGACAAAACTAAGAACTTAAAGGCAGATAGGCATGACAGGCTAACAGGACCAGACCTTAATTTCTGTTGAAAAAATGATGAGGCCAGAATAATTCCTTCAATTCTTTTTCTGTGGCTTTACCCAAACTCAGAAAAAAACCCTTCATAGATGAGCAACTTCTTCAGATGGATTCTGATGAATTAAGAGAGAAGAACCAAAGGACTGCCAACATGTTTGGAAAACGATCAAGTAAACAAATGGATCAAGTATCCATAGGTAAGCAAAGATCTGGACAAACCAGAAAAAGACAGAGGGTATAGTATGGAGAAAAAAGGAATTTTGCCAATACTTCTTCCCATTCCTTTGTAAATTAAAGTTACTCAAATATCCATTCCAAAGTGCTAGGGACTGGAAATGTATCCTTTCTCTGAACACATTTCTTAGCAAAAGTTTATCATTTAAAAAAAAAAAAAAGAAAACAAGTAAGCTTGCAGAATTCCTGATGCTTTTTTGCTATTGTTAAGTACATGGTTGGCAATTGGCAAAACGACGCAGCAAAGTACTGTGCTTTGAGTGGCGACCTGGGATGATGGTTAAGCATGCACCTCCGTACACACCTGCCCAATAGACTGACCAAGTACACTGCTCTCTCAGTTCTTTCATTTGAAAGTAAAATTACAACACATGCAGCTTCAAATGTTTTCTCTTCTAAGCAGCAAACATATGAAATGTCTTTTTGATGATCAACAGTTCCTGTGTGACGTCTCCAACACCAATCCTTCTTCTATTAGTAGTGCTCCTCACATTTTATACTGCACTCAAAATCAGTCTTCAGATATACATGTCTAGGCACTGTATATAAGAAGCTACAGATCATCCTTAAACTGCTTAAACTGTTCATGAAGAAAGGTGAAATAAAACTAATGACTATTCCTAAAAAATCATTACATCTTATCAAAAAATGTACAAGGATTTTTCCCTGAAAGTATGAGTTTTGTTTGCTTAGTGCAGGAGTACTTGCGAGTCATAAAATGGGGGAACAATAAGGAGAAAAAAATGCCTTGAATTCAGTTCTGAAAACTGTTCCTGCACATTACAGGAACACAGAAGTAACAGATTCACCTGGCTGGCAAATATCTTCCTGTGGAATAACTACACTATTTTTTGCCAATATATTAATATGTAACAATGGCAGAACAAACTCTCAAGTTCTTCACAATTATGGTACAGAATTTCAGCACCGCATCTACTTTTAAAATGTCCTGTAACTACATAACTTGTGAAGTTTCCAATATAATATCCTGAGTATTATTGCTTTTCTGTCAGTATGTTCCAGTAACTGCCCAATAAAAAAAGCACGGATAACATTTTACAGTCTGCAAGAGTTCTTCCTCACCTATTTCATAGATGTCATAGGAAATCTTTAGCCAAAATTTAAGGTAAAAAGAACAAAATATGTCCTAACATTTTTATTATATATCCTGATACAGCTCCATGACTACCACATGTAGTAAAAAAAAAAAAATCAGTTACTACAATAATTACATCAAAAATTTGATATAAGTGGTGATTTACCACCACTTCTAGGGTCTTTCATCTGCCACTAATGCAAAGAGGATAGTACACGAAGAAAAGACCGTTGTAATGAGAGCTATAACCTCCTCTGTCTCCTGGGATCTCAGATCCTTATGACAGCTCGGCCATTTCTTATCCAAGATTAATCTTTTGGGGTTTCTGTTTTGTTTTTTTTTTTTCTTTTGTTTTTTTAAACTTTTGTCCTTGATAGACAATAATCAGGTTCACCCCACCTAGACCATGGTGGGGTGAACTGCTCCTGTGCAACCAGAGACTAAAGCAAGAGCAGAGTCCTGAACAGAGTTTCTCCAGTATTATTTTGCCATCTCATATACCACAAATCTGTTGTGATCTTTTAGTCACTCAATCTTTAATCTTTAAGTATCTTTAATCACAAATGAAAGAGTGTAACCACAGTGGACTTTTTATTTATAAAGGTGCCTTTGCTCTAAAGGGAAATAAATTGGGATGTTTTCAAAATACTAATTAAATACGTTTAATGCTTTTCAAATACTTGACTTTTTTCTTCTCTTTCTGTGTTTTTCTTTAAAAAAGCAAGTCATGGTCCCCAAACTGTTTTAACTGCTTGATCTTGTAGTGTCAGGGGTCTTGTTAACACTTAAGTTGCTGGATCTAGTGACACTACTGTAACCGCTAGACACTACTTCAAATATATTCTCATTAAGCGTCAGCACCTCAGGCTTCAAACTGTGCAAATGAAAAATGTTGACAAATTAGAATCATACCAATTTTACTCATTTTGTGTTTGTAATTTTAAAAAATTATACAAAGCACATGGGAAAGCAGAATCAGACTTATGACGTCGAAGTTGACTAGAACAACTGCGAACTGTTTGAGTGCAAAAACGTTCATTGTTTTGCAAGCCAGAAAAAGTTAATTCAAGATACTTTGTCCAAATGTATGTAACTGCCAGCAGATATGATTGCCATATGAAAAACATTTCACCTTATACTTTAATTAAGAATCTCCATCATGAGTATAATGCCATATGGCATTATTTCCATTTATTTCCACTACTTCTATTCAATGGAAATTCTGAAAGTCAATCATATATCCTATATCTATATTCTGTCGCCAGCTTTCATTGAAGTATGTGCTGCAAAATCCTCAGTGGCATGCTTACCTACTTAAGTTGGTGCATAAACGTCTCTTGGTCCCACAGCAATAGGTCAGTATAGGCAAATTCTGACTATTTTCAATGCCCTGGTAGCACAAATTAAATTATAAACCAGGCTTCAGTTTGGATTGACAGAAAAATCTTAATAACACCAATTTAACTTCATCTGTGCCAATTTACCAGAGCAAGCTTAAGTTTCATGTTGAATATTATGTGACAACAAAGTTGCATCCATTTAAAGGCAGATAAAACTTTTGTTTAGCCAACTAATCTTTAAAACTAAAGCAACAAATTGCAAAACATTAGACACCAGGCAAGTCCTTAAAAAAAAAAACTCAGAAAAAAATAAGACACACATTAGTCTATTAAAAGTTTGTTGATTAACTGTCATAAACAGAAGATATGGATTTTGCAGTAAGTTGTTTACTTGTCTGGGGTAGTGTAGGTAAATTAATATTTTTAGAAAAGTAATGTCTATTGGGAATCAATAAATCTTAAGTCTCAACCAAAGAAAACAATACAATTGAAAAAAAGTTTTCATTGCCTATCAAATGATCTTTCTAGTAGGTTGGCCAGATTTCTTTATAGCAGAGAATATTAGATTTCTTAAAAACCACTTCATTTTCCAGGACCTCAACTATTTGTGTGTATTAATCCCATAGGACAAGATCCATATCCAGTGAAATTATGAGACTAACATTCAGCTTTCTCAAAGTTTTTTCTCTGGTGCAGAATAAAAATAAAAAACTTTAAGGATTAACATCAGTGTCCTAATTTTACCAGCTGGACGACAAAGAAGAAAAATTGTATTTCTAGTATCAGCAGCAAGAGAAAATACTGGCTGCATTGAAGGGAATTTGAAGTTTACTGTTGATTTAATCAAAGTGTGATGTCATCCAGGGACTTTAAAATAGTACTTATGAATGTGTTAGTAAAGTAAGATAAAGCGTGATTGATAACAGCTCTTCTATAGCTGCTACATAAATAATTACCTTCTCTAAACTTAGGTCTTAATAATATTTAATTTTCAGTACAGATTGAAGTACTAACATTTTATTTTCCCTGGTGATACTGTATATTCTCTTCAGATCAGTGTATATAAGGATCACATTTATATGCATTTATTGGGAGCTGAGCAGGACTGATTGCTCCTGTTCTCAGAAACCCTGATTCTTCAAATGGAAAATGATTAATTTCTATTCAACACTATTAGGTCCCTCTGTAGTAGGATTAAATTGATATACTTGAAAAATGGGGGGTTTGTTGGTTTGTTAGTTAGGTTTGTGTTTTAGCATGTTTAAACCAAAAGAGAAATCTTACATATTGAGAATACTGAATCCCACAGTATTATTTAAAACAACATATGTCTAACAACTGATCCACTTTTTGTGTGGTTTACATTATGCTGAGCTCTGTAAGTGGACTACCTAATAAAGGTATTGGACTGAAGGGTAACATCCCACAAGAAAGTGACTCTCTTGTTTCTTGAGTCATTTCAGATTAACCCTAGCCAGTACATTCAGGAATAAATAGCTGAGATCAGTACTGCTTCATCCAGGAAAAGGAGCTTGCAGACCTCTACTGCTTCTAACTTTTGTGATTTTATAGAAAACAAACCCAATGGCTCAGCACCGCCAGAACTCAGGTTGGAGCAAACTACATAAGAGATCTAGTTTGCCTGTTCCTTTTTGTAAACAGCAACCTGCATTCCAAGATCTTAGCTTATATGAATGCAAGCAAAAAGTATGCTTCTAATGCCTACAGTTGCATTAATAATGTGCATTAAAAGGACTGCCAGAAAAAAAGAAACTAGGGACCTAGTAATTCAGTAACATTATTCCTTACATAATAAAAAAGACACCAGAGCAAAGCAAGCATTCAGAGATACCATTAAAGTACCACAGTTGAGGAACTCTGACCCGGACCACAAACCCACCCTAAGGGACCCCACTGAACTCTTTCACTAGTAGGAAGTTTCCTCTTCATGTGAATAACTGTGAAATGTACAGTTATGTCAATGTGCCACAATGGGGCAAACCCTTTCAGGTTCAAACTGTCTCATCTAACTAAACAATCTGTGGGAGACAATAACTTTTTTCAAAGTCAGGGCAATAACTTGCGTGTGGCTTAATTTCTGCATTTATGAGCTTTTGGTAATAAAAAGCTAGCAGAGAAAGGAAGACAGATTGGGATTCCTATTTCTTCAGTTCCATCAACAAATGTGCTGGCTAAAATCAAGTTTCAAAAACCTTCAGTGATGAAGGCAGGAACAATATACCTTGAATTTTTGAAATTTAGATATCTCCTACAAGAGTCAGGTCCACTGTTTCACTGTAGCATTGAAATAACAGAATTATAGATAAAATAAGACTGAAATTAAAACTCTGGAGAATCAGTCTAGGAAAAGAACAGTCATTTTTATCTTCTGGTCTTTCAAATGCTAGGAACTAAATTTTCCTTTCAACCCATTCTTTCCTAGCTGTGAAATGCAATAAAATATTGAATGAAGTCTGTTTTCACTCTGGAAGATTGGAAAGAGGAACAGATTACTTCTACATGCACAGTATCAAACCAAGAAACCAATAACCAAAACTATCTTTTGAAGGCTATTCTGTTATATGTACATAATGATCTTCGAAGGAATTCTATCAGAGAAGTTTGGTAATTTGCATCAGAGTTGCCAGTTGACCATGCATGGAAACATACTAGAAAAGGTTTTTCTCCTCTTAGTCATACAGCTGGAAAGAAACCCAATTGGATGAGTGGTCAGGTAATTAGAGAACCTTTGAAAAGTATATGGGCAGCTAAACAGAAAGTACATGGGCATAACTTGATCTTTCTCTCTCTTTCTTCCCTTTTTGTCTTTAAAAAAGTCTCCTTTTAAAGAAAAGGTCTTTTTGCTTTGTTTAAACTTTCCTACTTCCCTCCTTTTTGTTGCCACAGAATTCCTAAACGGTTATTTTGTTCTTGAAAAGCAAGCACAGAAGAGATTCTAGAAAATGAAAATAAAAACAAAAACAAAACAACAACAAAAAAATCAAAGTTTCAGACCAGGAATACTCTCACCATAGAACATAGTGATAAAAATATAGTATCCTCCATAAATAGTCACAAGGTTCATCCATGTAATTTCATGGATAGTTGTGATTTCATGCTCTGCAGATATCCTATAGCTTGTTGAAATGCTATGAAAACCTTGTCCCAATGGAAATATCACTATTGCAATTACCGTAAGTATCTGAAGTCTGCCATGTCATACATTGTTGCTGTGACATCTGTGCATCTCCTCCAGTTCTCCCCCTTACTTCCCGTTTCTCTTAAAACAACCTTTTGTCAAGGTAATATATTTCTTTTCTGTTGTGCTAGTTCTTTCCCCCAAATTACGCCATTTCTGCATGCTATATAATTGAAAAGAAAAATTGCAATGCCAGATAATCCCTCAATTGGCATGGATTTCTGTTTGGCATATCAGAAATTTAAAAAAACAATTTACTTACCTGGCTGAACAATTTCTATTACTTTTTCCCAAACTCCGTCTGGGTAAGTTACAATAGAGCAAAAGTAAAGACCAACATCCTCCAAAGTGCTCTTGATGAAGGATAAGGACTTGTCTTCCCTGGAAGCATTTTCAAAATAAATTCTTCCCTTGTATTTGTCTTCGATATATATGCCATAGATTGGATGCAAGACAGCTATATTTTCTTTATGAGTTACATTGAATTTCATCCATGATGTCTGGATTATCGCAGCATGTTTTGGATATATGCATTCCAGTTTCGCCTTCTCAGTAAATTTGACAGTTGAATCCACAAACTTTCCTTCCACGTTGACTAAAACACACACAGAAGTTCAGTTTCAGAATTAATATAGCTGAAAACTGAAATTCTAGAAAAACTCAGAAACAACTTTGGCAGCACTGAAAGGAAAGCACTGAAGAAAAAGTTCACTAAAAAAAACCCGAACCCTAGACATTATTATTACTGTTAGCTTGAGGATATCATCAAACAATTAAAATTTATCTGAACCACACAGTAATGCACTTGTGAATTGTGATTATATTTGTCATGATGCAATAAAAAAAAAAAAAAGATGTCAGCTAGAAATAAGAAAGCAACCTTACTTCTACAAAGCTGGAGAACAGCAATGAAGAGAGCTGCGTGGTCCATCTCGAAGAACACTGGAATCAGTGACAGCAGTGCAACGTCGTTTTATTCATTCTCTGCACACCATGTGCCCTTCTCACAGGATGCTTTTACTTTTGAAATATGAAAAACATCACAAGTTTTTTACTTTCACATTCTAAGAAACACGAAGTTTGAGGTCTCGGTGCAATAGCATCAGAGAGGGACTAAATTCCTACCAAAATTCACCTCAGAGTAGTTTGCGTTACCAATGAATCTCTAGCAATATGCAGAAATACTATGATAACTGATGAAGCAGGGATCTTTAGGTTTCATCAGCAGAAGCAAAGAGAAGTCTTCCATGCCGTGTATCCAAAACCAACAGAATTTTTCCGTTTTTCCGACAGTACAGTTCAACATTCACCTATTATTCAGGAAGTATAAAATGTAAACAGAAGGTAAGCCAGTTCCTATATATTAGAGGTCATAATTCTGTGACTAGTTATAGAAAGCAATGTCTTAAGGTCTGAGAATTTATTTGTGATAACATCATGAGTTAGTATTTTGGGATCAAAATTATGCAGCTCAAAAATTCTTGTTCAAAGGTGTAAGAATCTTGAGTATTTGTGACTCATGTTGAAATTTGTCAAAACAAGCCACACTTACATTTTTTCTGGATTTTTCTCAGGACAACTGCAAGCATTTTTGCGCCTCAGCAGGCCATCGTTTTATAGAGCTGCTTAGAATTGGAACAACATGATTGACTTGCAGTCAAAACTAAGCTTGAATCGACTAGCTAAAATTCTCAAATGAGTAAACAAATGTAATTTGAACTAAAGCTGACAACAGAGATTGTATTTTAGGTGCGTAATAGCCTACACAAGCTTGAGCAGAATTTAGCATTAAATTTGTTTAAGACTTCTCCCACAGTGCAACAACTTGTGCATAAACTGAAATCTGTATATATTTATCTGAATTGTACTAGGCATGTTTAGGACTATAAGACATTTTGAATGTTTTCAGTGATTTCATTTTGCCACTTCCTAGTTATATCTGTAATTCTCCATTGTTACGGTTGCATTTATTTCTACTCTATCTTGTCTGGATTCGCAAAGTACACCTAGATAGTCAGTAGTCCATCTGTTGCTGAGTGTAAAAATCTAACTAGAAGAGAATTGAGTCTTGTTTTATTTGCATTACAAAGTTATCTTTTCAAACAGATCAAAAGATTTACTTGCATTAATCTTGTCTCAGGAAACTGAAGCATTGCTGATAAGAAAAGCAGGAAACGGGAAGCTTCAGAAACTAAACTGCAGATTTTGTTTTGGAAAAAAAAGGGGATCTTGCAACTTGAAGAGGTCCAGTTCCTGCATGCTGTGCGGCATAGGGGCCTTTAAACCAGCTACACAGGGTCTATATGGTTCCTGCATTTAAATCTTGAGCCTTGGTGTCTAGCTGTTCTCAAATTTCAGTTACAAATGAGGCAAGAAGACAAAGTATCTCTCTAATCTGAAATACTATTTTTTTTGTCATACTACATATGTACATAGTAGTTTACAGATGAGTGGTGTTCCACAAAATATAAAGTGGAATGAAAAAGATAAACGTATGCTATTTTTTTTTGCAGTTACTATTACAAATGATTTTTTTTTACATGTCTGTTTTATTTAAAGCTAAGATAAAGTACTCAGGAAGTCTCCAAAATGAAGACAAATGCCATTAAATTAAAATTATTCTTCACTCATCCATTTGTAAATACAAATTTCAGTTTTATTTCTCTGAATTTGATGCTCGTTTTTCTCCGTCTGGCATTGAAAGAAAAAAGAAGTCAAGAAATTAATGTCCAACCTCACATGATGACTAAGTATCAATGATATAATAATAATATAATATATTATATTATTATTATATAATGATATAATATACAGTTAATACAAATGTCACAAGAACAGGGTCTCTTGTCATACCTGCTAAAAAAGGAGCCTGTAACCAGAGTATTATGAGGTCTCCCTCTAAAGCCTGCAATACAAGTACCCTCCAGACACCAGTGTAAGTGCCCTCTAGACATCTGGGCAACACACCTGCAAGTCACAAATCAGAAAGCTGTAGGCACTGTGAAAGTTGACTCTAGTGGTACAATTTGGGAGCAGGTACACACTTAAAGTATTGTATTTTTACAGAAGATGTAACCTATAAAAAAATAATACACACTATCTCCACCCTGCCCTCCTGGGCAGTGGACTCATCAGAGCAGGCAGTATAGGGAATGTCCATCATGCACCCCCCTCCCTTCCAGCCTCTCATCATACCTCCCATACCTCTAACCTCTGTTTCTCCCTGCCTCCCCAGCACTGAAAGGCCAGAAAACCTACATATCTCTGGTCATCTGTGGATAAGAGACTCACAGCAGCAGCACATTTCATGGTCACTCCATCACTTGAGCAGTTCTGCCTCTCTGTTTCTCTGCCCACAGTTCCTGGCAGTATGGCTCTTTTTTGACAGTAATAGCACTTTCTCTCCAACCTCTGAACCCCCAAAGCAAAGGAAGGGAAGGCTCACAAAGACAAACAAGCTGTATTTAACTATTTGTTGGCTAAATGCCAATTACAGTTTGGCAACAAAAGCAGCACAATGGAGTTTTCCAGCTGAAAGTACAACTGTAGGATGTGGTTTAAAAGAAAAAAACTAGAAAGAAAGAGAAAAAGCAAAAAAGACTGTGCAGTAAACATAATGGAGATCTACAGCTTGGATTTTAATCACGGCTTGAACATACATCTTCAGTGACCCCGGGTGAGTCATTTCATTTCCTGGTGCATTAATTTCCCAAACTTCAATATATAGATAATATGTAATGAATGCTGATGTTTCAAAGCATGTTGCAATAATCTCTCTAATGAGGTTTTTTAATGGAATTTGCTATAAAACTGTGAAGAATAAGACTTACATATAGGGCCAGCACAGTATGTTAATACCCTTTTTAATGATTCATTAGTATTTAAGATTTAACAGATAGGCCTGTAGCAATAGTGCAGAAAGAGAGAAAAATATATGTGCAGGCTGCTGCTTCCACCAGAAAGAAAAGGCCTTGACTGTAGCAGTGCAATGAAGCAGAAGACAGCTAAAAAGACCACTCCAGGTACCACTTCTTTACCTACTAACAGGACCAATTGGAAAATGATCAGGGTAAAAAGGTTGTTTAGTTTCAGTGAAACTCCAGTGAAGATAATGAAGCAATTGGGTTGGAAGGAGGGAAGTCTTAGCTATTTTGCACTTGGTGTGAGCTTCCATGAAGATTAGCTCTAACCCTGTAGAAGCCAAGTTAACCAGCCTAAAGTAGTTCAGTAACAAGTAATACTCCTTATTTCTATATGGATGAGGGTCCCCTCCCCACTGCCAGTGCGCTATCCTCAAGGAAAATACCCCTTTTTCCATTCACCATTCTGTGTTTCTTTAAGCAGGATGACTGAGTGGTAGAGTCGGAAAAAGGCACAATAATTCTGTTTGCTTTTTCCTATTCTGCATCTAATCTAATTGAACAAATAAACCCCCCCAAACTGGATTAATCTATAGGCATACCTGATTTAGTAACATAATGGATAGGATTCTTCAGTATGTATTCATAAATTTCAGAGGAAAATTTAAGTTAAAGCCAGATATTCCTTCAAGGAGAAAGAAAGAAGTTGTGAATTAAATACAATTATATTTTGGGGATATAGCGGTAAAGATGATTCAGAGAAGAAAAAAAAAAAGTTATTCTAAAAGGCTTTCCCAAATGTAGAAAAATAAAGAAAATATAATCTACATACTCAAGTCCTTGATAATTTTTAATTGTTAAACATACTTGCCTCTAGGAGGTTACGTTACATAAATTATGGTTCTATAATGAAATGCTTGACCCAAAATTAAATCAGTCTTTGCAAGAGGATATGTATTCAAGAATCTTTAGGTAAAGGAATATGTTTCTACATTTCTGGAACTGGAAAATTATTTTCATTTTTGGAACTGGACCACTAACTGTATATTCATCCTACATAACACTGAACGCCTAAATGGGTCAGGAAGCTAAAGAGCTGTTGGTAATAAAAACCACAGCTGTAATATGAAGGCGAGGTGACACTAAGTGTTTGAGATTCAGGAAGGGTATTTTCACAGTTTTTCTCAGCAAGATTACTCATGAGTAATGGATACCATCTGAACATGGAAAAGCTATGTTTAGTGACAGAATATGCTAATGGTGAGATGTACTAATGGTATAAAGATCTGATTAAGAATGTGGAAGAAACATCACTGCTGAACAAACTTTGAACACTGTAAAGCACTACTGCTGCCGACTCTCAGGCAAAAAGTGTGTTGGTAGGAGATAAGGTTTGTGGTATCTTTTAAGTTCACTGTGTAACATTCCTTTGACATATTCATAGCATAAGAATGACCCTGTGCCAACTTGCTGAACTTTAGTGAAGTTTGTGTGCCTGCATGTGAGGGGGAAACCCTTAAAGCAGCCAAACAAAGTACTCTGTCCATTTGAATAAAACAAAAGTGGAAAATATGATAAAGAAGTGAAGATAATTATGAAGACAATGAAAAAAGCCAAGTTAATGTACTTAAAAAGAGAGAAAACCTCAACAAATAATCCCAAGAAAATATCCAGTTAATGTATTTTGTTTATGTTTTTATTTACGTGATTGCTTAATGATAAAAGCTATCACTTTGCCTTTTTCTTGTATCTCAACCTATTCTGTTCTGTGATCTGGATTGTAAATATCTGCCACTGATTAGGTCAATAAGGTACCAAAAATGTCCTTAAAAACATGTTATAAATTTTTCTACTTTTATAACAGGAATACAGTACTGGATTTCTGTTCACGTTTTGTTGATAATTACTATATGCATTTTTATCCAGTAATAACATGGAGGACAGCATTTGAAAGACATGAAAGAAACTAACTCACAAAGGAAAGTAGCAAATTACATTTGAGTCTCAAAGAATTTAATGTACTAATACTGTTCAGTTGACTATGCTTATTTCTTTTAGTTTAGTTCTTGTCTTCCTGTTGAAGTCTCTGATTTTATTAGCTTTCAAATAGTGGTATTATTTGCAGAATCCTGAAAGTTTCATTTGAATGCAATGAAAATGAAAGCAGAAAAGCTTCAAGATTCTTACACAAATACATTATTGGGATGGGAAATGGACCTTTCTGTTTCAGAGCACAGCCATTCTCATACACCTATCATTTTTTCTGAATTATCCTTTTCCTGGTTCAACTACTTTTTATGTTCATCATGTTGCTAAAAAAAAATCCTGTTAAAAGTCAGTTTAAGGAAATGAATGTTGCTGGACTTTTTCTTTTGCTGTCAGAGGCTTACAGAGCTGTTTCCTAAACAATACCCTCAAATACAGCATGGATGTGAAAACTTCCTGCAGAGGTGGTTCACTTAAGGTTGAGGTTATCCTTAATTATAAGATGTTGTCAGCTCAGATGTGTCTCCAAGAAAGATCTGTAACTTTTATATGACAAAGAGGCTTATGAGTTTTAAAATGACCTTCAAAACCCAGGGAGAAAGCTAAAGAGAGCAAACAATGCATCTTTCGTGTATGGCTTCTTTAACCTTTTTTGTTGATGCATCCAGGACCTGACACAGTCTACCTTTTTAGGAAAGAAAGTTATCTCATGCATCTGCTTTTTCTTTAGCACTTTTTGTGCCCCTTTATTGGGAAAAAGCTTGGTAAACAGCAAAGTGACAGTTAATCATTTTCTGATAATGCACATGTCTTTCCTACAAGATCCACTCAAGTAGTCAATGCTATCTAGAATCTTCCTCCTACACGCAAAAAACCCAGAGAAAACCAAAACTAAAGGAAACCACCCCAAACACCAAATGCCAAACCCAAATATCTTCAAGTTAGTAGTGATGATGCATAAGCAGAAAATCACATTACTGTTTTGTTAGCTATTCGTGGTTTGATGAGCTCTGCATATTGGTTTTTCTATTTTACTTTTTTTTAAAAAAAAGTAAAAAAAATGGGGGAACATGCCATTGGGCAACAGAGATGGAAACTGCTGGTGGTGCTGGGCTGTCTGCCCCAGCGGAGACCAACCTCTCCCCTGCCCGCTGCTGAGATGAGCTGGGTACAGTCAAGCATTGAGATGGAGATGGGGCAGGAAGCCGTGTGCTCACCATGCAGGCACTGGCTGGAGTAGTTGGGAGAAGATGAGATGGGATCCCAAAGCCGACAAGACTCACAGGAGTAGTTGGGAGAAGATGAGATGGGATCCCAAAGCCGACAAGACTCACAGGCTCAGTGTCAGGCTGCCTTTACAGGCACAGAGGTGGTTGCAGGGGGGCTGCTCACCCAGATGGTGTGGAGAAGATTAGCAGAGGAACTGGGAGACAGGCCTGCTCTCATGGGGCTGTAGGGCTTGGGGGAAAATTTATTTTCAAACTCTCTTATTTAGTCTGCCACACCTATCAGATTTGAGATCTGTCTTTTTAAAGAGTTATCTTGCTCTGGTTAATTACCTGTGTTCTGAAGAAATGCAGCCAAGGACACCGAGGTCATACCTTGGTATGGTGGCATCTCGGAAAGCAGCAGTAGTTCCTACTCTAAGATCCTGCTGACTTAGTGGTCCTTTACACAGAAAGGTTTGTATTCAGATTTTCAGATTAAGTTCCTAGGCACAAAAACATGGTCACTTCTTTTCTTTTCCTCTTTTTGATCTTTGACTTTTTTAAATGTTCTAAGAGGTACCAACCCAACCATTCAAATTGCCCCTCAGAAGGAGCATACTTCAGAACAAACTGAAGTATACTGCTTAAAGATTTTCAAAATGGAAAACAAAAAAATATTTGCTAGTAAACTTTTGAATCAATAATGGATTAAGCTCTCCCCACTCTATGACCTTGGAAAGGGGGATTAAGAAGGACAAAGAAACTATGTAAAAACAGTTACCTCCTACCAAATCTTTACATCTGTAATGAAATGAAAGAATCAACAAAACCTAGAGAAAAAATAAGATTCTTTTCTATTGCAATGAATTAAGGTAATCTGTTGGGTTTGGAGGTTTTGGTTTGTTTGGGGTTTTTTTATTCTACGCCCCCATATACTGATACATAGCAATTTCTCAGGTAAAAATTGTTTTTGTACTAAAATCTAGAACAGATGTTTCTTGAGCACACCATTGCTTTACAGAAGTTCATTTGTTTAGGCAAAGGCAAAAAGAACAGTAAAGCTTTTTCAATAAAGATATCAGCCAATTGAAAATTAAGGGAAAGAAGGAATATCTCCTGCAATCATTTGTTTTAGTAGAAATAGCATAATTGTACCATAAACTCCTGCATGATTCACTACAACATACTACATCTGTTTTATGCTAATGTAGTTCCAAGAAAATCAATTATATTTCTACTGACATAAAGCAGTGGTGAGTCATATTCTCAATTAGTGTCTTCAGTTTGAGGGAATATCAGAGATTTTTCTTCATTTTCCAAAATTTAGCCTGCAACCATGTCCATGGTTTTCTAAGAACCTGAAAGTTTAATTACATCTACAGGGCTTCAGAGTAGCCATTACAGTATCATCACAGGTTATTTTATGAGGATTTTTTTTTTAATTTAGTTATTGTGACTGCATAAGTCTTTTGTTTCATTATGTGTTCATAACAAGAGGCACTGGTCTCTGACAGGTTTTTTTTAATTATGTGTGTGATCTACAGGAATCATAAAATGCCGATAAAGCAGTTTAGCTGCTCAAAAAAGGTTTATCAACTGTTCTGACACAACTATCCTAACATATTGATTCTGCTATCAATTAAAAATACTATGCTTTTATTTTTATGGTTGGATTCAATTCCTCGTGCTTGAAATCATGTGTGAAGATCCTGCCTTTTTGAAATATAACCCATTTTCAACAATTCAAAGTTAAAAATTGCAGTGTTTCTTTATTTACAATTATGTCTTTCTATTTTTAATTGAATTTCTGTTTCTTTTTTGTTAACATGAAAGAGATTTTTAAAAAAAGTAGTGATCTGAGCGTATGATGTGTGCAAGTGCTCCAAGGCTTACCAGAATAATCTGATGCATCAGACAGGCAAGAATTTAAACAGATAATCTGAAGAAAACCTTGCTAGGATAATATTAAACTGTTGGTTCACTGAATCAGAAATAACCAGAGACCTTGGTTTTGCAGGCAGTTTGTTCTTAAAGAGCTAAAAGAGAGGGCTGCTCACCCACACACTGGACTGTCACCCATACAACTTCAGGTTTCAAATTCTTCAAGCTAATAGCCTGGATCAAGATCTTCAAGGTCAAAATTGCATTTATCACCTTCCTTGCAGTAACGTTTGTATACATTACAAACTATATTTTGTGATGTGAAACCTGGATACACAGCATTAGTATTTTTTGTTTGATTATTTTTCAAAGCATAAAATGAAAGCTGTTTTTTTATCCTTGGATTCCTGGGATTGAGAGCTTTTTGTGCTGGTTTTTGTTGTTTCTGTTGTAGATGATGGCAAATGATATTTCTTGATGTTATGTTTCAGTCTCAATGGGCTTTTTTTTTTTTCACAACTGGTTCGACTCTATTTTCTACTAAGCCTGAGATGAATAGAAATGTGTCCCCCTTTCATTTAAGTAGAAATTCTATTGCTTAAAAAACCATACATATATATATAAATATACAGAATGTGGCAGCTGATAATTCATCAAATAGTGAATAAATTCTGAGAACAAAGACAGATTTCCTGTCATTTTGATATTAGTTATTCTTTGTATAGGATGGGTAGCATCAAAAGCATCTTAAACAGTTCTCAGTCTGCTTTTCTAAAAAGATTTTGACAGTGTTAATTACTTCTGCTAACAGACATTTCTGACACTAATATGACCTTATGCTGCATTTGAAAAAGGCTGTCATGTTTGATGCACTGATATATCCCATGGAAAACCCAAGAAATGAAATTAAACAAAATGAAACAAAACAAAACTTATCATTAGCATTGTTAGTTACCAAGTAAGGCATTTCCATCGACTTCACCAAAACACAGATTTTGCTTCTTCTGCGGGGGGACTTCTGTACAAAGAAATTAACTCCTTTTGTATGTAGCAATAAGATGCACCAGTCGCAAGAGAGGACAGAAGCACAAAACTCTACTCACTGCCCCATGAGGTAGCCAGTCTGGCTTCACAGATGGGTGAGCTAGTCAGAGTTTGTCTGAGACAGAAGTTGGTCGTGGGCTTGTGGACAGTTTCACCCTCTGCTGGTCAGCATCCAATTATCTGCAATTCTGAAATATACCATGCTAGTCCCTGTAAAATCAGAGGAAAAGACAGAAGAATTCTAACAACCCCAAAAGAACTATTATCAGACTGTAGGAGATGGCAGAAGGGGGATGTTTTAAGGATGAGAAATATAGAACCACCAAAGTAGATCATCATATATTCACTTTATTTTCCATGGAAAAGATCAAGGGTGTTGCTGTGCATGAAACTTGTACCTTTACACTCCCATGGTTAGAGTAACGCATCACCCTTGCACCGGTGCATTTATACCAACACAAAATCTTGTTTATTCATTACTTGTAGTTTCATTCACATATAAGACGGTTAATACACACATAGAAGTCAACTTTATATAGGATGTTTTTAAGAGAGTAACTAATAATATAGTTACACTGGTATAAAAAAAGCTGACCTTATGGTAGTGTAATAATGTTAGTATAAAAAGATCCAATATTAAAGTGGCTGGCACAAAATCTGTTGACTGATTGTTAAGTGCTTCGATTGCAATTCATAGGTAAGATTCAACAAAAGTTTCTAGAACTGCAGCAATGGAAAACACCTTAAATAGGTCATTGCAAAGCACGAAAGAAAAAAAAAAAAGGAAAAAAATTAAAATAAAGATCAAACAAATGAAATCCAAACAATCTACAATGGCACAGATAGGTGCTGCTTTCACAAGAGTTTATAGATGTGGTCCTTTCAACTTATTTACTACAATATTGGGTATTTTATGTGTTATGCTATTTCTTTTTCTTTCTTTCTTTCTATTTTTTTTCTTTTTGTTAAATGTACAATTTCGGTTGGGTTTCAAACCCTTGGTTTAGCACTTGCCACCTACCGCTGGTCCCAGTTGGTCATTTTACCTCTAACTGAAAATAAATTTATGCCAGCATGTTGGGGAGAAAACAGAGTATTTTAAACAGTCATATGAGAAAGTGTGTAGGCTGTTAAGGATCTTTATTCTGGTATATTATTGCAACTACACTCCCAGCGCAGGATAAAGAGATTTATTACCATTAAGAGATGTTTCAGTTCAGAGGGAGAATAAAATAATCCATCCTGAAGAGCTACATTCTGGGTGATTACATTTTGACCTCAATTCCTGCTATATTCCTGCTATATTCCCTATTGAATACAATAACATTTTGCCTGCTGGGACCGAGTCCAAAATCACCTGAAGTTAGATTTTTCTATTGATTTTTATGGTCTTTGGCTTCTTAAAATCAGTTGCTGTTACATCCATAACAATTGTTATCCATGTTCATTGTTCTGTCATGAAATGTTCTTAAATGCACACCAGATAAAACCCACATTAAACTGCATGTTTAGCAACATACAGACTCTGTATAATACCAACGGAAGAATACAAAACCTTACGAGCTATTGCTGTGCTACCTTTTTTTTCTTGTTTTTATTCTTATGGGATACAAACTTCCAATCACTAAGAAAGTCAGCTTTAAAAATAACATTCAAAGGCATTTTTCTGGTCTCAGTCATTTGGCCACTTAAAACTGCACAAAAATAGTTACTTTATTCAAATCAGGGTGGTTTTTTTCCCTGCTGATGTGTGAAAAATGCCATAAATGGAAACAATGCAACAGGAAATTACTGTCAACAAATACCCAAAGTGAGCAGAAACAGGTTTTTTTTCCTATAACTATTAAATTAAAAAAAAAAAAACAGTAAGGACAGATTTTTTGGAAACCATCATTAGTTTTACACTGAACTCACTGCTCACTTTCAAATAATTCTTGTTATTTCGGCTGCCGTTTGGTTGCTGACTTTGTCGTGTCCCCGCCCAGCACAGGGAGCAGACATGGCGGGAGGGTGAGCCCTGAGATGCAGAGGCAGGCACAGGCCTCGTAGTGTCCCTGAAACCTCAGAGCCTTCCACCGCGGGCTGCTCCAGCTTCTGGTGACCTCCTACCAAATGGCTCCACTCCTTCTCGTGTATTATTACACATTTTTGTAGGAGTGCTTTACAAACCTTTAGTTATTGCACAGTAAATTCAGGCAATGGAAGATTTTTTACTAAAGTGTAGCACTTTTACAGGTCAGAAACCAGTGTGCAGGTGTATTTAATATTCCTTTTTAAAGCGTATTTTTAATGCTGGAAACTGTACATCTTGCAGGCATGAAGCAACCACACCAAAGGGCCTAAGGAAGAATCTTCTGAGCTGGGGATTAATGAGCAGCTGATGTCTTAATTTACATAAACAGAGTAAAAATCACACCAAAAGCTTCAGAAAAATTGTGAATTCCAGTGGCACTGCTTCTACTTGCAGGAGAAGCTTGTGTTAACCCTTGAAACTTCGGGGTTATTTGCCATTTATGAAAAACTTTCAAACTGCAGAGAATATAATCATAAAGGCAGCAAAGCCTGTGTGTAGCCTCAGGATTCACCAAATTCCAGATTCAGTCATTCAAATAAAGTAGCTTTAATTGGAAGCAACTCACGGTTTTCACTCGGGTGCTGTTATTCAGCTCTGGAAGACACCTTTCCGGAAAAATCCCCTGTTGGGCAAGAAAAACTCCAGCTGAGAAGGAGGGGTGAGTCACACTCCAGCTGCCATAGTGATGGGAAAACGGTCCTCTGCAAATCCTCAATTAAACAGAGTCCTGGAATAACAACGGAGAGGAAAGACAATTTTCCCCTTCCTGATTTGGTGAAATCCACTTTTGAAGTGGAAGCACTTTGAACTTTTCTACAACAGCCTAAATTTGGATTTACGTGATGAGCATTGCTAATGCGATGCGAGCATGTTGGATGCCATTGCCTCAGTTGAGAGTGCATCTTTCTCAGCTCACCTAGATGTTGACATATGTATTATCTCTAAAGAGCTTTTGAAGAGGTTTTTTTGTTTTGATTTTTTGGTGTTTTGTTGGGTTTTTTTTCTCTCAATATTGTTCAGGTTTTGGTTTAACATTTGGTTTAATGATTGGCACTAAGCCAGACTAACTGGTCTCAGAAGTGAGTAGCAGCCTGTGATGCAAATCTAACACAGGAAATTAAACCGAGGAGACATTATCTTCTTGTTAAACTGAGTGAGCAGACCCCATCTAAATTGGCTAGCCAGGTTTTTAAAACACATGTTTATTACTCCTGGATCTAATCCAAGGACACAAGTGATCCTCTGACTCCAGGTATGTGTAGGGTACTGGGCCACAGGCAGCGTGGGCATCCCCACCCTCTCCCATTCTCCTCTGTCTCTGCAAAGTCCCACACTGCTACGTAGGGTTACTGAAGGAGTGAGAATAGAAAACACTTAGTTTTAAAGGGCATTCCTGGCTGCTGATGATCTCATATGTATTTCAACTCCAGGTCAGTTTTCTAGAAATATTCTCAATTGGAAAGCATTTGTAAAACTGCCTCTTCAAAGAAAGATAGAGAACACCAGTGAAAAATTACAAGTGGTGTATATTACTTATTCTAGAGAACAAAATCATGTATTATCTACATGAAGCACTGGGAATTGGCAGCCTGTATTCTGATGGCTTCAAATGCTTCAAATATTCAACTCACTAATGGTGTTTCTTGTGTCATGCTACCCTACACTTCATGTTGGTTTTAGAAGCACTTTTCTTATGGAAAAGGAAGGAAAACAAAACATAAGTTTTACCTGCTAGTAAGTAGCAAAAGCTCTTACAGAACATACATATGGATAAATATTGCTTTGGGTTCAGATGTACTCTTTATTGGTGGTAAGAACCTGATGTGACTTAAACTGTCCTGCCTGGCTGATTGAGAAATGTATTTCACATGCAGACAAAAAATACCCCGTTTTCCTCCTAAGTTTTCTGTGAGCTTTTTCACTTTTAGAAATTAATTTTTTTGGTCTTTACTTCTTTTGTTGGCTTTTCTTGGCAAATATTAGGTCAAAGAAAGTGCTACAATTTTATTATTAAACAGTAAGTTAGCTATAGATTATTTTACAGAAAGCAGTACATGCATGATTTGGGGTTGCTAACCTCAAGGCTTCTCAAGACGGAGTATCAGCTTTGATACTAATAGTCAGAAATCCCCTTATAGAGTGATTCTTTTGCAAATAGACATGACTTGGCCAGCTTTAACAGTGAAAGGAAGTACAGCAGTTTTCACTGAATTTCACTGAATTTCACTGAATTTTTAGAGTTGGAAGGGACCATAGAGATCATCTAGTCCAACTCC
>JAOXNO010000013.1:100600104-100646281 GCA_028565335.1 Limnodromus scolopaceus | reverse complement strand
AAGAAGCTGGCACGACAACATAACATCCCAATTGAGCATCCAGAACTGGTCCATGTATTCATGAAGAATAAGTGTATTTGTGAACCTGAGCACGCTGCTTTGCTGTAAATCCAATTGAACAACACTCCCATTTTGGATGTAGGAAAGCAGGTGCTGTGAGAATTTCCTCTTCCAGTGAAAATGAGACCAGCATTCACACCGTACATTTTTTTTCTTGAAAATTTTGTGGTGGTTGAGATAGGGTCGGCAGGGAAAACATGCAGCTGAATGCCAAACTGAATTGTAAAACTCCTACTGTCATTCTTCAACATCTAAACCACCAGTTATGAAAATAAAACGTGCCCAAGGGTAGCTGGCACTGAGGTCATAGGGCACAGAGTGACCCTCATCCATGGGGCCAAAACCTTCTGAGCTAACTAAGGGTGACTAACCAGCTCTTAGGAGCGCCCAGGGACCTCACAGAGTGTCTAAATGAGGTCAGGTAATAACCAAAAGACGAGGAGGAGGCAATAGGTGAAGAAGACACATTATCTACAGCATGGCCAAGGAGCTAAAAGATGAGCTAAAAAGGACTGAGGTGAAATTACATTTCCCACAACTATTTCTTCTAAAGTAATAGTAGTATGGCTTCTCTCACAGTGGTGCAGCTGTAAATGATGACTCCAGGAGGCCATCTGGGGGAAAGATTTTAAGGGATGAATTTTTTTTTTTTACAGCCAGAAGAAATCTGAATTAAACTGTGGAGTGTCCCTAAACTCCCTAGAGGAGAGCAATCTTCAGGTGTTTGCTAACCAATTTTTTTTTTTTTTTCCCCTAGAAGACAGTAAAACACTTCTGTGAAGGACAGTCAGACTTGAGAAGCTGTCACATAGATTCTATTTTACTGTGACAGGAAATCCTTATCTAAAGCTGTGCCAAAATCTCAGTATTGAAAATTTGCCTCCTCAGTCTGGCCAGTACTACTCCATCATTCCACTGAGGCCAGAAGCCTGTAATTTGCAAGTTTGATATGGAGAGGAACCAATGAAAAACGCCACCAGGGGCCGTGTAGTTGCTACAACTGGGTGAGGAGAATCCATAGTTCTAAATTGCTGGAAATGCAAAAAAAATAGCACCTTTCTCATAAATTAATTCTTTTCCTGAGAACGTTCAAGCAGGCTTGAAAACCTATTACTCAAAGGTTTGAAAAATTCATCAGCAAGTCATGATTTAGGGTCTCTATTTGCATTAACACACACACACAATCAAAACTAAATGATTTAAGTTTAATCCACAATTCCACAATTTTTTACCACTCAAGCGAAAGTTATTTCTTTGAAAGTTTTGAACATGCAATAGATGACACATCAGTCTTGAAAAATTTGAAAGCCTCATTTGTAGTGGATTTTATGTATCTAACTCTTTTGAATTTAAAATAACTTCTTCCTTGATTGCAAACTTATCATAAAAGATAAAGCAATGAAGTAAGAACATAATATATCTGCAGACAGTACAAACGGTAATTGTGTTTCAAGAAACTCCTAGCTTGAATGGCCATGCTTTTTATTAGAGAAACTAGATGCATGCTGAGTATTACTTTTTAAATTCTATAGTCTGTTCAGGTAATCCATCTCCACCTTAATTGTACTTTCCTCTGTAGGATAAGAAATTATTTTACAGGTCTTGAAATTTGAAGGTATTTTAGGATTTAATTTTCTTTGAAAATCCAAACATGATAAATACCACACACTTGAAAATATATTTATCTCCAAAATTCTGAAATTAAGTTTAACTGTGAATGAGGTCTCAATATTTTAATTTTCTCCCATGAAAGCTATTAAGACTAAATGCTATTGTGAGGCTAGTTATGCTAGTCTAAGTGCCAGCAAACAGACTTTATAGGGTCATTTACATTTTATAACCCACCTTTTTATTAACATGCAGGGAGACAGGATGCAGCTGCTTTGCATCCTCAGTTTTTGAGGGAAAAGGTGATGAAGAAAGTGCTGTCCTGTAAATAAATAAATAATTTTCTTTTCCCTTAATCTTGAAGGAGGAAAGTTTTAACTTTGTACACAAAGTTAATATGGAGATTTGATTTACATGCCCTTAGAGGCTAAATTTTTTTTTTTTTGTTTTCCTGAGGAGCAACACCAAACAGAAGTATTTACTTACGCTATCACTACAGTTGCATCCCACAATTGTAAAATGTTACAAAATACTGAAAAAATAGTGGCTAGATCTATGCTCATTTTGGGATAAACACAGCACTCACACTAAGGCTTATTGTAACAACAAAAGTATTAGTAATTTATTTGGATTTTTCAATATGAATAATTTCTTCAAGAATTTGTACTGCTCAGTAAAATAGAAATGTTTAATAGAAATCAAGCATCCATTTCTTCTATGTTCTTATTATATTGTACTTGCATTTAATGAAGTCTTTCAACTATGCAGCCTTATTTCACCTCGCTAGATCCATGTGTATTTCTACACTTTGAAAGAGCTCTTGCTGTACTTGCAGAGCGGTTACTTCCATCGGAATTAATTTGGCATTGAGTGTTCTCATTGTTTGTGTCTCTGAAAAAGAAAGCAAACTGGTAAACAATCTGCATTTTGACCTACAACCTGATTTATGAGGGAAATCATCAGGGCCAAGTATGCTGAAAGAAAAGTCCCTGTAGAGAACTGGCACTCACTAGTCTGAGGGGAAGAAGCCCCCGACCAAGCCTAGGCAGCAATCGCTGACTTGCAGAGCTGTTTGCTGTAGAGTGCTCTGCCCTGCAGCTTACTCTTCTGCAACACTACGGGACAAGCATGACAGCATTTAACAACCCCTTCGCAAGTTATAATAATTATGCAACTTGTCAAGAGGAAAAGAATCAGGCTCTGGTGGTCCATTCCTTGCTTGTTTTTGGTGGAGGAGTGGGAGGTTAGCCGATTAGTACATTTCTAGTAAAGATTTAATCCAGCCTCTATAAGCATCGCACTTAGGTCAACTGAGTAATATCAAGTCACACATTATTTACAAGCATCGTTAAACAAACAAACAAAAAAATCCCCTCTGTAAGTGGAAAATGCTTTCATCGCCTACTTAACAAGAAAAGGTAAACACGGACTTGCTACAACTCTTTTAGAGGTGCTACCCAAGTTTTGCTTTCTATTTTCTTTTTTTAGATTGGATATTAGGAAAAAATTCTTCACTGAAAGAGTTGTCAAGTACTGCAATATGCTGCCCAATGAAGTGGTTGAGTCACCATCTCTGGAGGTATTAAAAGATGTGTAGATGTGGTGCTGAGGGATATGGTTCAGTAGTAACTTGGCAGTGCTAGGTTAAGAGTTAGACTTGATGATCTTACAGGTCTCTTCCAACCATAATGATGCTATGATGCAACTTGCCCACTTTCATCTCTCCCTGCCATAACACAAAACTGTACGCCTTGAGGGAAATTTAAACACCCTGATGGATATTTCAGAAGCGCATTCAATAAGACTGTCATGTGTTTAGTCATCAATGTTTAAATATTTCTCTCTCAAACTCATTTAGCAGAGAATACTGAAAAGCTTACGACAATAGTTACATGGGAGCAGTTCAAAGAAAACAGGCACGGATAACAGACTGGCTTCTACTTCAAGGAAAAGATTTGAAGTGTTTATAAATTGGAAGCCAACAGATTGTGGCTCAAATATTTCCTATGATGTTGTAACTAAAATGGATGTACATATCTCACACCCTGAATAAACTGCTATATTAACATAACTACTACCTGTAATATCAGTAATTGAGAGCTCTTTTCAATTGCTAGCATCTTAAAAAAAAATGCAGCAGTTTGAACTGAAAACCCCTTAAAAAATAAAACACAGTTTTGCTGTTCTACACTTAATAGATATAATACACCACGACTGCCAACATTTTCAGTATGCACTGTGCACACCCACAACATTAAAATTACAATCCACTGACAACAAATGCTGATCTCAATTTAAAAAACCTTTATTAAGACCAATCCAAACCAGCAATCCTAATACTTTACAGTAACAATTTCAATGCATAATTTAAGAAAATTACTGATTTTTCACATCCTTTTCTTCTGTACATTCCTTCTTCTGTGTACATACTTTACAGAGTAGGATCGTTATGATTTCCCATTGGGATTACAGTACAATAGTTTGAAACACAATTAGTGCAATTTCTTTGGTTCAAAGTGATGAACTCCTTCCTCACAGGTTTCATAAATTTCTTCCACAGCATGTATGCTGCTGCCACGAATCCGTGAATTAGAAGCGTTTTCTTTAAATTCCAGGTTGCCATTGAATAAGCTGTCCAATTTCAACTTGAGAAGTCATCTAACGATCATTAGGAATCAAGAAGCTGCACTATATTCTCTAAGCATTTTAAATAGTAGGCATGTAGCTCATTTTCTTCTGGCTGTGGAGTAGCTAAAAGGAAGAAAAAACAAGATTTGAACTTCTAGTTGATTATTAATACAAAATTATTTTTTAAAGATCACATCAAATGCCTTGCTAGAATTCGTGCTATTTAATGATCTTAACCTCTACATTACAGGTAGTAAATCAAGTACTAACGTTGTAAAGCTTGGGGTTTTTTGTTTGGGTGGGGGGTTTTTTGTTGGGTTTTTTTGGCTTTTGTTGTTTTTAAAGGTTAGGTGTTTTAACAGCATTCCAAGCCCCTACTTATTTGTAATGAATAAAGTGAAAAATGCCTTTTGATTATGCTATGTTACAATGACGTCATGCCTTGTTCCTGCCAAAACTTCTCCTTGGGTAGGAGGAGGAAAGTAGGAAATGAAAAATAACAATATACATGTTGAAAAATTCCTTTACTTGAACTCATAAGAACAATCTATCATTTTAGCACAATTATCACTGTAAAGTGATAAAAGCTTTAATAGGGTAGGCTACTTGAGAGCCTTAATGCAGGAAAACATAGATGTACTCACGATTGTAAACTGTAAAAATTACGGTTGCATAAATCTTTCATACTCAGTATTTTGATATCTAAATGTTTATTGAATTAAAAGTCAATCTTTCAGTCTAGGACTTTATGTTCTAAAGTAGTACATAAATAAATAGGGATCAAAGCTACACGGTGCTAGTCTGTAAAAGATGCATATATCTGCCTTGTTGATTCAACATAATATTTTGAAAAGTTTCTTATCAGTGGCAGTTATGCTATAAAGAACAATACAAAATATTTATTAACACACTATCAGTTTATGAAAGCATTATGTTATGTTTAATGGTTGACTTAGTAAAGAACAGTAACAGTATGTTGACAAAATCAATGGATTTAGGTGACAGTACAGGAAGAATTCTAGCAAAAAACCATCTCCTTTATTAGGATCCTGACAAACAATGTTCAATGTAGGCAGAAATTTTGTGGCGATTCTGCTGTGCAAAATAACTACTGGAACTTGGTATTGTAAGCCCCTCAACTGATAAACCTATTTGAGTACATCTATACAGCAATTAAAATCAGTAGGAAAACTCACTGGCTTAAAATGAAACATTTGCATGTTTTTGCAAGATTGGAGTCTTGATGTGACTAACAACCAATATACCTGTTATTAGCTACTGAAACTCCAGCTACAGACCAGTGTTTGAGCATCTTTCAAAATTAACATTCTTGAGCTGAAGATAGCAACCTATCATATAAAAGCTATTCAAACGATAGTTATATTCAGCTACTTGAACAAAAAACTCAAGCTTTCAGAAAGCCAGCTAATTCACGGTACAGTATTTTAAGACCAGCACTGTGATCTGTTCTGATCCCTTCTCTGTGTGACTGAACACAGTAAGGTTGAGCACTGTTAAGCAAAGTCAATGCTAAACGAACATTTTTTATTATCACTTAATTTAAGAATTAACACAAAAGCGTACCGTGCAAAGAAAGCAGTTTGCTGCAAGCACCATCAGACCTATTCTTACAATTAGCAATTATCTGAGGTCTTATTTATAATTTATATGTGTATTTATGAGATGCCTAACCATAAAGCTTATTACTACTCATGATTTTAGATACAAAAGTATCCTTTCAAAAACTTGCAGTACAACAAAAATTCTTGTGATGATGTAAATTGAAATGTGTTAATGATCTATCTGATGGAAAAATACAGAATTGGCATTAGTTGGAACTAAGATTTACCTTTCCTCACTAAAGAATAAGCCTCATCTATTCTTCTCCTTATTGATGGATTCTTCAAAGTCACTTTTGCCTGCAACACACACAAACAAAGTACAATGACTTTACTTTCTTTCCCACATGTTCACACTTTAACAGCAAAGTTTAGAAAATGACAATAATTCAGCAGAACATGAGATGCAGGAATTTTTGAATTAATGTATGACTCTATCATACAGATTGCATTTATATAAGCAGTCACAAATCAGAGGGCAAGCTGCTCCCTCACCATGTTGTTTAACCTCCTAGCCTGATCAACTATGTGATTAAAATAATACAATGGAACTGCTGCTGTAAACTTTATTTACTTAAAGGTTACTGTATTGTTCATAGCGTAATAAAATTAACAATACGTTTTTCCAAGTATTT
Source organism: Limnodromus scolopaceus (assembly GCA_028565335.1). NCBI lineage: Eukaryota > Metazoa > Chordata > Aves > Charadriiformes > Scolopacidae > Limnodromus > Limnodromus scolopaceus. Next base: position 100,639,731 of record JAOXNO010000013.1, on the reverse strand, counting down.
CTCAAATACTAACCTTCTGGTAGTTGTGAAGCAAAGCCCATAGTGCAGCTGCTCCTATTCTCTGAACAGCACAACTATCACTTTCCAAACAGCCAGACAGTACTGCAATCGCTTTATCTAATGAAAAAAAATGAAAAAAAAAAACCTCATCTGGAAAATATCACACAAAGCACACAAATATATTTATAAGTCTCAGTATTTTGATCCTTGGAGTACACTCATTTCTATAAAAAGTATTGGCATGGCAGACGAATTACAGAAACTTTCTAATCAGATTAATTACATTTAAATATGCTCATGAAAATGGCAGACTACATTGGAAGAAGTGTTAAAAAGAATATGGCAAAACAAAATCAAGCAATGTTAAAAAATTAAGCCATCAGTATAAAACATGCATGTTATCTACAGCCAGCCATCAGCTATGCATAAGGACTAAGCCATGAAACTGTTTGATAACTCCCAGTAGCCACATTTTGAGCCACATCAGGATAGAAATTAAGATGTTTATATTTTCCTTAGGACTTATTATGTAGATGATTTGTAACAAATGAGAAATATTTGCCACCCCACTGTAGGTGCCTGAATTTCCTAGCCTTGCTCTGAAGTGAGACTCTTCAAGTTTGCTTGTTCACTTCATAATAAAAATTCACAGATTATGTAACTGAATAATGCATGTTTAATTAAGGCAGCAAATCAGCATCTTGGGGAAAAAAAATTAAAAGCATGGACACTATGGAAAACCTGCTGAGAACTTATAACAGTTATAAGACAGGAGCATTCTCTGTGCAATTAAATGGGGGAAAGAAACATGCCTTTTACTAACAACTGAGAAAAAAGTTCTGTGCATGCTGTTACATGAAATATATGTGCCATGATCATAACTTTATCATTACCATAAATGTTTTCTGCACATGAAAAAAATACAAAGTAATTTGTCTCAGCATCCATGACTTGGAGGAGCTAATAAGGTTAGCTCCAACTGAAAGATAGGAACTTCCATGGTAGAAATATTTTTTTTAAAATATTTCTAAAGTAAGTTATTTCAAACTGACTGACACAAGGAATCCTTCAACACTCCCTGCCCCGGAAAAATTAGCTGTTTAAGAAAACTGCAAAAATCCTTTCATTCATGTGCTACTATATTCAAATGATCAGTCTCATGACAAATCTTGATTTTTTAAAAAACTATTTGCTTTTTTATTTGCTAGATATTCCTATTTTAATTGTTTTTCTGCCAAAATATATGTTCTATAATTACTTTTATTACAGTAATCTTCATGAAAATGCTTTTCTAAACAACAATATTGAGCTCTTGGTCAGTAACCGAAATTGCAATGAAAATTTGGTATTCTGGAACACAAAATATTCTCAGTGTACGATAGCTTGTATACCCTTTAGATACTTACCATTAGCTAATATCTTTGGTTTATTAGTTGTACTAAAACATATATTATGAAGAATGAGAAGTGCTAGGTATTGGCTGCTCTTGTGTTTGTAGTTACACATTTCCACGATCTGGTCTAAAAAACCATTTATCTTCATGATCATCTGCTGTCCATCTTCTCCAAAAGATACATTCAGTAGCAGCTTTAGCCAAAGAGTAGACATATTACCAGGATTTTTATGACTTCCTTTTGGTAATGAAAGAGACAAAAAATTCTGCAGGAAGTTACTCTATCAGAAGAAAGAAAAAGGATGTTAAAATTTATAGTACTCTATGCTTTGTTCACTGCTGTTTGACCTTCCAATCTGCATACTTGAACAAAACTAGTACTAATGTTTCATTTACATATTTCAGGGTACCCATTATTAATCAAGGATTTTTGAAGGAATTACATACAAAAAAGGGTCCACATCTTGGTTAAAAAGATGATATGGTAATACATCTTCTTCTGTAATAATTTTTGCAATGCAGATACATAACAGTTGATCCAACACAATACATTTCTTTAAAGGCTAATTACAACCACTACATATGCTTTTCGCTTTGCACTTATTATTTCTGCCCAAAAATAAGCTAGAAGCAATTTAACCAAATCAATGCACCACTGACATAATGTATTCTCAATTCCCTATTTAATATTGATTGCAAATGTTACAGTTATCATAGAATCATAGGATATCTCAAGTTGGAAAGGACCCATAAGGATCTATAGTACCCTCCTGCCCCATTCACTGACAGCCATAGTAGTGTCCTCTATTTTTCTAAGCTTTGAATAAAAAGATCTGTATGTTGACATGGCGTATGTTACTGCTTCCCAATCTCAGGGTTTAGGAGATTCTGAGCAGGTATAAATCTATTGCCCTGCTGCAAGAGGGAGATGTTCTAACATAAGATTCCTATGATGAAAAAAGTCATTGACTAAATATTCCCAACCTCACTGACCCTTGACAACACATACAGGCATCTAGTCAAAACCAAACAATCGAGGATATAAACTCATTGTGGTTTTCTTCATGTGAATACAATATTGGTAACCTAATTTTAAAAGACGGAATTAATAATTCAGTGTTGCTTACACTTATGAAACCAGAGCTCATGGAGAGAGAATAAAGACTATCACACTAGAGTGAAACTCTGAAGACAGCAAAAGTCAAAACAATTCACAGAACAGAACTGCTACCATAAAAAAGATCTCAAACTCTTTGTTTCTATGAAAAAGTTTGAGTATCAGCAATTTTGGAACTGTATGACCATATTTTACATAATTAGCACCAAAAAAAGATCATATTGCCCCCTGTCTTTTTTACCAGGTAATTAGGTCCAAGCACAGAACGTTGTTAATGTAAATTGAAAGAGATTGTCATAGTTATTTAACTACTATAAAAGATGCTAAAAACAAACACATTTTTTATAATTTCTGTTGTGTTAGTTGATTTTCTACATGGTTGGACTTGTCTCAAGGTTGTGAATTTATTTAAATGATCAAAGTTCAATTTGAAAAAAACAAATTTTTCAAAGAACATTTGATAGAGTAGGGATCATTCAATATAAAAATTAAAAGGGGAAAAGACAGTACTTGCATTTATATAGTATGAATAGGTTTCTACCTACAGCCAATTACTGACATGTGAGACATCTTCTCTAAAACTATAATTTTAATAAAGTTTATGTTTCACATGGTATACCTAATCATTTAAAGAATATTTAATTTCTTGTTTACTCACATGCAGTTTTTTCTATTATGTGCTCACTTTCACGATCCACTAGTGATTTCTATCAATATATATGGGTATTAAAAATTTTACACCCTACTGAAACTGAGAGGTTATAAAAATCTTTAGCAAAAACTATGCAGTTTCATATGCTGTTTCTGTCCAGACTATGAATATGACCAAATTACGTGCTGCACTTAAGGAACAGTAACACAATTAACTTAGAAGACACAATGGTTTTGATTCCCACAGAAACATCTCTGTTTGACAACAGGATACTAGGATACTCCATATTGAAATATGAGGGTTTATTAAAAAGGAAAATACATCCTTCACTTTGCTAAAAATCAAGAATATTATTTCCTTACCTTCTGAATAATGCCTTTACAGTCATGAGACAGAGCAAGGTTAGAAAGAAGACAGAAGACCACCTGCTGAATTGGGCTGTTATCGTTTGACACTTGGGAAGCCAATTTCAAGATGTTGTGCATTAATGAATTGCCAGCTGCACTTCGGGCAGACGGAAGTGATGATTGTCCACCACTGGCCCAACAAAGTGAACCACAACCTTAAAAAAAAATCGTATGAGAAATGCACATATACATTTAAAAAAAAAAATCTACAGAAAGAGCAGTCTAACAGCTAAAAGATTGAGATGGGACTTTTCAAAGGACTGTTTTGTTTTGTTTTTTTCCCTGTGAACCACAGTGAATTTAATGGGACATGCTTTGAATAGAAACATGCTGAATGTGACAGTTTACTGGAATAAGGATCTACTGTTCTTTTGTTCTAGAATCTGAGAGGCAATTCTGCTGTTAAAGAGAAGCCATTGCTCCATCTTAGAAAGTCTCCTTAAAAAATGGAACATTGTATCTAAGGCATTATACAATTATTTGGCATGAGAAAGGACCTTCCGAAACTGGTTCGGGAAAGGAGGTTCTCCATACATCTGAAAGGTTTAATAAGTTTCTAAAAATATTTTTCTGAGAAATAAAAGCACTATCTGCATCTTTCATTACCTTGAGCTTACAAGCTCAAATTGACCCCAGTGGCAGGGAACAACTAAGTTACCAACATGATGTTTGTGCGCAAATATACATATATACCTTTTTAATTAGTGGCATTTGCCATCTGCAATAATGTTTTACTTCTTACAGGGCAAAAGTAAATTAAAATGAGACAGTTTTTAACTGCTACAAACACCTACACGCATTTCTTTGTCTGACTACACCAAGGGAAAATGGTTAACCAGTTCAGAGCAGGTAAGTTTGGGTCACCTCATAAGACAAGTATTCTGAACAGAAATTAAAACCACAATTAATCTAAAACCACTTACACTTATTAGAAAGGAAAATAAAAATGCAGCCTAGAGCCACTCAGAGTTAAGAAAAAAGAAGAACGCATCAGAACTTCAGCTTGACTTCCAGTACATCACAGGACATTACATTTTAATTTTATATCCTGTGGCTGACTAATATATATTTGACCTTTCATAGTTCACATTAAAATAATGTCTTTATGAGAAAAAGCATTGCAAGCTCATTTAAGGTCTAGAGACATTAACTTAAAAAGAGGGTAAGAAAGCCCAGAAACTGTTCAGTTAGTATATTTTAACCATGCTAACTTTTTTATGGTATCTGGACAGGGAGAAATCAACAGATACTTATATGTGTCTTCAAGCTACTGGCAAATCATTATCTGAGTCAATAACCAAGATGTGGAATGAGACAAATTCATACTACAAAATGGAACAGGCTTCTAGTACTGGGCATAATTACTCATCAGTGGAAATAAAGCGTTTCCTCAAATGAAGAAGAGAATCCTTATAAAAAATATACTTTAGCCAAGTACCAGCTACTGAGCCCAATGTATAAATAAATGGAAGGAATTTAATACAGAATTAAATTAGATTATTGAATATTTCTAAACCAGAATGTTTTCAATAAGGGCTGAAATACAAACAGTATAAAGTACTGATACACTATTCTCTGTGAGAGAATTCCTAGACTAGTATTTCTGCAGTATACTATTCAGTTTTGGCAGGACTTCCAGTGTAACCTTCAAACATAATGGTTTGAATTAAATGCTATTTAATCCTTTAACACAATTGTACTCTTGCTAAATCCAACAGACTGAAACAGGATCTGAACAAAAGTCTTGAATGCATTAAAATCAAAACACTTGACAGACTCTGATGGACCAGTGCTTTGATGATACTTTCCTCTTATGGTAGTAATAAACATTATTTTCCCTTTATTATGTTTTTCTCTCTTAATTATTTCAGTTAAATATTTTGATGAATTACATCATAGAGTGACTCTCATACCTGCAGGATAGTCTGTAGTGTAGACACAAAGCAAATGCAGAGCTATGTGCATTGAGGAGTCATCTATTAAAAACCATGGCCATAGTGAATGCAGAACAGGAACAAGATGAGCTTTGAGTGCTGCCATCTACAAGAACAAGGGGAAGAATTAAAACTACATTATTAGATACCTTAAAAATGGAGTATAAATAAAGTGAGAAAAGCATATTTTTTATCTTATTGTGTCCTGCTAGCTTGCTTTAAAAGATTGAATGGAAAGAACTGACACCCTCATTTCAACACTAAAGAAATAAAGTCTTACCCCAGTCAAAACCAGCACACATTTTAATTACTGAGACACATGCAAAAAAAAGTTATTCATTCCAACTGTGATGTTCAAGAACTCCCTATTCTAAAGTTTTACACTACTCCAACTGAACTAATTCTTGGAACTCAAAAAGCATGGAAATAAAAGAGTACAGGTGCACAGAGAAAATGATAGAAAACTTCAGTCATCAACAGGAACCTCCTTCCCTCCTCCAAGCAATTGTGTCTGCAGACCCCTGATCAAAACAAGAAAAATATTTCATAAAAATCTTATCTGAGATTATGGCACAACCAAGTCATGGGGACATTAGGGATAACCAGATGGCTTACCCAGGCCCATAATTTACATGGTGTTCTGTATACAAAAAGGATGCTAACGCATGCCCTCAACAGGAAGGTCTGGAAATCTAGTGATCCCACCAATGCATTTACTAAAAGTAGCACAAGTTGTATCACAATGCCAAGACACAGTAAACTGTGAAAGAGAAAATGGAATCAGCAAAGAGAAATGGTATCAGCAGTAAGAAAGCGGAAGAGTAATGATCAGAAAGAAAGAATACAGAAAAGAATGAAAAGTAATGTAGTATTTTCATGGAAAAAAACAGGTAGGCAGAAGATCTAAAGGAGAAAAGAAACTGAAAAGCACAGAGAAAAAACAAAGAATGTGAAATGAAAAGAAGAAATTCGAAACAAGACTCTGAGTAAGAAAATTATTTTAAAAAAATCAAGATGAAAACAAAATTGTGCCTTGCAGGATTAGTGTAATTTAACCTTAACCTAATTTAATCTTAACAAAGAAAAATAAATTGCAAATTATTATTTAAGATTTTTTTCTGCTTGTTTTTTGTTCTGCTTTCATAAAGGAAAAGGAAAAAAGGAGAGAGGAATAACGAGACAAACTTATTTCCCAAGACGCAAAGTGGCACCTTCCTATGCACCTTTCTTGTGGCCACACACTTTTCTCCACTTCCATTTTTCACATTATATGCTTTGAAAATTGGAATTATGGATTTAAGCAAAGCAGAAGTGGATATAAAGGATGATAGCCGTCTGAAACCTTTGGGAGATAATGTTTCAATATGACCATCAAACTCCTAATGCATGCATGAAATTTTCTTAGGAGGTGGGAATAATGATGAAATTTGAAGCATTTCTTGCCATTAATTTCAAGCTTAAAGTTAGCCAGCTTAAAAATAATTTCAAAGTAGAAAAAAAAATACGGTATTCATTCACTAACTGAATGTGCTCACATTAGTTCAGTATAAGAATACTTACTTTGCATTCATCATTTTGAAAGAGGCAGTTTCTGAGGAGCTGCATAGAACACCTTAACTGCTTGATGAGGTTATCCTCCTATCCAGAGAAAAATATTTGAAGACCATCAACATAAGACCAGAATGAATTTTATACAAAGAGGAAAGAGATTTCAAACGAGAGGTGCAAATCTAAGGCATCAACATTTGGGTCATATCTCTTCAGCAAAGTTTCCTTCTGATCTCAGGTAGGATTCATCTCAGCTACTTTTAAACACGTATACTAAAGACATTCTTAACAAGTTACTTGGAGTCATCCTCATCTCTCTTTATAACCCACAGATATTATTTCTAGGGGCACTGATCTGGCCAAATGCAGACTTGTAACGTAGAGCTCCATTTCTCTTACAACTAATGAAGAATGGATGGGAATGTTTTCCAAAATTTGTTCCATTCTAAAGCAGACATCTAAAACAAGTCAAATGAATCACTCCCTAGAAGTACCTATTTTTCTTCCTTGGATAAAAACAAGGATAAACTAGCTCTGCCTTGCACATCTCTGTATTTGGTCAGACCAATCCATCCTTATATTCCCAGTGTCTTAGTTCCCTATCCTTAATAACGGAAATAGTTTCCAACCTGATAACAATATTACAAAGATAAATACGGACCTTTGAACAGTGAGGTACTATACTGAGATTCATGCATATGAGTAAACACAAAACCAAACAAATCTATCTTCATGATAGTGCTGTGACACTAATAGGCTAGTGATAGCTGACCTAACTTCTATGAGGTTGACATACTAAACCAATTCTGAAAGATGATCAAATTCCAATAAGCTTGTTCACCACAAGAGACTATTTCTGTTTTATCAACTATAAAGAAACAAAAATGTAAAATAGGATTCATGCTTAACCTCAGACAAAGTGAACAACAATGCTTGCTTATAAATCGTATCATGCACACTTGATAACATATAAAGTAAAAGTCTATCTCAAAAAAGTTAATAAAAGTCAGGTGTAGTAGATGACAAAGTCATCATTACAAATGTATTTTATGATTGGTTTGTCTCATTTTTAGCTAAATAAAATGCTAACTCTAAGACGTTCTTTCAAGAACTTTGATATTTAATAATTTATTTAATAAATACAAATAGCACTACAACCTGCAAAATGCCACAAGCTACAAGTTATACTTAATGTGTAAACTTCTAGGAGGTTGAAAAAGTTATTGATTGTGTTGATGGCACTGTTTTTATGTATTTATTTTAGGGTATCTTGCTGTAAAAAGCAAGAACCCATTTTGAGGGTTTTTTTTTTTTAATTGGCTATTGTAAATACTTTTCATGCCCTTGGTTAGCATCACAGTAACTATTGTGAAAGTAAAGGAATATCAGGTAAAATACTTTAGTTGTCTTGAGAATAAAGCTAGGTCAAACACATTTTTCCCAACAGTTACAGGAAAAGAAAGAAAAAGAAAAGAAGCTGTGAAAACGTCCCTTTGACAATGTCGAAGTGGGCTGAGAGGCAGTTTTGTGAATGATCAGCTAAATCTGCGTATGAAAGCAACATCTCAGCTTCCCTCATGTGAAACTAGATTGCTTGCTGCTATACACCACATATGATAAGCAGTATGCTTACATGTGATGTAGCAACCTACAGTCCCAGCTCAGCAGGAAGATCTGCCACAAAGTCTTTTGCAAATCTCTTTCAAAAAATTATTAAATATAAACAATCTTTCTGACCTATGTCAGGCTCCTTTCCTTCAGTTTCTTTCAAGTTTTAAATTCCTTCTACATTTAGCAGAGGAGCAAATGTCCCCTGCTTCCCCCTTCTCAACCCAAGGACAAGCTGGCTTCAACCTTACTGGACATATCCAGAACAGGACACCTTTCAGCCTCCACCCCTTGAAGAAGGGATAATAAATGTGTTCAGGGGATCTCAAGGAAAAAATATTGTAGCCTTCAAATATCAGGGTCAAACTCAAATTCTTTTAAGAGCTCACTGTTATAAAACACAGTTCCACACTCTCACAAATCAAGGTTAATGTCTGTTTGTGCCAATGCCTCAGAGAAAAATACTATTGAGCCCAAACAATGCTGAAATATCCTGCAGGAAGATGTTTTCTTCAATTTCTGCTCTGTGTGGGAGTGGACAAGATATTAAACTTGACAGTAGAGGTTATTGTCTGCATTTTAATAATTCTCTTAGATGAAAGTGTTAGAAAATAAGCAGATTGCAACAGAAATCTTATGAAACTGTTGTATGATGGTAAGAAATAATCTGTGTCTAGATGTGGTAAGGTGATGTCAGAGTCTGGAACAACTGGGAAGAAGGTTGAAAAGAAAAAGGCTAAACAAAAAAATTGTGAATGAAGAGAAGAAACTGGGAGTACAGGCAGTGGTAGAAGTGCAATTATGAGGTAAAAAGAAACCCCTCTGACAAGAAGTTAAAGCTAGAGACAATTGAATCCGATGACAAAATGTCCAGACCAAGTATGCAGGTGAACAGAAAAGGAATTAGAGTTGGAAGCCAGATAAAATGAAAAGGTAGATAATAAAAAACTATGACTTACATGTGCAAGCAGACTGGAACTAGTTTTGGGGTGGGAGGGAGATTGACTGGTACAAGAACAGAAAAAAAATAAATGGCTACTACTTGTTGAGACACCAAGAAAGAAAACTTGAGAAATAGAAAAATTACTGCAGGAACAAGATGAGAAAAATTAGCTGGATTGGATAGGACCATGAAGTCAAGGATGAGTCCAATTATGAAACTCTTAGGTATTGTTATAGGCTAAACAAAATAAATTGTGAGCACTGACAGGTGACAAACGGATGAACATGTATATGTGTGAATGTCTGGAACTAAACTTTCGAATTCTCAATCAGAAGACTCCTAGTTGCTGGCTTCATACAGAATGGGCTAGTTGCTAATTCTGATAACCTGGATTAAAAGTGGGAAGTCCTGAATCTTCCAATTAATGAAAAGACATGAGATAGAACCACTAACTCGGAGGACGATCATGAGGCTGGGTGGGAGAGTGAATGTGCGAGATAATCAAGTTGGAAAAAGCTCTAAAATCAATGAATCTTAAAGAAGTCCCAGTATCCAGATCCACTACGAGGTGTCATTTACCTGTGACAGATACCAACAGTATCCACCTCCAGAAAAACAACCCAAAACAAATAAACAAGAGCTGGGAAGTGCCTTATCATATCAGTCTTTTGGTTTCTACAGTTACCTTTTTCTTCTGTGATTTCCCAGGCTTTAGGGCATCCAAATTCAGCTGTGCATGAATATGCTTCATGTTTTCTATACAGCTGGCTATCAGATCAACTGGAAGACAAAAAAATATTTAGAAGTTCATTCACAATCAAAAATATTTTATGAAACATGAAATATCTTTCTTGCAATTATCTTGATTAACATTACCCTCTGGAACTGAGATTTAAGGATTCAGATGTCCAAATTCTGCTAGCTCATTATATATTGTTATCTTCTTAATATCAGGAAGTAACTAACAGTCTCCAAGATAGAGGGTGTCTAGTTGAATAATCTCAAGAAGCAAGAATACATTTAAGTCCTCTTTCTAAAGGCCAGTGAGTGGAATGTCCAAAGGAAGGACCGATAAGATGAAGAGAGGAAGGTGATTTGGGAGGAAGAAGAAGACAGGAGCTCATAACTCTGTAGGATATCTTCAGTGATGCTGCCTAAAAGACTGAAACTTCAAGAGTTTAGGTCATGCATTTCTCTTATCCAGACCAGTACTGTTCAATATCTTAATCAATGACAGACATAAACAGTGGGATGAAGTGCACCCTCAGCAAATTTGCAGGTAACACCAAGCTGAGTGCTATGGCTGACATGCCTGAGGGATGGGATGCCATCCAGAGGGACATGGACAAGCTCAAGAAGTTGGCCTGTGGTAACCTCATGAGGTTCAAGAAGACCATGTGTAAGGTTCTGCATCTGGTCAGGACAGTCCCCAGTATCAATACGGACTGGGGGATGAAGGGATTGAAAGCAGCCCTGCCAAGAAGGACTTGGGGGTACTGGTGGAGGAAAAGCTGGACATGAGCTGGCAATGTATGCTCGCATCCCAGAAAGCCAACCATATCCTGGGCTGCATCAAAAGGAGAGTGGCCAGTAGGTGGACGGAGGTGATTCTGCCCCTCTCCCCTGCTCTGGTGAGACCCTGCATGGAATACTGTGCCCAGCTGTGGAGGCCTCAGCACAGGAAAGACATGGATCTGCTGGAGCGGGTCCAAAGGAGGGCCAGAAAAATGATCAAAGGGATTGAACACCTCTCCTGTGAGGAAAGGCTGAGAGAGTTGGAGTTGTTCACCCTGGAGAAGAAAAGGCTCCAGGAAGACCTTATTGCAGCCTGTCAATACTTAAAGGGGGCTTACAAGAAAGATGGGGACAAACTTTTTAGTAGGGTCTCTTGTGATAGGACAAGGTGTAATGTTTTTAAACTAAAAGAGGGTAGATTTAGACTAGACAAAAAGAAAAAAAATTTTACAATGAGGGTGGTGAAACACAGGAACAAGTTGTCCAAAGAGGTAATAGATGTCCCATCCCCAGAGACATTCAAGTTCAGGTTGGATGGGCTTTGAGCAACCTGATCTAGTTGAAGATGTCCTCATTACAGTGAGGTTGGACTAGATGAGCTTTAAAGGTCCCTTCCAACCCAAACTATTCTATGATTCTATGATCATAGGCTCATGGAATAATTCAAGTTGGAAGAGGTGGCTTCCAGAGGCCATACAGTCCAACCTCCTGCTCAAACCAGAATCAGCTGTAAGATTAGGCAAGGTTTACCTGAGGCCTTATCCAGTTGAGTCTTGAAAACATCCAAAGATAGAGATTGCACACTATGTGTAGCCACTGTTTGACTGCCTTCAAGGGGGAAATGTTTCTTTACAGCCAGTCTGACTCTCATGTTTCGATTTATGCCCATTCTCTCTCATCCTCCTACACAACGTACTGCTGGGAAAAACCTGGGTCTGTCTTCTTCAAAATCTCCTAGGTACAAGAGGGCTGCTATTAGGTCCTCCTGAAGCTTTCTTTTTGCCAGGTTGAAAAGGGCCAGTTTCATCAGCCTCTCTTCTAAGGATAGGTGGACACAATAACCTTGGTGGACCTCTATTGAACTTGCTCCAGTTTGTTGATATCTTTCTTACTGGGCCCAAACTGGATGTATTAGTCTAGATTTGGTCTAACAAGTGCTAAATAGGGGAAAGATAATCCTTTCCTCTCGATCTACTGGCTGTGTTCCTTTTAATACAGCCCAGGATGCTGTTAATCTTCTAATATTCAGATTACTGCCTACCAAGACCTCAAGGTCCTTTTCAGAGCCCCAGTCAACCTGTACTGCTATAGGTTTGTTCCTTTCCAGGTGCAGGACTTTGCATTTATATCTTAAAAAGTAGTCCTTAAGAGCTGAACAGGTGATGTTAGAGCTACAGATACCTTCAGGACATTGATTTGAACCCTAGAACTCCTCTTCCTCTTTTCTAAGATTTGTGTTGTGTCACAGCAAGGATAACTTGAAGGCTGCTCTAGCACAGAACTTGATGCACTTCATGCACCGGTAGTGCCTTCACAGGAAGCTAGGTCTTAGATGATCTAGTGGGTCATCAATAGAAGAAGAGCCCCAATTGAAGCAAGGGCTGAGTAGACCACCAATACACTGGGAAAGAGCATAAAGTAGGTATATAGCATATGATTTGAAGTTCAGAGTTTTCTGCCATTCTTGGGATCAGACATGGACTAGATATATCTAGGCTATCTATTTCAGTGTAGTGTAGGTTTAAAGGACCAAACAAACCAACAGAGATACAAGTAACGAGAAACCACCCAAAACAAAGTCCACTTGGGCTGATCAGGTGTTAAATGCATGATACACAAGATGGAAGTTAACCAGTCTCTCCTGTGTTCTAGTGGCCATAAAAAGCCTTTAATTAGAGGTATTCGACCCTAGGCACGAAAGATGTTGCATTGCAAGGGAAGAAGGTCCTACTTAAACTGTAAAATGGGAAGAAAGAAAAAAAGAGGCAGGGAAAAACAAAGCTAAGAAAAAAGTCTCTTCTTGTCCAGGTGCAGCCAGAACTGAGAAGACAGGACATACTTTCACCTACAAACCTGAATTGGAATAGCGTGAAACAAGAAATGGAAGATACTGCCAGTACAAAATCTCCAGTTTTGAATGGATGAATATGTCACTAGCAATAAAAGCTCACAGCTCTCTTCTCACTCTAACACAGACCTATGATTTAACCACAAATTTTTATATTGGCTACAACATATTTTATCTGGAGCTAAAAACTTTAATATTAATAAGCTTTCTCTGTAAAAATCTGAAAAAAATGCCACTGAAAACTATGACTTTTGTTTTAACAAAAAAAACTATAATTTTAAAAATACGTAAAGCACCTGCAAGCATTTAATTCATAAATCATTTAACATACATTTTGAAATGCTCACCTTCCAAAGCACATTTCTGGGCACTTTTACTGACAGCTAACAGAGACAGCAATGCATTTGTAGCAACTTCTTTCAGCACATCCTTTGAAGATTTTGTTTCACAGGCCTAAAAGTAATGCAATTTCATTATCAAAATGAAAAAGTGACCATATTAAGAGTAGTATTCAGATCTATAAATATGTTGTCATAGTCTATATTTTCATAGCTGTTCATAGTTTGTGTATGTTCATCACTGTATTCCTATCCAGAGTTCTCCCTCTCTATATTGCTGTTTATAGTATGTCTGCCTAGACTAACTGTTTCATTATTTTTTCTAATTAAAATTTTAAAAAATATATATTTTTTTTGCTCCTAAGCCCACTCCTCTTACTCTTTTCATAACATTCTACCTGCCTAAAGCCTAGATTCCCAGCCCTGGCATTCCAGATCTTTCCTAATATTCAGGCTTACTATTGCAGACAATTCACTGACATGCCTTAAGTGCAATCTCACTTTCCTTAGACACAATGATGAAGAAGATATATTAAATATCAGTGAAATTCTTTAGAATAAAAATATAATTGACATACGGATGGTTTTTTTAGCTACTCTCCTAACCAGAGAAAAATGGCAGTTTGACCTATTTTTGTGAGGCCTTTGTGAGCATCATCATATTTCTAATAACATAAATATAACCTCTGTGCTTTCAACGGAATATTTATTTGGAGTCATATAACAAGATAGCTGAAAGATGAGGAGCTGTCTGTGCTTTATATATTATTCACTAGAGAATTTTGTCCATCTAGCAATTTTCCCTAAAGTATCATTCCAGTACTGACATCCAAAATAAAGGAAAGAGGTATGCACTGTAAGCAGAATAATATAGTAAAATAAGAACTGTTGCTGGATCGCAGAAAAACATATTTTAAGATTAGCCAAAGATACAGCATCTTAAGAAAAGCTTAATACTTCAGATAGAAATCTAATCACCACCTAGCCATAGGACCTCACAGATTATACACCTCTACATACCTCACATATACCACCTTTAATTGGCTTTAGTCCTCCAGCTAGTAATTGCCCTAATGAATTTTTCAAATTTTAATATGCAATAAAATATCAATATATGCTCTAGTGTTACCATTTACTAAAGTGTTCAGTGTAACCAGGACTGAAAATGTCAAGGGATGAAGACTAGTAAATTAAAAACTGGAAAAAACAACCCCAAACCTCATTGATAAGGACAACTGAACCAAGTTAAAGCACTAAAGCATGGACTTGGTTCTGCATTTATAGCTAAAAAAAAAAATTTCAAATTTAGACTGTAACTGGTTTTATTAGATACCAAGTGAAATCTCAAAGTTATCAGCAACACAAGAACGTTCTAAGTAAATTAATTATTTTTCTGTACTGGTGATTTCTTTTCAAATTAAATAATTTAGATGTTTGTGTAATTAAAAATACAAAAAGCTTAAAGTTTAAGCTTGATGCTAATTAAAACATGCCAGAAAAAAAACCAAAATGTTGAGTTCCTTCAATCTTGCATATCTTAAAACATAGATATTGGTTTATCCACTCAAAGGCTTTTGCCCTATTAAAAACAGCTAGCAACTTTTAAAAAGAACTGCAGTTTATAATAAAAAGAAATTTATGTCAATCATAGGGAACACTTAAATAATTAATTATCAATTGATGATTAACTAGTAGTTGAATCGAAAAAATCAACTCTATGTAAATTTATAATGCCTTCTGCCAGCAGATTCTATAGCTTTAAACTACTAGAATTAAAGTATTAAAATGAGAATGGACATTTTTAATTCTTTTTGAAATTATGATGCGTAATAAATTTAAGATGTCCCATAAATCTACACCAGATCTAGCTATGTTAGTCTGCACCTACTGTAAGTTACTTGAAGGTGAGATCACAGCCTTTCTAAAACACTATAAATTTTATATCTAGAAAAAAAGGTAGGGACTAAATTTGAGACTTTTTATGTATGGATTATGGTTCCCTTATTACTTTTACTTCTGATCTTGAAAACATATCTACAAGGGTTAAAGTTTACACACACAAAAGCACCAAAACTTTTCAAAGTCAGCACGTGTGTTTACCAGATTGGTTGGATGCTATAATGCATACTAATTTAGGACCTGGTCTGCTAATATTCACACGTGAAGACTGCGTTTTATGTAATTAGGATGATTAATGGAGATGACAGATTGTTTGAAAATTCTCTCACAGCCTTTTCTATGTTAATTAATTATTTGCTTGAGTGTGCCTCTTGAAGAAAGATTATATTTAAATCTTTTGGATTACTTTTGTTTTGGTTTTGGTTTTTTTTAATAGCTTACTTTACATCCTATGGGCTCCTCTTTCCACTGCCTCTCAATGACCACAGGGGTAGGGGGTGGGGAAGTAAATGAATTCTGTTATCCTTTTTGGGGGATCATAGCAGCTATATCCCTTTCATGTATTAGAAAGCCCCAGAAGGCATAGGTTATCTTTTGAGATCCTTTATGAACAAAACGTAACGTCCATCTACAGTTCTGAACAGCTAAAGAGCAAGTTGACAGCTGGTATCTCTTACAATACTCAAACTACGTCATAGTGTCTCATGTACTTTCATTGCCCTGGCCACTGTTAATTCCTCATTGTATAGACTTTTTCTGCTATCACTTTTGAATCATCACTTTTGCTGGCAAAGGCTGGTAATCAGCTATGTATATTTGTACAAAAATATAGAGGAATGTGACTTACAACACAACACATCTTTGTCTGACATACTTTCATGCAATTGCGTGTTTTGTGCCAGAGCCAAGGAGTTCAGTTTTAGGCACATACATAAGCATTAAACACAAAAACCTAAGAGGATATCAAGCAAATTATGGGATTTTAATAAAGTGCCCTTGTTTTGCTGTCAGAGTCTGAAAATCATGTCCTCATAGGAAACCATTAATATATGCATTAAGTGCAACAACACTGATCTTAAACTATCAGGGAATAAACTAGAAGACTTAAGGATTAATTTTGGTTCACAATTTTTACAAAGGCGGCTGTTAAGAACAACAATGCTGTCATTTACAACAGGGATAACTACATCTCAAACCTTAAAAATCTCACTACATGTTTGGAAAAACAAAAAAGAAAAATAAAAGCATATGAGTGTTTGGCCAAACATATTCCATCTATGTATCATCTTTTTACGTGCTGTTTCACCGTAATTGCCTTGCAAGGCATCTCCTAGAAGTTGCTGCTTTGCAATTGTTCCAGCTTATTACATGAATTTCAAAATTTAGTGTAATAGATGTCTCAAATTAAAGATGTCTTGGTTGATAGCTGGAAACAACTGATTTTTCATTAGCTAACTACATTCCTTTTTAACAAAATACAAAAATGCAAAAATATATCCTGCAATTACACTGTGAAATTTTAAATACCTGAATAATTAACACAGTAAGTTGAGTTACTGACACCTGGCATCCTTCAACGCAATCCAGAAGAAAGCTAATAGTTGGATTCTCACATATACTCTGTTTATCTTGGAGTTGTCGTCTTCCTTCCTCATTCAAAAGGACAGAGAGGAACCGTAAACTAGCCATGTATAAAGCAGGATACGTGGCTGACAGATGAATACAATCACAAATGGTATCTGAAAGGTTAAATAGAAAAACAAAAATTTTTATATTTAATTCTGAATAAAGCTTAAGTGCTTCAGAACTCAGAAGGACGTATCAAAGAAATTGTGTGAGGCAAGAAGTTATACCTGTGCACTGCACAAGGAATTCCACAAATGCTATGCATCTGAAAAGTCTTTAAAAATCTAAGGAAGAAAAATTTGAGTTTTATCGGTTTGAATGAACTAATTGCTCTGCATTAGTTTGACTATAAAACAAAAAAGCAATTTCCATTTACTAAATCACTTGTTTGTTCAACAATTTTCTGAACTCTCCTCACTTTATTCAACAGCTTACATTATAATACCAACAGTATCCATCAGCTGCTTTAATGCAATTGGATTTGGATTCACCACATCATTTAACACGCATCTGGCTGAAGTCATGACCTTGAAAGGACCATGCTTATACTTCAGTATTGAAACATGTCAGAGAATATTGGTGACTTAGAGCCCTGACTGGGCAAGTAACTAAGGAACGAATAATTAAAAAACAAGCAAACAAAACCCCGTATAATTATCTTGAATTCCTATAGTTCTTATCTCCCCTCAAACTTTGCTTTCCTTTCATGTAAGATATAAAAAAGCATATAAGGAAAACAATGCAGTGCTAATGGATCATTTCAGGCTGTACTCACAGGTGCCGTATTTGGTTAAGGTTTATAACTAGAATCACTAGCCGTATATGCAAACAAAACTTGTGAAATTATCTGGCAGTTCAAAAGTCAGTCTGATGATATAAGCAAGAGTTGTAAAAATCCAATTAAGGGAAAAAGTCAGTTAAGTTCTGGACAAATTTGGTTTTCATTCTGGATATGTCATTGATAATTACTTAATAGCATCTACACAGGAATGCTCCTTTTCTACTTATTTGTTTATTTTACTCATTGCTTGGTTAAAATCCATCTAGGAATGATTATTACCAATGATTGCTGTACAATGATTTGCAAGGGCTGCTGTCACAGCTGGAAAAGATATTTGGCCACTCTTCCACAATAACGTAGCTAAAAAGTCGAAAAAGTCTATCCATGTTTCATGAAGTACCGATGTTAACTCAGTATCTGCAAAGATAATATAGAAAAAAAAAAAAAAAAAATCAAAGCAATTACACACATGCTCAAACCTGGATAGCTAAGCCTGAAACAACTGTCATTTTAAATGAAGGTGGTATGCAAATACAGACCTGCCTCTATCAGCCTGTACTAGCAACAAAGTACTTCATTACCTAACCCATCTTTGGAGCGAATGGCAAGAATCGAGAAGGTATTTCCCAAGAGTGGTTTCAACAGTTCATCCTGGATTACAAGCTGAGAGTCCACCAATAAACATGATTTCAGAAGCTTGGACACAGACGACAAGTATTGAAGTTGCAATAACACCTGTTAAATATTTTTAAAAAGATATTAAATAAATCCACATATTTGCACTTTACACATTTTTTTTAATTTAAATACTCACATTACCTCAACTGGTTCATAACATTTTGAATTAATATGCATCACTTAAAACAATAATAGGATGTAAATTAAAAATTGTTCTCCTGATTTTTACTGTAAAAGAGGAAACACAATTCCTGGTCTGGAAACACATGCGTGGAATCAGTTTTCTAGAGACAAAGAATAAAGTTCCTTGTGAGAAAGTCATGACTCTCATTATATGTACAGCATCATATTCTCTGGAAGCTCACAAAGAAAAACTTAAAATGGTCATTAACATTGACAAATATATGTGTATTTTGTGAAAACAGCAGCTCAATTGGAAGCTTTAGGAAAAAAAATTATCCCTGAACTGATTTATTTATTCTCACAAGATTTCTACAGAAACTTCTTCTTAATAACCTTGATATCTTTTTTCAAATTAAATCTGAATGCGGAAGCTTTAAAATGGTGCTATGCCAGGAACATAGGATGTTCTGTATGTTATATATATAGAGTTAAATTTGATACAAAAGCACTTCCATTGACAGTAACCCTATAGGGTTTGCATAAATTGAAATTAGTTGAGAGTTATATAAGTGTCTGCAGGATTGGAGATAAAGCAAAGCAGCCAGGCTTGTGGAAAATAAATATTAAATATGTCAGTAACTATCTGGCTTGCACTTTACTACCATACAAAGAAATTCTATTACATTACCTCTGTAACTGCTAAACTCAATTTATATTTTTAAAACACAAATGTTCTCAGTTTCAGTTTGATGGTTCTAGGTATAGTTCTAGCACAGAGATTAATTGCCCTGTGTTGAATATAACATGGTTTATTTTCTCTTAAACCTTGTCAAAAGCACACAGATTCACATGAATGTACCCTAAAGTACCTAATGTACCCAGAGTGTCTGGACTATGTCAATGAAACTAGATTATGCAAACATAATCAATTTCATAATATAAAAAAAATTAGAAAGTAACAAATGCTTCTCTAACCTGAACTTTTACATGTTCTATATGACATGGACGACCCAATGGAGCTTTCATTTCTGAGATACATCTCTCAACCAGATTAGCACTTACAAGACTGAAATAAAATAAATTGGTTAGAAATATATTTCAATAATTAAACATTCTATCAACTTAACATTCCATAGCATAGAAGAGAACGTTTTAAATAAACAGAGTAAAAATAAATTATGCTGCACTTTCTTAAAATAGTGGGGTTTAGCACTAAGTCTAGTGCAACAGTAACTATAGTAGCTGTAAGTTGTTTCAAAATAGTTAGACTAATATAAATTCCAACAGCTGCACTGGTAGAAATTGTTTGCTTATATTTGATTGCTTATTTTCTTTCCTGTAAAAGAATAAACAGCTGTGTAATAGTATAGGCTGTATTCAAACAAGGTGGGGTTTTTTTTTCATTAATTGCAGTATGAAAAGCAACTACAAGAGGCCTTGAAAACCTTAAAAAGAACTGAACTAGTTTTCATGCTTCACTTCAGGACTTCCAAACAATTTCTACAGATGAAAGAATTTGTTATGATGCAAGTGGAAACATGAAATACAATCCAAAGACTATTTTGAAGAGGGTCCTTCTTTAAAAAAGAAACAAAACACTAGGGTCTATCATCCAGTACTTTCCCAAAGATCACAAGCATTATTTACTCTCTTTTAGTGTGACACCCCTTGGCTCATCCTCAAAGTATTACATACAATTCAAAGAAGAAAATCATAAAATGAACTGAAATGATCTGCAAGTCTGAATACCTGACTATATAATGTACTGTTCTACTAAAAAATAAATAAATAAATTAAAAAAAAGATTACCACTCCAAAAAGGACGACTAAATGGCCATCTAGACAAAACCCTAAAACATTATCAGAGAAACACAGTATTCCTGTAGAAGACAGACACCACAAATGGAATCACCAATATAAATACCTTTTCTGTGTGTGTGTGTGGGGGGGGGGGGAGGTGGTGGTGTAAGAAATAATCCAAATTCTTTTGTTGACTGTATTGTTAAAAAAAAGGCATTTTTGAACCCTGCAGAAGCAAGAAGTGATCAATATATTTAACATTTTTGGTAAGAAACACTGGTAGATCTCATTTCAAACTTATAATCTCTATTGCTACACCTTGTTTACAGGTCAGCAGTTATCGATCCCATACCTGCTGAGAGCTGTTAGCAAATGTGCTTGTTGAAGAGCAATTCCAGTATCTTCTGGTGTGACAACCAGCAGATTGTGCAGAAGGCTGCAAACAGCTGACAAAAGGGCAGGTGTGACTACAGCACGCTGTTTAGACAGAGTAGCAGACATGGGAGAACCATGTTGACTTGGAGATTCTGTTGTGGTTGTATCACTTTGACCTAGAACGTGTTTAATAAAAACAAAACAAAAACAAAAAAAAAAAGGAAAGAAAAAATACAAAAGATTAGAGCAGTTGCGTAACACAAATTGTTGTTCCTTTTTCATAAAATATCCAAGTTGCCTCTACATTTAAAACAGTATATAAAACAGTATTCTGGAATGAGAAAAAATAACCAAGAAATCAGACACAGGAAAAGTGTTATTTAAAATAGTTCTGAAATAAAGTGTTTTTTCTACAAGGCATTAATAATCATTAAGGATAAAATGTAAATTTGGAAAAATCTAAACCTTCACTTCTCTCAAAAGAAAAATATTTATATTCGTAGATATCTCTACATACATCTTTCTTTTTTTCTGTTCATTGTATGTATTTTTATCTTTCTACATATAAAGGGAAGCATATATACATCTGCGTGTGTGTGTGCGTACACATGCATGTACATATATGACAGCTTTACCAAAATGGAATATTTTGAAAGGGTCACTGGAATAGAACCTTAGTCTTGAGTTACATTTCAAGCCTTATCAGCCATTTTCACGTATTTCTGTCAAATGTATTTCACCCTATTTAATTTTAAAGGAAGTGTTTCATGTTTGTCTTCCAAAACAACCATTAGAAACATCAATGGTGCTTGTTCCAGCAATACACAAGCTTTATATGCATGTTTAAATACTGGAATATGGGCAGGCTAACACATCATAATCATCATTATGCTCACAAAGTTTGACTTACCTTGTGCAATAAGCCGATCAACTACAGTTTCAGGAATAAAACCGGTTGAATTCGTTGGGACTATTGCCTGAAGTTCAGTAGCACTCTCCAGTGATGGTGATACAGACTGAATCTAGAAAGACATAAAGGAAACTGGTTGACTCCAGCTTTTATAGAACAGACTTCTACTTTATTTTGCTTGAACAATGTTGGGGCAGGAGGGAAACAAACCACTAACCCACCAAAATCAACAAACCCACAAAACCAAAAACGACATAAAAATTACTGTTCAAAATTAATTTGATTAAATTTTGCTCACCATATGTATATATATAAATATAAACATTCAGTAATTGAAACTACTGAAAGACATGCAATATGAACAGCCTGAAACATTTCAGTTAAAAACTGATCAATGCCCATCTTACTGGAAATTCCTCCTCTTCATCCTTCTTTTTCATCCGTATAATTGACTCAATCTACATTTGGACTAAGATAGAAAGGCATTACTGAAGCATTTAAACTCAAATTTTTCATCGACTATTTGCTCTACTGAGAACATCAGCACTTGTCCATTTGTACCAGGGCACGCTCAGATAAAAATGTAACAAGCACATTAGTCATCAACCAAAGTTGAATTTCCAGAGTCTTTCCAACTCTGGGTACTTATCTTAACCTTAGTCCTGTGATCCTTACATGCATTCATTTCACAGTGACGATATGAGATATTTACATGACAGTAGAAAATTTTACTGTCATACTACCATGCTCCTTCCACCAATTCTACATTATTTATCATATTATTAATTTTGCATGCTTTCAAAAGTTCTTAATGCTCTTCCTACTGTGTTTAAAAACTCAAGCTTGAGATCAGAAGATCAGCACAATAACATGCTTTTGTGACGAGACATGACCTGTGACCTGTTTCAGCATATGGGATAAGGTCACATTTTCACTTCTGTTTTTTGTTTTCTACCTGGACAATTCACATCAGATAAATTTTCTTCGAGAGCGTCACTATACTGTGTAAAGAATACAAACATTGGGTTATCGAATGAAATCCTGAAACAGTCACAGCTCAAAGAAGGATGTTATTAGACTTCCTCACAGTAAGCTTTCTATGGAATACTGAAATATTTCAAAGGTTTTCTTTTTAAAGTTTTATTAGAATATCAGTTGGAATTTTTTTTTACCTAAGGACAAGTAAAAAAGGGTGAAGGGAGGAAATCGCAGGTTACTGTCTTCCTAGCTATTTTACCCTTGCAGTTAGGTCACTGCTTTCCAGGCTTGGGTTTGATTCACTCAGCAGCATTTTGAGCTACAGAAATTCTCTGCTGAGTCTTTTCTCATCCCCTAGAAGCCCCACCTCGCAATCCCCATCACTTAGGCTTCTATCAGCACATCTTCCAATTGAGACCAGAGTCCCTGCATGAGCTAAAAGTTGCCATTTCCATGGTCTAACTCCCTTCTCTCCTCTGTTTTCATCTGGTCTCCCACCACTGTCCATCCTACAATCTTGAATCTTACTCCTCAAGCATGCTCAGCTGTTCCTCAAAAAAGCCTGAAGGCTACTGTAACACAGAAGACAAGCTATAGTAAGATTTGGGGCATATGTGTCAAACTCAGGATTCACGTATAGCTTGAGTCACAAACACTAGGACATGCTTGGCTAAATAATTTTCTTGTTAGCAAAATTTAGTACCAAATTGTACCAACCAATTGAAATTCAAATTCTGTTTAGATTATACAAATAAAACCCATATTTGCCAACTGAAATAAATTATTTAATGTTTCATGCTTGCTAATTTAAATAATTATTAAAATCCATTATTTATATTAGAGGAAATCAATCCATCTTGACACATGGTAAATTCTGCATTTATTCAGCACTATTCTTCAGTTCCAAGCATTCTAAAAAATGACAAAAACCATCACTTATTTTCTTTAAAAGTACAAACCCAAACTGCAACTTCTAACAGTCCATATGGCTCTCCTGCAACAAGTAAAGCCCTAAAATGAATTATTACTATGCTGAGAGTAATCTTAAAGATATTATTCTGAATTTATACAAGCTTTCACATATTAGTAAATAATATCTTCTACATTCCACAGCAATTCTTTCTCCATCTTCTAAAACTGTCTAAACATTTTAGGCAAAGAAATAAAAATAAGGTCTTAGATATGTTTAAAAAAAAAAAATCAATAAAAGCTTTGTCTGGTTAGAAAAATATCAGCTTCCTCTACTGATGGAACATTTATTGGTAATTGCTTCACAGTGGGAAATGGGTTAAAACCAGAAATTTTCTGCTATCTTAACAGAAAACATACAGTAACACAATGGAGTTGTTTCCACAATGCTCTAGCTTCCAGGAAAGAAAAGATATTACTGCTTTTATAAATCACCTTTGATAAGGATGAACTGTGGGTCTGAGACATTACATCTAGTAAAGGATATTTACTACTGTCACCATATTCTTTCTGGGAGCAATGAAGCATTCTGTTGCTTAACAGTGAAACAACAGGCTTTGGGTTTAATTGAGGAAAAGAAAGGGTTGTGTAGGGGGAGAGATGGCAACTGCAGATAAGAACTAACACAAAAGAATACAAAAATTGTCTGACTGGAAGTACAGGAGAAATGCGAGGGGTTTGCTGCTTATCTACTAGATATGAATAAAAGGTCTTTTCTTAACGTCTAGTATAAAAATCCCTCTGGCATTGCTTTAATAGGCTTGCAGTGATTAATTCTATTCAGTTCTCTTTTCAAAGGTTTAAATCACTTAACTGTATGCACTCTGGTAACCATGGCTCCAGAAAACAAAGCACACATTTTTATAAAATAGCACGAAGATTTCATAGAAAAGGACAGCCATAACTTAAAGCTATCTGGGAAATGTCTGTAGATCTTTAACCTGCACCATTTTTAGCTCAAGTTTTTAAATAACTGCTCATTTTGCTAAGCTGTCCTGGGCACAGAACAGCCCTAGTGTATTTATGGAGTGTGAAGTAAGTCGGTATCTCCATGTTGATTGGTGATCTCAATCACACATACTAAACACAAACATGTTGGCTAAAATAAGAATAAGGATTTGTTCTCTGTAAGGATAACCTGAGTTAATGCTTGAACTATGAATTCTATAAAAGACAAGATTCTTAATCTTCTCAGAATTGGACTTTTGCAGTGTCCACATTGCAGTTTTCAGAAAAACAAAGACAAATTTGTCAAGAATAACCACTGAGATCTTAAAGGCACTAAATACATATGAGTACTGCATATGAGTTAACAGAGTACAGACAATCCAGCTCTGTTGCTGTCTTTTACATGACCTTGAATCATTGATTTCATTCCCACATCACCATTCTTTACTCTATAAAATAAGTAAAATTGTCAGTACCTCTGACAGACTGTTTTACGTTTTGAAGTAAAAAAAGAATAATTTTGGTTATTAATGTACTTATTTTTTAATTTTCTCAATTTTACGTTCTGAAAATTAGGAGAAAAATTTGTGGATGTGGAAAAAAAGATGAAGCCAAAAGATAATTTAGATACTTTTTTCACTTAAGGTTTTATGAACCTTTGATAGCAGATAGCTCAATTAAAGTGTTGATTACATGAAATCTGAAAAAACAGAGAAAACTAATAGTGTCTTTTTTCTTCTTGTGAAAACTATTTTCAAATATCAAAAAGAAAGAATCCAGCAGACCTTTTCTCTTCACGGAAAAGAAATTCACATAATCCAGTAAAATACATTACTTTTTGCTTCTGCAAAGATCTTCAGGATGTAGTTTACTGAAGCAAAAAGCAGTTTCAGCTTCCTAGGCTGACATTCATCAAATGAATAGATATGGACATATTTAGAAGAACATTATTTTTTTTCAGTGTTATTAAAATATCAGAGAAGAGCTTCCAATAGCTTGGTCTGATAGCTGATAACTCTCAATTATTTGTGGCTTTTGTCATCAAAACTGTACCATACACACACACAAAATTTCCCATCAATAAGACCTGCAGACTCCCTTTAATCTGTGATGGGGATAGCATGCCATCTAGTGGGCTTAGAATAACTACATCTTCCTACCATCAATAGATAGTATATAGCAATGAACTCCTACAAACTTTGGCTTCATAAATGTATTTCTTTTTCTCATACATCCAAATGGGGAGCCTTAGGCCAAACTGTAGGAACATGAAATGTGAAGTTATATAGGAATAATTTGCAAACACCTGATTTCGGGAAAAGTTTGAATTTTTAAAAGTATTTCCAAACTTTACTAGATAGACAGTTTTGGCCATTAACCACCCCCTGAAATACAGTTTGGATTTAGCCTCAGTTCACTTTCCCTGTCTTTCTTCTCCTAATTAATACTGACATTGGAACATCAGACCTCATCATCTTTCTGTCCAGCTTAGAAACTCACTGTCACATCTGCACTGATATTTTTATAAAGATAAGGAACTTAGTTAATAAAAACAAGAGTTTACAGATGCTAAAAAGATCCATGAAGGACAAATGGAAATTAAAAACTTCTATAAATGACAATCAAAGTTTTTCCGTGAAATCTTCATATGTATCAGGGGAAGAGGGAAAACAAAACCAAACCCAAACTTGAATAAAACTGTCTTACATTACCTGTAAGGGCATAATGTTAGCAAATATGAAGTCTATATCATCCTGAAGACTGATAAAAATGAGAGTATCTTAATATTACGTTGTGCTTTCCACTTTAAATAATTAGTTGTCCATTTGCTAAATGGAATTATAGAGCTATGTCTTTATGTTAAACCACGATACTACTTTACATATATAAATAAAAATACATTAATTTGATCTAGTAGATTCCAATTTTTTTTCCTTTTTTTATTTTTTTAAGCTACTGAACATATTTCCCATAATGAACTCTTCAACTCTTCATAAGAACTCATGCACAACTTTAAGTAGATTAGACACTTAACCCTCATAAGAATTGCTGAAATTTAACTTTTCCCTCAAGTAACATGAACAAAAGATGATGAAATTTGTTGAACTTTTATTCCTGTAAGAAATTGGCACTTAATTGTTTCCAAATTGCTTTTTATGGAATAAACTGTTTTTGATCAACACAAGATGTAAATAGTTTATTAAGAGGTATTCATATCTACTTCCTGATTTACATGCACTTTCAAATATTTAAATTTGAATATTTGTTTTTTAAATAACCCTAAGGGATTTTGTGTTGATTTTTTTTTTAGAAAAATGTAAGTCAAATTCATTAATAAAATTTCTAAAAAAGGCTTAAAACTGGAGTATGCTTTTACCTCAATTATGAAAAACATGCCAGATAACAGTAACAGTAATAGACAGCAATATATTTATAATACAGAGTAAAAAAAGTAAGGAAAAATTAGAATTGTGAAATATTTTGAGACAGAATTTCAATACTGGCTTTTCAACATTTTTATTTTTATCACAATCCACAGGAAAACTGGGCATCACAATTTTAGCCAATAAAATATGATAGTATCTTGTTGTGCTTTATCAGTCTTTGTCATGTCAGCACATCTATTTAACAGAAGAGAAACTTCTGAGCTATGGTATTATGGCTTCCATATTACATTAGATGGTTATTCATAAATCAAAAAAATTTTAAGAAAATATAAAATTAACAAAATAGTTTTCAGTGCAACCTGTCAGAGTTTTCTAGGAGTTACACTGCAGTTTATGAAAATATATGACCTTTATCAGGTAATTAATGAATGTTATAAAAGCTTCCTCCACAGCCTGATTTGATATTGCAAATCTACCCAGAACTGGAAGAACGTATTTAGATTTCTCTTCCTTTGCATTTGCCATCTTGTAAGACAGCATATGTTTACAGCCTTTTATTGCAGTAATCATCCTAGCCAGAAAAATTTTTCAAGTAGCCACCTGCTTTCTTATATTTTTCATGTCTATTATGGGTCTTGCAAACACTTATGCCACTTTTATATTTTATGAAAGCATTTTCAGAATCCAGAGTTCATTATGACACAGAATATAATTTTAACTCAATGTACTCCTGTGGTTTTGATTGATCAAGTTCTGTGGCCATGTAGTGTAAATACAGGTTCACTCTGAAAGGACAGTTTGGATAAAAACAGCAGAAGTGACAACTAGAGATAGAGATGACTGCATTTTGTCAATAACACCAATTACAAAGTACTCTTTAGGGAATATGTCTTGCTGTGAGAAGCTACAGAATTCAGCACTGCCTTATGCATTTAACTAGTCAAGGTAAGCAATTTTATTTATTTTTGCTTAGGTAAATAACCATAAAAGTTTTATTTAGCATATTAAAGCTACTTTAGAGTAAATTTCAATTTAGTTTCAGCTGTTTAATTTCAGTTTTGTTTTGTGTTTTGGTTTGGTCTTTTTAGCATTTGTAAGAGTGCTAATTTCCTTCAAAGCATTTAATGAACAACTTCGTATTTAAAATAAATAGATTACTCTGCAAGTTACCATAGTTTCAGATGTTGACTGAGAATGTGAAGTTCGGCTTTGACTGGATGGAGCCTTCCAAAGATTAAGAGAATCATCAAAATCTGTAGGAAAAACAAAAAGAAAGAATTAAAATTGAACAAAATTTTTTTCTTTTTCATTACCACGAAACCAGGAGAGAGCCTAACAAGCTTTTCAAAGGATTGTTTCAGTGAAACAGAAAAGTAGCCAACCACAGTTATCCTTCTGAAGAGCTCAGAATACAAGTTTTCACACATTGTACCAATGAATTCTTAACCAGCAAATACCTTGAATAAACAGAAAGTAAATAAAATACAATTTTCAGCTGCAACATAAAATAGTCTGGAAAAAGCTACACTTAGCTCACACTGCAGTCGCATAGCTTTTAGTAATTTGAAATAGTTCGGATTTATTTATTTTTTTAATGTAATAGGACCAAAGCACTGAAGATACTGGGGTCTCACAGCACAAACATAATGAACAGATGTCCTCATTTTCAAAAACTTCAAGTTGATATTTTAGGAGGAGAAGTTTTAAAAGAACCCATATTCATAGATATAATGACTCAAGAATTACTTTGTAAATCTGTTTCACAATAAAAAGTGCTAAAAAATTTATAGCACAAACCTGTTAATAATGGGTTTTGAGGCTTTCGTATATATATATAAAACAACAAAGAATAAAGATTACACAGCTTCTGAGTGCAAACCGCACAAAAGTAGAACTCCCTTAGCTAATTACTAAACTGAGATAACTAATTTTATTTTTAACATAACTTTGCAGATGAGTTCTTTTCATATTCCTGAGAAATGTGAGGAAAAAATGACAAAAATATTTTCAGGAAGATAAACCAAAGTGAGATCTTCTATTAAGAGATGACAAAGGACCTATTAAAAAGCAGAATCAGGTCATTATAGATAAAAAACACAATTCTGAACCTCTGAACAAAGGACTTACGTCTTTCAAGCACTATAGTTTTAGAGATGGAGCAAATATTGTCCTGTCCTCCATTTTTAAATAAACAAAATTCGGTTTCTTGTTCCTGAAATATTGTAGATGATTCTTCCCCGTATTTAAAAAATGCTGGATTTTTTTTATTTACTTTTCAGTTACCTGATAAAACGTATATAAGCTGTTCACTGAAAAGTTCTGCAATCCTAGAGTTTGATCTACTCTTAAATATGATATTGCATCAGCTAACAGAACTACCAAGAGGCGCAAAAAGAGGACCATGGGAGGAATGAAATGTGTTGGACTGCAAAAAATACATTTATAGATAAATAAAGGAAACCACAGAAGAAATCGAGGATTTTTATGGCTGGAATTTTGTATAAACTGCTGATATACTTCTCTGATAATTCAGTGAGTTAACTAAGAATATTTCATTTCCTTGGGTCTGTCAAAGTCATAACTTAGTAGGGGAAATAGCATTCCTCTTCTGTTCATGCTTCTGCAATGTAAGTTTAAGAGAAGCAGACCTACGAGAACTGTTTAAATATGCAGCCTTAGAAGACGGAAATACAGAAATGTAGGCACACAAAAAAGGAAAGAAACCAAAAAGAATTAACTTACTTTCCCTCCCTTGAGCAGTTTTTGCTAATTGAGCTCTCTGAAGAATTTTCCAGCTTTCTAAACCTAAGTTCATAATACATATTTGGACAAGAATGTGGGTTCCCACAATGCATCATACTAAGACTTAGAATACTGTTCAGAAAACAATTCGTCAACATAAGAGTTAGATCTGAGATACTCCAAGGGTACATATACAGGTTAAAAAAAAAAAATCAATCCAATCTGAGTATTAATTTGGTAAGTCTGTAAATTAAACTGTATCTGTCTCAGAATGCAGCTAACTTCAGCATATTAGAGTACACTCCTACTCATGTATCTTTGAAGGTGAACACATCAAGAAACAGGAGTCCTAGAAACAGTCCATATATTTCTTTTTCCTAAACTTTCATTGTACTGGTCTGTCACAACTCTGTGACACAACTCAGAGTCACAACATTGAGGGTGGTGAGACACTGGAACGAGTTGCCCAGAGAAGTTGTGTATGTCCCATTCCTGGAAGTGTTCAAAGCCAGGTTGGATGGGGCTTTGAGCAATCTGCTCTAGTGGGAGGTGTCCCTCTTCAGGGCAGAGGGGTTGGAAGTAGGTGATCTTTGAGGTCCCTTCCAAATCTAACCATTCTATGATTCTATGATTTTAACTGTAAAAAATATTTTATCCCCAATACTTTGCAAGAAAATGTATTGAAGAACCAATTACATCTTTTGCATTTGTAACTTTTTGAAGATGTAAATAGCAGCTCAGAGCTTTTCCTGAGATATATTAAACTAGTGACTTACCTATTCTTAGATTCTTAGAGCAATATTTTGACTTAACAGCATATTTAAGTTCATGGTTTACATGTTCAAGTTCAGTTCCGTTTTTAGTAAGAATTACTTGAGATAAGCTACTCAAAACTAAAAGTTATTTAAGCAGTTTTAAAATACTACAAGATTACATTAATATCACTTACCAGTTATACAACCCTTTTCTATGATGAGGTGGTCTTCCTTGGAAGAATTCAAATCAAACATATAACATCCTAGGTAACAGTGTTTCACCATCTGATTCACATGTTCATAGAACTGGCAGTGATACAGAAGGGCCTTAAGTGCAGGTTTTCCTGTCTGAGAGAGGCCAGACTCTTCATCATGTACACAGGGACCCTGAAGATGTGAAATTCATAAAGATCACTTCTTTAAAGGAGTCTTTTATGTAAAATAAACTCTTAAAAAACCCCAAGTTAAGCCTAATACTGTGTATGTGTGTATACACGTAGCTGGTTTACAGACTGTAACAAACAGATTCTGCAAATCAAATGTAGGTTTTATTAAGGCTGAGCTATATTTTATAAAAACTGCAATGATTTAGCAAAATAGAAGTAGCTGTTTAGCTCCTGAGAAATTTGTTAACAGCTAAGTAGAAAGTCACAGAAAGCTAAAACTGGATGGTTTTAATCCAGTGTATCTATCAGGAGACTTTAAAATTTTCATTTCTCATTTAATTCTACTTACGGATACCAACTAATGCAAAAGTTTTCTTTGGAAAAAGAGCACACGTGTACTAAGATAAGAGCAAATATCCTGAAAAGGTCATCCTGTTCTAAAGTATACTGCCATATACTACATCCATCCAAGTCAATCTACTATGATAAAAGATTTATTTAGAAAACAAGACATAAAAAGAAAGAAATTCTCTTTGAAGAATGTTTTTCAGTGATTTCTTTTTAAATACTGACTTCAGGGAAAACTTTCTAAAGAAGTGGATTTACACCTGAAAAGAAAGACTTCATAGTCTTCTTTCAAATAAACAGTTTGATTTGACTGCCTTCGTTACAGTATTTCTCCAGTGTTTTCTATGGTAACAGGAGAAAACAAGAAGTTTTATTGAACTACAACATAACCTGTTTTAGAATGACCAATAAAATTAGAAGCGTTAATTGGCAAAAGAAACCAGACTGAGAAAAAAAAAATCAAACCAATTACATTCTGCAAGACAGTTTTAGCAGGCATCTTGCAGTACTTCAAAAAGAAACTAGTTTAAATTATGGAAAGAAAATTTGGTAGTGCTAATTAGAAACTTTCTTTGGCAGTCAGGAAAGATCAGAGGTAGATGAACTGCAAGTAAGTAATTTGAAAAACACTATTTGTCCCCAAGAGGCTCGAGATCTCATCCAATCCCTCCATTTACACTGAATACAAGCTTATGTTCCAAGAAAACAAAACAAAACAAAAAACAGATCAAGTAGAAGCAGTAAAACTATTTTGTGTTACAGGGTAAGTTATAACCAGAGTTTTGGATGGCTACTGCCCACTTTTTTTTGTTTCTGTAATATATTAACAGACTATTTTTACTATTTGCCTTTTATGTCAATTAATGAAGAATGAGATACGACAAACAGTTTGAAGAAGAATGTAGCATGTCATATAAACTGTTTATGATGAATTATAAAACTGTACTCATACACTGTCAGCAATATACTTAGACTGTATCAACTATGGTAAATGCATAATTTCAAAATTTTGTTAAATTTAGTCAAAATTTTACTGTCCAGAATTGTCTCTGACAGTTAAAAAAAGCTATGCCAGACACTTTATTGTACAAGAAGGGCCCTGAAAGAGTTATTCATCCATTACATTCATAAAGTGTTCTGACTTCAGCAATCTTCATACAACACAGCATGTTGCAGTCTTAGAATACTTTACACAGGTTGACTTTACTCATGACAAAAAATTTCCTAAGCAGATCAACTAGATAACAGCAACACTATAGCCACTGTCATGAAAATACTGATCTACAAACTCTATTAACAGCCTTTCCCTTTCTGGCCCTATTTGTCTAAGGGATAAAATGATAATGTTCTATGTTGGCTACAGTACGTTATTCCTACTATTCACCCAGATACTCTTAATATCTTTCCTTTGAACTTCTTTCATTAAGGTCAACAGACAATCATCTTATTCAGGGAAAAGGAAAAAAATTCACTCTGAAATACAGAATTTGATCCTGGTAGTATCTTATAATTTTAACTGTTGTTTGTATTTTCAACAGTTTTAATTTACCAGTTACCATAAACTGTTGTTTGATAATATCTTTCAGCATGAACTGCTCATCACTTATTAATTGATGAGCAATTTCCACTAAATTGCACTTCTTAATAAGAATCACATTGACTCAAAGCTTCTATTAATTGCACTGGAATTCATCCAGAATTCTGCAACTGGATTCAACTTTTGTCACCTCACCACAGTTGTTGTAATGTTTAAAAAAAGAATAAAAAGCAACTTTAAATAGAGTTTATATTGAGAGTTACAATGGCTGCCCCTTGTAAAACCTCCGCTACTATAAGTAGAAATTCTTTACATTCAGATTGATAAAATATAAGTAATAAGAAATAAGACTGAAATAATGGCTAGATTGTTAAAATTACTTGAACTTCTTCCTTTATGATCAGATTTAAAGAAAAGATAAGACATACTGTAAAATGCAGCTCTACAAAAAACAGCATAATTGATTGTTGGGTGCTGAATAATAGGTAACTTATCCTAGTAAAATAAGAGGAATATCTTTCAGCACTAACTTGATCTTTTGCAGAAAGGAATAGATAAAGAGGATATAGTTACATCTGCAGATTTCTTCAAAAAAGAATATACACAGTTCTCATACAGGTGCGATCTCACATACTTGAAGGAGCAAGATGGACAAAAAGAACAGGTATCAAGACCACAAAATTCCACAAAAATGGGGAACTAAGGATCAAAGATCTTTCAGTACAATGAACCAGATTTGCTGAAAGTAACATGAGATGACTGACTCAAGATCAGAACTGGAAAATCTCCAGGGGATCTTATCAGTTTTCATAAATACCTGATGAGAGAAAGTAAAGGGAGAGACATGCTTTTCATTGCTATCCAGTGACAGGACAAAAGGCAACGAGCAAAAGATTGAAATACAGAAAACTGTATTTAAACTTAAAAATTTTTTTCCTTGTGAAGGTAGTGAAACATTAGAACAAATTGCCCAGAGAGGTTGTGGAGTTGCCATCCTTGGAGGGATTATGCTTTTAAGAAGCATTTCCGTTGACTTAAGCAACGAGCTACTTCATCTTTCTTTGGAAAGGGTTGTTTCTCTTATTTCTTTCAAAACATTTTATAAACATTGTATTCTTAGAATTTCTCTTCCTTATACCGCTCAAATCATGTTGCATTCCAAGTGTGGGTAAAATAAATGACCAATTTCTATCCTAAAGTGTTAATGATGCTATATAAGTAAGCAAGTTTCCTATGAGCCCAAAGATGCTACAATCATGAAAAACAACAAACATACAAACTAACTTTAGTTCTTTACTTGAGCTTGCTGGAAGTTTGAAAGAAGTTTGTCATATATTTCTCTTTCCAAAATGTCACTTTAGATACATAATTTTTTTAAGTTTATATTTTATAGGTATTCTAACATAAGCTTTTATATCAAATAACATCTTTCTATGACAATATGACCTTTCTCATTAAATGTAACAGTCACTCACTTGCCAAATACAATCTTTCACGTCTTCTGTGGGAATTGGAATCACAAGCAGATTTTGTAGAATAAAAGCAGCCTGAAAGGAACAAAAGCATCAATATTGCCATCTAGCCATCAGAGTTCAAAAAAGCCCACATCAGATTAAACAGCACATTCAACATATTACTCCATTGCTTTAGACACATGTTGAAAACCAAAAAAAATTCATGCTCATGTTGGAAAAAAATATAATTAGATAGACATAACCTAAAACCCCTCAGACTTCACTTATGAGAGATGTCATCAGGGCATGGCAAAAGAAAAGGCTGGTAAGAAAAAAAAGACAAGGAAGCCATGGAATAGAAATCACTAGGAAACAATTTTTTTTTTTTATAAAACACTTTCATCATTGTTCCAGTACAGTCAATCCTGTTGGATAAGCATTACATAGCAAGAAGTATTTGAAAAAAATCCCTGAACAGGAAAACCTAGGAACAGTTTATGACTCCTCACTCTATTGTCCTCATTTATTTTTATTTTTGTTTTATTCATTAAAAACTAATTGGGGCAATGTGGAGACACATATGTCCCAAACAGTTTCCTTTCTCAACACACAGTATGTGTATTTTTCTAATTTATATTACATGTTTCACATGTGGGTGGACTGAAATGGCTTTTTAATACTTTTATATTTTGTCAATATTTTGTCAGTATTTGACCCTTAGGAGACTACTAAAATTATTCGGAAACGAAATAAAACAAAGCACACATTCTCAAAAGCACTTCGCACAAATAAATTTAAAATATTACTTTGGAATATGTAATTAGTTGAGCAACAGAGCTGGGAAGAAACTAACCCACTATTTGTCACTGTTGTTCTTTCTTAGTTGTTGGAAAACAAGAAAACCTTACTACTGGAGTTAATAGAAAGTTGCAACAAAATGTGTACACAGCTTAAATATAGTATTATAAAGTTCTATGTGCTGTTCTACAAGAGTACGCACTTTCAGATTAGTGCCTTGGCACATTAGATTATCCTATGTCTGCAATGAAGAGATATTTACTACAGATCAGGTGATGGGTTTATGAACACCAAAGCATTCATAAATTGAAAAAAACCACCACTAAAAGTTGGGCTAAGTTTCTATCCTTTAGCAACCTATTTGTCTCCTGAGTAAGCTTTAGGAGTTTTCATTAGCTCACTTATATTTTTAGATCATTTCTGCTTTTATACTAGTCATCTGTATTTGTTGCCCCTTGAGTAATTCTAAATAAGAACCTGAACATTTATTTTAATTTGGTAGCATTTAATTTTCAAAGCAGTAGATGTTGTGCAGCATCAGAGAACAGATATATAGAATACAAATTTTGAAAAGAATAATCTTTTCTCCTTAATGAAAAAACCTTGACAATATAAAATAGCAGAAGGACACAAGAAACATACCTCCCTGCGTACCATGCTACATTCAGATTGGTCCAGAAGGATGTTTATCACTGTTCCCCACAGCCCTCCTGAAATGTTCTGGCAACTTTCTGCTAAAGCAATACATCCCATTTCAAGAGATGTAAGAGCTGATCCTATTCCAAGTGCTGTAAATCTGACCTAGTACATACAAGCACAACACAAAGTGATATTTCTTACAGTAATTAGAAACACATTTTAAAATTATTAAGTTGTATCAACTGAATCTGGAGTTTAAGGGAATTCACTTAAAAAGCAACCTCTTTTCCTATATTTCTCCGGCACTATACTCATAATCACAACTATGTGTCTGTAAAAACTACAGAATTAATAAAATTGATTCTTTTGAATAATTAAAAATACTAAGATAATCTTCAATAGTCTTCAGATTTTACCATTTAAAAGTAGTTCCATTTTGCAAACTCATCTAATTTAACAGATTTGCATCAAATACATTTACTCTAAATTTGTAATTCATGTAAATGTTTCTGTTTTGCAGCTAAATAACAGCAATGGCAATGAAAATTGCCTATGAATAATGATCACGAGTGACTAATGAAAGCACAGAAGGCAGAAGATGTAGGTAAGGATTTCTCAGAGATGTTTATATGGAAACATTCTCCCTAACTTTACTCTTAATTAGGATATAGTCAGTAACATTTTAAATAATGCAAAACAGTAGTTTCGATATTAAATAAATTAATGAAACAAAAATTTTGCAAATACTTCAGGGTCAAAATAAGATATCAACTAAACATTGCATTAACTAACCTCAGGGTCTCTATCTACCCATAAAGGAACCAGCCATGCCAGCCCTAGCTGAGAAGCAACTTGTTCTTCACTGGTATCATAAGGCAAAGACCAGAGAGATATCCAATCCTGATTAGAAAATAGAAAATAAATTAATATCTTATTTTACATCTCTTTCAATGCCACGCCATTCTACCAAGAGTCTGAGCTACCAATTACATGCTAGAGCACTTTAAATGCACACAATGCTGATATTCCAAGAAAAAGATGTAGATTCTGTCTCTATAAACACATCTTTAATCTGCTGACTTCACCTACTGAACAAAATTAAGTTTGTATCATCTTCTTCATAGAATTAGGACAGCAGTGCTAAAGAGAGATTAAATATTTTACTTTAAATACTGGGATAATAATTTCCATTAAAAATTTACTTCTTCATCATAAATTCTTTTTCTTCATGCACCTGCCATGTGATTAAATAAAGTCATGCAGACTACCATATACTACTTAGCTGCAAATTCCATGAAATCATACTTGACTTTGCAAATTAATTTCTTTAGTTCAGGTTTAAAAAAAACCCCATACCTACAAAGTGCTCTGTTTAACCATGCAAGAACAATGCATTAAGTTCATAATGAATCATGATACAAACATAAAATTTTAGGTATCTTCTGACCATCTCAGTCCTGTATATTTTCACACAATAGATGACTGATGGTTCATTTGGAGAAGAGCATTTTGCATGCATCTTTTCAATACATACAATATTATTTACAAAAAGCACAGTATTTTACTATCTTTGAATTTGGGGAGGGAGGGCATTAACATACAAAGTGAAATACAAAACATAGGTCAGAAAAGCAAGACCAATGAAATGATACCATAGCAAACAACCAAAACTTTGCAGCAATTCTAGCATGCCCTAAGTATATGCTCTATTTCTCATGCACTCCTACATAAGAGTAAGAGCTCTCATGTAGTACTCCTACTCTGTAAGTACCTTCTGTCCATCAGTATAAGCTAAAGGTTCTTGTATCTGACTTAACCAGGTGATTCTTCTAATAATGTAGAATGATAGTGGTTCATAATACTGCTAATGAGCAAAAAAAAACTTGCTTTAACTAGTTTTAAATTCAAGTAATTAGATTGAGCATTTTAAGTTAGTATTAATTATATTAATTTATTTAAAAAATCATAGCTATCCAGTGTACCTCTTGTATAACACTACTTGCACTGAGGAAGAAGACTAATTTTGTATTTCGTCTTCCATAAGATTCGACACTAAATCACATGATAGTAAAGAACAGCCAAGATTCAAAATTTCTTTGAGATTATAAATTATTAGCACAGTCTAGACAGTAATGCTGTTGTACTCACAGATAATGATTTATAGCCACAAAAAAATGCCACTGATCATTATGCTATTATACATAGTATTCTACGAGACTGATATAAAAAAAAAAAAAAAAAAAACCACTCCTTCATCCATACATCTATGAGCTTATTCTTTGGAGGCTACAGTTTCCCTGCAATGTATTTAATACTCTGTCCCCCTGCAATTTTAATAAACTTTGTCAGCACTTTGTATATTGAAGAAGGAGTACAGACATGAAGAAACAGACTTCTGGAATTTGGAGAAGCAGGTATACTGCTATTTCTAGTTACATATGTACTTGATCATATAGAAAGATAATCACTTGTGGCTATCACAGATATTAACAAGAACGGATATTAATTCTCCAAAATGATTACACTAAATTGTTGAATTTGTTTTAACTGCTTCAGGATGAAGGCCATTTTTTTCTAAACTCTCAAAAATTTAGCTCTCAAAATACGCACATGGACACAAAGGACAGACGTAAGTAATGACAGCTCCTTTTATGAGTAGATAGTAATTCTTTCATGTATACATATATACATGCACATGAAAGAATACACTAATGTATGTGTAACATATGTTAAAGGGCCTGTTACCTATACAAGTATGAAGAAATACTGTTATAAATCCTCAAATTTATTAATCCTACATAAAATCCTGATTTCTCATATTTTATAAAAAGAAAATTCTACCTTATTCTGAAAGAATGTCTTTCTAAAACCACAGAATTAGGTGCAGAATGATTTCAGTAAGGTTAGAATCTTTAGCTTTCTTGTATACTATACTCTATTCTATTCATTTATCTAACGTTATACCAAATCAGATTACCTGATATTTTTTTTCATTTTTACTATCTGCTGCAATATAAGACATCTTCCCCCACAGCATAAGAAAATTCATCATTTAACTTTGGCATTAAAATATATCTGTGCACAGCCCTCAACAAATGACAAGATAAGGACAATTGTAATGCACTTACTGGATCCTTGGCTTGGGCCATCATTTCATGAGATAAGTGAAGCAAGCAAAGAACTGTACTTTTCGTAACACCTTTTCCCATGAAGGACATAGCATTTCCTCCCCATTCAACATAAAACGATGAGATGACCTAGGGATGGGGATACAAGTTCATGGCAGCTTTAGTGTAAGGAGTATATAGGTAGAGTAACTTGTAGGACAATTTTTACTAAGTCATAATTTAAACCCATGAAAAGACGGCAGATTTTTAGATGGATTTTAATAATTTATTTATTTATGAGTCATTCGGTCATGTGACACCTCTGAAGTTCAATGTTTTTTATCTGCCTCTTCAAATGAAGAATGCAGTGGAGCTTAAAGACTGTTTTCCATTAGAAATATGGTTATCATCTGTATACAAACTGTCCTAATACTTATCTGGTTGCTATTCTTATCATTAAGAATCAGAAATTAATTAAAACTACTTTAAGACTTTTTCAAGCCTCCCAATGTAACAAATAGATTTTAGTATTTGAAACTAAAAAGAAAACTTCTAAATGTACCTATATTACTGAATACCTGTGAAACAATCAGAAAGCCAGATCTATGCTTTTCTTACAGTTTTAAGATGACTAGAGTTTTCAAAAGATGTAATTTTAGGAGCAAAAACTAATTACCTATCACATCTATGGACTTAGCAAACAAATTAGAACACTCAAAACAAGAATGAAGTTTTGGCTTCCCAATGACTGCAGCAACTTGAATTACCTCTTTTCTGCTTTCTTGGTATTAGAATCATAGAATCGTCTAGGTTGGAAGGGACCTTAAAGATCATCTAGTCCAACCATCAACCTAACTCTGACAA
>JAOXNO010000013.1:100585081-100600004 GCA_028565335.1 Limnodromus scolopaceus | reverse complement strand
AGGACCATGTCTACCCGTCTTTTGAACGCCTCCAGGGATGGTGCCTCAACCACTTCCCTGGGCAGCCTATTCCAATGTTTGATAACCCTTTTGATGAAGAAATGTTTCCTAATATCCAATCTAAACCTCCCCTGTGCAACTTGAGGCCATTTCCCCTTGTCCTATCTCCTGTGACATGGGAGATGAGACCAACCCCTGCCTCTCAACACCCCCCCTTCAGGTAGTTATAGAGCGTAAGTAACATGTCTAAAGAGTTCCTGTTCCCCCAGACACTCTTTCACGCAGGCGTTTTGCCTGTGGGAGAAGATCTTGGATTTTTCCTCTTAGTTTTTTGGTTTTTTTTTTAAAAAGAAAGAAATAGAAAGGAAAAAAAAGTACACCAAACCCCCATACATCTATTTTTCGTCTTGCTTAAACTATAGCCACTTAATATTACCTCTTAAACAGGAGATGAAGGCACACACACTACAACCTATCATATTAAGTACAGATACACATCGCTCAATCTAGACTCCATGTTTTCCCTATTTACTTAGCAGAAAAAAGCATCTTTTCTGTACCTATTCCTAGTGATGATATTCACTAAAAGTGCATCCTAAAAATTATAGTGCCATTAGTTACACAGTTCTTTACAAGCATTCAAACCAAAAGCTAAGTGATAACATAAGCTACTTACCTCAAGAAGACCTGTTAAATATTTCTTACAAATTGTGACAGGTTCAACTGCAGCAGAGTAGGTACTCCAGTCTGGGAGGGCAGTAACATGAACCATTCCTCGTAATGTTCTCTCCAGTGAAGGAAGTCCATAAAAATGTGGTGCATCTGTTAGCCTTAAGCATTGTAGCAGCTTCAGAGCCAGCTCGGTTCTGAAAGAGCCAGCAAGTTCCAAGCCCTCTCTGGTTTAATTGTAAGAAAAAAAAGAAAAAAAAAAAAAAACCAAAAAAAAATCAACTCCCAACATGAAGCTATTATAATGAATCATTTCACAAGAGGCCAATGCCTCATTCTTCTTACTGTTAGTCTATGAGTCTCAGCATCTCACTTAGTTACTGTTGCCTTATGCACAGAATAACATGGAATTAAATTTGACATTTCTAGCCCCACCCAGGTTCTGAAAGCATGGTATTGCATCTGATTATAATAGGGCTGCTTAATCAAAACGGGACAAATTGGAGACAACTCTAATTATTAAGATGCATGTTGAATAAAGAGAGAGATTGAAGATGATAGATAACTTACCAAGAAGAGTTGCGAAACTTACTACCTACACTTCTATTTAGTCTGGTTAAAGAGACAAGTTTAAAAATATCTCCTGCTAAATATCATCAATCTAGAATTCAGGTAGATAGAAAATACAAGAGCGTGAGATATAATTAGCAGGGATTTCTATAATTCTCCCTTTTTCAGCTGTCAGAAATTTTAGAAAATTAATAACTGTGTGGGAAGAACAAAGGTGGTAACATTTTGAAAGCATCTTTACAAACAGTTAGGCTGTGGAACTTAAATAAACAAATGTTATCTTAAGCTGCAATTTTAGTATCTCTTAGAATA
This sequence comes from Limnodromus scolopaceus, assembly GCA_028565335.1. Lineage (NCBI taxonomy): Eukaryota > Metazoa > Chordata > Aves > Charadriiformes > Scolopacidae > Limnodromus > Limnodromus scolopaceus. The sequence goes on along the minus strand of JAOXNO010000013.1, from coordinate 100,598,453 downwards.
CACTTGGACAGAGAGATTTAGTGTGGGAAGATGTTACATTACAAACTTGAAGGAAAAAATCTAATAGAAATTGGCGTCGGTGCTTGCCTGATAGAAAAAGGTTGGGACTGCTTGCTGGAAGTAGCTGTCCTAAATAATCACTAATGTGCTCCGATATACTGTATTAAGCCAAAAAAGAAGTTCAATGCAAATAAACATTTGTTGATATTTCAAATATTTCAATGTTTTACTTTGCTATAAATAAATGCTACAGAGTCAACCAAGTTATCATTTGCTTGTGCAAATTTTCAGCAGTGAAAAAGAAATAACTTATCTTCTCCCTTCCATCAGTTTAATTATTATTTGCTGAAAAAATAAGTCCTAGCACATACTTTTCCAAGTTTCCCAGTTCATTTCCTAATTTTACTGTGAAATGGCGTATATAATGTTGATCTTCACTTCAAGAGGACTATACTCCATTTTTACAGTTTAAAATTATTGAGTCATGATGCAATTCTATTCAAATTCTGACTGAGGTACAGCAGCAGCAGGTATTATTATCCCCCATCAGAATTACACAGGCAGGCCCATTTACACTGTACCTGTCAGTCACTGACACGGAACAAAACAACAACATGTTAAAAAGACGAATGAGTTCTTTATCCAGTTGCTGCCTGACAGCTGTCTGTATTTCATCTATTTCGTCCTGCGCTTGGGATTCTGATCGCACCAGGAGGTCCAAAAGAGATTTTGGTTTCTAAAAGAAAAGAATAAAAATACAGTCACATAATGCATTGTTTAAATCCTATTTTAATACTTACACTAAAGCCATTTTTCTGTTGAGAGCTTGCAAATCACACACATTATGAATCACAAATTCCATTATTATGAAATATTAATTAAGAAACATCTCTGTAAAAAGCACAGTAAAAAAATTCTTACAATTACCAATTATTTGAATCTACTAAACATCATAAAAGAATCTACTGTAAAGGCCTTTAAAATCTCCTGGCATTAAGCCATGATACAGTGTATTTTGAAGCATGAAAGAAGAATTAAAGTTATATACAGCAATAATCTGCAATAAAAAAAAATAGATCACAAAAAAACTACAAGAAAATACTAGTAGAAATATTAGTTCAAGATGTATCTTGCATGTCACAGTTGCTTAAAAGACTTAAAATCATGTGATATAAAGATTTTTTACTAACATATTGAATGGGCCATACTTACAAAATTTTATATGATTCCCAGTTAGCTGTACAAAATCAAGTACCTGTATTCTATAAGCAATTGAAATGAAGTCTACTATCTTTTTTTTCCAAATGTTTCCATTTCTAAATGTTTAGATTTTATTTTAAAACACAAAAATGCAAGGGCATGCAGACCGTACTTAACATATGATATCCCTTGTAAGACCATAAATGATCTTGCGTGTGGGCAGTAGCTTTATGAAACACAGTACTTTGCCGACTTCTAAAACTGCAGCCATCACATTTATCTTTGGCATTTAGCTATTGTCTTTATACAGCAAGACTGACATATTTTGACAAAGATAATAAAAGTTTTTTTCTACTGATGTTCTACTATGATGTTCATTTCTTATTTGTTTTTATACTTTCCAATTTTACAAATCTTAAATAAGAGAGAATGAATTCTTTCTAAAATTTGAGAATGAATCTCTCAAATAGAAAGCACAAGTCTAGAAAAATTGAAAAGAAAAATATTACATTCTTTCAATATTATATATGTTTTTATATATATGCATATATATGCTCAATATATATATGCAACTGAACTGTATACTCATATAACACCTTCCTCATCCTTATAAAAATATTTTACCTGGACATATTATAACCATTTTAAATCAAAATTGAAGTGACAGACACACTCAAAGCAAAAAAATTCTGTCCTAACTTTCAATTCTTGTTCTTAATGTAAGACAGATAATGTTCATTTGTATCTCTTTGACAAACAGAAGATGCATACACCTGTATGGAACCTCATCCTTTTAGTTACATAGGTAATACATATGTAGTTATGTAGCTAAATATACATTACACAGCTGCATATGTATGCAAACACATGTGTATGTACAGTTCCATAGTTAACCATATCATAGACATATATACATTTATACATACATACAGAGCTCTGCAAAAAGTTACGCATAGCTAACTACAGTTATATGGCTTTATATAAGCATATTACCACAGTTAACTACACCAGAGCAAAGCACACACAGGTAGATGTTTGCTTTTGGTAAATATATTTTAATTTAGAGAAACAATTTGTATAAGTAAAGGAGAGTGGGAAATTTACTCTTCTTCAAACTGCCCCAAACAATAAAACAAAATAGGACTGACCACGAAGTAGTGGACATTAATACTGCAAGATCTGCTATTTCTTGCTTTTGTTTAAATAAGTTGTTTTCCTTCAGGAACTCAACAGAAACAAGCCAGCCAAGCAGTTCAGTTATATCATTTCTTACAGTCTACAGATAACTTGTTAGGTATATTCTTACATTTTTAAGCAATGATTTCAGGATCCACTTTAGATGGTCTGACTCCAAACTTGATCTCTGCTGTCTAAGAAATTTGTTTAAAAATCTTAAGACATCTACCAAAAGCTTCTCATCCTCCACAGAAGCCGGAAGCACTTGCAGAAACCTGCAGTGTGAACAAAAATATTTACTTTCATATTTGTAGCATATTAAAAGAGAGTTTAAGATCTCAGCCTAATAGTACTGAAGTCACCTGCAAATGTGGAATTATAGAGTAAATATGTATATTACGTATATTTAAATACTTTTAAATAAAATATTTACTATATTAAATTATACTATTACATATTTCTTGTGTATTATTACAATATACAATTGTTAAGTACATTAAAAACTGTATTTACTATTAGTAAACATGGAACTGCATATAGTAAAAGGTAGAAAATTCTGAACAGGGCCACAGACAGGAAAGAAAAAACGTAATTAGCAATTAAATACTAGCAATTTACAATAATAGCAAAGCCTACCTATGCATTTTAAGTAAATATTATTTTAAATACAAGATTATTATTTGTTGCCGGTTTTGTGTATGTAAATTAGAGAATTGCATAATCATTGAGGTTGGAAGGGACCTCCGGAAGTCACCTAGTCCAACCTCCCTGCTCATGCAGGGATGCCTCGAGCCAATTGCTCAGGTCAACATCCAGGTGACTTTTGAATATCAGTTTCTTGAGGCAACCTGTTGCTGCTGCTTGGTCACCTTCACAATAAAGAAGCGTTTCCTGGTGTTCAGAGGGAACATCCTGTGTTTCAGTTTATGTCCATTGCCTCTGGTCCTGTCAATGGGAACCCATAGGAAGGGCCTGGCTCCATCTTCTTTATACTGTCTCTCCAGGTACTTGTACATATTGATAAGATCCCCTCTCTGAGCTTTCTCTTCTCCATCTAGTCCCAGCTGTCTCAGCCTTTCCTTATAGGAAAGATGCTCCAGTCTTTCATCATTTTAGCGGAGCTTTGCTGGACTCTCCCCAGTATGTCCATATCCCTCTTGTAGTGGGGAGTCCAGAACTGGACATGGCACTCCAGGTGTGGCCTCGCTGGTACAGAATGGACAGTAAGGATTGCCTGCCTCATCCTACTGGCAGGACTTGTCCTAATACAGTGTTACACTTCTTTGCTGCAAAGGCACATTGCTGGTTCACGTTCAGCTTGGTGACCACCAGGATTCCCAGGTCCAGCATATATTGGTGCCTGGGGTTGTTCATCCCCAGATGCAGGACTTTGCGCTTTCTCTCGTTGAACTTCACGAGGTTTCTGTCAGCCCACTTCTTCAGCCTGTTGGGGTCCCTCTGGATGGCAGCACAACCTTCTGGTGTATCAGCCACTCCTCCCAGTTTTGTAACAGAACCAAAATTGCTGAGGGACCATTCTGCTCCATGATTCCAATTATTAATAAATATGTTGAACAGGATTAGACTCGGTGTTGATCCCTGGGGCATATTGCTAGTTACTGCCTTCCAACTGGACTTCATACAACTGAACACCACCCTCTGAGCCCAGCCATTCAGCCAGTTTACCATCCATTTCATTGTCTAGTCATACAGTGCTTGCCTCATCAGCTTATCTACAAGGATCTTAGGAGAGTTGGTGTCAAAAAGCCTCCAGGAAGTCAAAGTACACAATATCCACTGCTCTACTCTCATCTACCAAGCCAGTCATTTCACTGTAGAAGGGTATCAGTAGGCTGGTCAAACACAACATCCCCCTGGCGAATCCATACAGACTGCTTCTGATGACCTTCTTGTCATTCATGTGCATGAAAATGGTTTCCAGGATTGGCTGCTCCATCCCCTTCCAAGGGATCGAGGTGAAGCTGACTGGCCTGTAGTTCCCTGGGTCCTCCTTCCTGCCTTTCCTGAAGATAGGCACAATATTTGGTTTCCTCCCATTCTCAGGCACCTCTCCCAATCACCTTGATTAATCAAAGTTGAAATAAAATTACATCAGCCAGGATATATTTATGGGCACATCCCATCATGGCCCATGGATTGATTTATGCACATCCAGTTTGCCTATGCATTCCCTAAACTGATCCTTGCTGTCTTCCTTGCTCCAGAGTTTTCCCTGGTCTCTGGGACCTGTAATTCCTGAAGACTGGCTTGTCTTGCTAGTAAAGACTGAGGTGAAGAACGCATGCAGGACCTCAGCCTTTTCCATGTCCTTTGTGCCTAGGACACCTGTCCCGTTCAGCAGCAAGCTCACTTTTTCCCTAAGCCTTCCTTCTGTCATCTACGTACCTGTAGAAGCCATTCTTGTTGCCTTTGACCTCCCTTCACCAGATTCAATTCCAGGTGGGCTTTCAGCTTTCTTAACTGCGCCTCTGCATGGTTGGGCAATATTTCTGTATTCTTCCCAAGTTACCTGTTCCTACTTCCACCCTCTGTAGACTTCCATTTTTTCTTAGAGTTTTGTCAGGAGCACCTTGTTCATTCATGCAGGCCTCCTGGCATTTTTGCCTGACTTCTTGCTCAATGGCACAGACCACTCTTAAGATTGGAGGCAGAGATCATTGAATACTAACCAGCTTTCTTGGGCCACTCTACCCTTCAGGGCCTGATCCCATCAGACACTAACAATGACATCTTTGAAAAGGTCAAAGTTTGCTTTCTTGAAATCCAGCACTGTGATCTTACTTTTCGCCCTCCTCCCTCCTCTCAGGATCCTGAGCTCTACCACCTCATGGTCACTACAGCCAAAGCTGCCTTAGACCTTCACATCCCCAGGGCACCCTCACTTGTTTGTAAGCATGAGGCCCAGTAGTGCACCTCTCCCTGTCGGCTCCTGTCACCTGTACCAGGAAGTTGTCACTGATGCTCTCCAGGAACCTCCTGGATTGCTTATGCCCTGCTATGCTGTCCCTCCAACAGAGGGAACAACTTATATACATCAGAATCAGAGGTGCATGTATAATCAATTCCATAAATTTGAAAATATGAAAACTAAGAATTTTACAATTTAAGCATCATAATCTTTAATGGATTTCTGTAGTCAGTATGCTTACCTGTTTATCGCTTTTTGCCAAACAAAGCGCTTCAAAGTGGTTCCACAGGACCCAGAACTGCATCTCAATGCAAGTCTGTCATTCAGGACATAAAAACTAAGCCTAGTAAGAGCAGTTCTAACATCCCTGTGGGATACTGCCTGAACGATTGAATTAAGGCAATCCTGCAGTCCATAGTTTGTGTGAGTTATTTTGAGTATAAGAATGTCTTCTGAGGATAGTTTTAGTGAGTCTAAAAATCTGAAAAGGTATACAAGAAAAACAATTAACAGCCAATATGTTTACAAGCTATTTTAGCGAGTGTTGACTCCTTCACTTCCTGGTTCAAATGAGAATACAAAACATACATTTCCCTAAAAATTTGGTTTTTTTAATTAATTCTTTCTCCTCCTTCCCCCTCCCCTGCCTCCTCCAAAAAACCAAAACCCAACAACAATAACAAACAACGTCACCCCATTTAAATCCTGAGCTGCTTAAGTTCTTTGGAAAAATGGCAGCTCTCAAGAAGTTACTTGAAAGGTGCTATTGTTTGTAATAAATTTTTCCTCCACCCTATTGGAAAAGTTGACCACTTGGACTATAATTTTTTCCTATTTTCTTTTTAAGGGATTGCTTTGTTTTTGCATGAGGGAACTTCAAACGAAAATGATTTATCAAATCAACAACTGCAAAGTTGCCAATGGCTGAGAACCACACTGTTTACTAATAAAACTTGTAGGACATCTTAAAGGACACAAGCAAAAACTGAAAAATTGTCAAGATGGACATAGAAATGATCCTCAATAAAGAGCTAACCAAAGGACGTAAAAGGCATTTTTTCATTATCTACATAATTCTTAGAATTACCATTAAAAAGAATGATTATTTGACATTCAAATCCCCAAGGAAAGAAAGAGAAGAGAAAAAGTCATGTAACTATAAAGGGGAAAAAAAAGAGGTCCCTAAAAAAAGCCACAATGACTACAAGAAAAACAGCCACTGAGCCCATTTAAAATTGTTTGAAATTAGTTTGGCCGTCAATACAAGTTGTATCAAGCTCTTGACTTCATGTCTAATTGCAATTTAGGTGAAACATTAGCTGTGACAACATATCTACAGCCTCTTGGGATGTGATCTTTTACATTTAAAAAGATAGCATTCTCAAACCAGTAAAAAAACCTTGAACTGCTGTTTGAAGTTGAAAACCTATTTAAACTTGACGGAATGTGCTAACTTAATTGAAATACATTGGGATTTAAAATCAAGATAAAATGACTCACGTTTCTGCTTCCTTCTCATAATTTACCAGTTGCAATAAATTTTCAATCCCATGGTACCACGACACATTCCAAGCCATTTTAAGCATATCTGACAGAGGTTTCATAGTCAAGCACTCAGAAGACAATGGCACCACAACAGTATTAGGGCTAACTACATGATGAGCAGTGATCCTGACTGGCAGATGATACCTTAAAAAAAAAAAAAATTGAAAAGTGGGGTTTGTTTTGATTTTTAAATTAAGTGTTCTATAAGAGCAAGCTTTTAAATTTGCAAATAAACTTTTTGAAACTCTTTTTCAGAGAACAAAGATTTGAAGAAAATGCTCCATGTTTAAAAATGCAGACAACTTTGATTTAATACCAGATGTTTCCCTTAATTCTCCTACCTCCATACTTCAGGGAGGGCAGCAAGTGGAAAGAAGCAAAGTTAACTGTAAAAAACCAAAACACAACAACAACCCTCCAAAAACACCTCCACCAAAAATAAACCATCCACACATACCTTCTAACAACAGCAACAGGTAAACTAAAGGCAGGTAGGCCAGTATCATTCATGGTTATACCATGACCCCTGCAAGAGATTAAGTTATAGCTATTATTCCCTATTTTAAGCTTTCATTTTCTATCAATGCTACACTTATTATTTTCTTTATTACTCAGATATAGCTGTATTTTCTCCTCTAGCTAGCTCTTTAGTATCTCACTGATGAATAATTTGTATTAATAAATGTTTCTTCATGATTATGCAATATTAAGATAGTTCTTAGAATGCACATACAGTATACTTGTTGTAGACATGCTGCACATAAAAACAAAATTAAAGTTAACATACCAGAGTAAATACTTGATTGCCTTTTTCTATTAAAGAAAATACAAGCATTATAATTTTTTCATTATATTTCATGTGTGTGAATTCTAAAAATATATTCCAAAAATTCCAAATTCCAAAAAAAATTCCAAATAATAAAATATCATAAGCTGAGATTTGTTGTTTTAAGGACAACTGCTAAAAAGCCAAATAGGAGAATTCTAATTAAATATAAAAAACCATGCCTACAGCTAGGTTATTTTATTTGTGCAGTTTCCATTTATAAAAAAGATGGATTACAGACCAATCCGGGTTTTTCAAAAATTAAAGTAAGCTTAAAATTAACACTGATGTACAAAGTATTTAAACTGCAAAATTATGCCTTATAGAACTATACAGCATGCAACCCAAATATTGAAGCAATTTGTTTGGCCTACAAATACACAATTTTGGATATATAAAAGTTTGAAGCATAATATCTTTGGACATATATAAAAATGTATTTTCATTAAAAACTTAAAATTTTGGCTAGAGCATGAAATAACTTTTTCCATACCATGTTTCTGTTCTTGCTACTTCATCAAACAACAGAAGACAAAGCAATACTGTAGTTTCAGTTACAACAGCACGATCATTTTGGAATATCAGGGAAACTAAATGCGACAAAGATTTAAAATAAAAATATTAGGAAAACATTGACATTTCGTAATACATAGAAGGACGCTGGCTAAAAACAACTGATATCCATAGTCATTTTGCCAACATCTTCAACAGATACCATAACATGGGTAACAAATAATGGTATACCTTTTAAATATTCAAGACTACGAAGCAATCCAAAGTTCTTAAGAAGGCTTTCGGTTAAACATCTAACTGTATTTCACACATTTTCTTTCCACATATGTATTAAGGTCAAAATAGAATCGTTACCTCTGAATAGCAAAAGTAGTAAAGATGATTGCTGCGCAAGAGACAGACGAACAACTGGATCAGCATATACAAGTTTGCGTAACAGCGTTAGACATGGTAACACTATGGATTCCATAAGCTGCAGGAACAGAGGAAAAAAATATTTAATACAGATAGCAATTAGGATAATGTATTATGAGATGCTTAATACAAACTGTCACGCTATGAAGCCATACATTCCATCATTTATGGTAGAGGAACCTAGAGCTTCCTTAGACAAGCACATTTCATTCAGACAAAAACTGCATGTTCATTAGAAAATATTTATTCACTTCTGGTGTTATTTTATTAGTAAATGATGATTGTTTTATTGGTATCTGGCATCACAACAAAATTATAATGTTTGCTTCAAATATATGTATTTTTAAGAAGCATATATGTGAGCTGAAGGATTTCCAAAAAAACCCCAAATATTTACAACCATATAAGCTTACTCTTTTTTTTTTTTTTTTTAATGCAAATAACTCATTGATTCACATTCATTTTCTGGGTTCCAGTCTTTCAGATCAAGAAACCTAAGAAGGGAAAGTAGCTTGCTAAAAGTTACAGTATCAGTGAACGGCCAAAAACATGACCAAAGTCACTGCTCCTAAGAACGAGAAGACAGTATGTCTTTCACAGTACCATTACTTTGCTTGTTCTGCCTTTAAATGTTATTTTGTAAACTACATCACCAAATATTGTTTAGCTTAATATTGAATAAACAAAAGCCCTGCTTATTTAGTGTCGAAAGAGTCTTTTGCATAGCTGTTTATAAAGCCTTATTTAAATGGTGCTTTTTCTGTCTACTACATCTGTTGTCTTTTTCTTGGTAGTCACTTTTCTAAGAACAGGCAAGGTCTTTTGTTTCTTTTTTGTTTGTTTTTTTTTTCTATTGATTTTAGGATTAAATCAAAAATCATTTGAGGGGAGAATCAGAATCTGGTCTATATTCTCACTGGATAGTGTCCTAATGACTTATTTAATCAAACCTATGTGGTCTTTCTTTGACTAATGAAACTAGCACTACTTTGTGTTTAGACTAAGCTTTATCAAACAAGAGGTGAGCAGTGCTCCTACTTCAATTGTTTTCTGTTCTGGTGATTAGCTCTGGTGAATAGCTTTTCTATTCTGGGAAATGTACATTTTCTTGGGAAGTAGTTTGAACTGCCAGAACTCGAGAGCACTAAGGATGGGACCTCTACTGGTTGTGTTAAAGAGACAGGAGTAAGACTGCTTAGTTATTTTGCAGAGGAAATGTTTTACTGTTATTACAGAGAGCAGACCATTTGGGATCAAAAACTTCTATCAACACAAAGACAAACATATTTCTGAATGCTAACACTTGAAGAAGTAGAATTTCATATACAGCTGTATATGAAATTATTCATACCTGAAACTCAATCTGACATGTAGATTCCCATTTACAATAACATCTCATTATGTTTACAGACTATGAAATACAATGTAGCACTTTTTTTTTTTAAGGTCATTAAAAATTTTTTTTTAGTCCCTACTGAGAAAGCTTCAAGGAAGTTCTGTTATATTTCTGAACCACACTAAACATAGTTAGTTCTCTGGCTGACTATTCTCATAGGTAGGCAAACCAGTCTTCTTTTGTTAGTTCTTGTTATTGAATCTTAGCATTATCAAAAATACAATAAACAAAACACATATTGCAATTACAGTTGTACTAAATATTTGTATTCTGTGCAGAATTAATGCATTAATGAAGTGCAGAAAAAGGTAAATTCTACTACTGTCATGTTGTGCAATGCTTGCAGAAGAACTTTTAGCAATAGTTTTACCTTGCCATCCACATGTATACATTCACTAAGGCAAGACAAAATCTTTTCTATCACACCCAACTTTTTCACAGTGCCATGCATTTTGATATCTGCAGAAAAAAAAATATGTAAAAATCACTGATTCTGCACCAATTTAACAGTAAGCTTCTTTCTGCAAGATCACAAACTCTTGCTGTTAAGAACAAGGTTCCAAAATTGCCAATCAACAGAGCAAGTACAGCTGTAGCACTACCAAGGCAAGCCTCCACAAGCCTTGTTATCTGACTATAGTAACCTCTTGAACACTAGACTCTTAATTACTTCCCATAAGAACTTTATGTTCCACAATTACAGCAATCCCCAGTGCAACTCAATTTCAGTCAAACAAGGATTGATTGCACCTGTGATGCAAAGTTATGATGTAAGTGACTGATCATAAAGAATAAGAGGAGGAACATTTTCCCTGCAAACATATTAGATGAAATGCCGCAGGCAGTCTGCCTCGATGTTGAAAGAGGGTATAATCGTGAAAGATTAGCTTGAGTTTACTGAACCCTCATTCACACAAGTGACATTTCAATCCATTTTAGCTGCTGTTACTACTTAAGCTAACTCAAAATGGAGGAAGAAAATCAGAACGATAGAAGTTATTCACTAAGTATAAAATCCCTTTGGCTAGCCTGTATAATCTAAGAATTAACTTTCTGAATTAAAATATAACACCACCAAACATATATATATATATATTTGGTATTGACCATCACCTCCCTCATGCAAGACTGAAGATTTGAGTTAGCAATAGCAACAAATTTGAAGTACCATTAGTTCTGAGACAGATCAACAAATTGGCAAACATTAAAAAAGAAAAGCAGAAAAAAAAACTCTTACACGCCTTACTCCTCTATTACCCAAGCGAGCTGTTTTTCAGAATAATAAGACCACCATTTGTTATTCTTGAGGGCAACAACAAAAAATAACTATTTTTTATATAAATTGGTAGGTTATCCACAATAGTGTTAAAATTCTGGTCCAACAATATAGATCAAAATTACAAAGCAAACATACAGAAAACCTAGCAAAAAAGCAAGCTTATGCAATGATCAGCACATGAACATAAATTTTCTGAAGAATTTTACCTTCTAAAATGATAGCTAGCTGCTCAGCTGCAGACTTTCGTAAAACTAGGTCAACAGCATCAGAAGTAAAGATGTCATACAGCTTTTCAACAGTTTCTGCCTAAAAGTAAAACTATATTAGATTTGCATTCAGTACTATATTATGAAACAAGGTAACCAGCAAAATTTCCTAACAGAAAGTAGAAAGTAAAAGAAAAAAATCTAAATCCCCACCTGTGGAATATAACAAGGCAATAGTTACTAGTACCCAACAGAAAGAGATTTCTAACAAATAATGTTTAATCTATGCATGACTATAGAAAGCTCAACACTACACAGAAATGTTAGAAGATGCTTCTAAGTCTGTGAAGGGGACTGACTTTTTAATGGCCATAGGGTTAAAAAAAAATTAAATAATCCTACATATCCATACAAATTTCAGGTCCTAACTTTTTGAAGGATGTAGGGGAAGCATATAAATGAGGTATACAATGCGTCATCAGAATAATTTCTTTTCAGAGGGCAAGCATGTTAGCATTTGTTTAGTATATTGTTGCTAATCTGAAAGCATTAAAGGGTAAAGAAGGAAGAAAAATGGAGGAAAGATGGTAAAAAAAGAAAAACAAGAGAGATACAAGTTTTCCCATAGGTCAAATACTTGTGCTTTGTTTTTCACTTTGCAAAAGCAGCAGTGTTAAGAAAACACAGACATAAATTTCTAATCTGTTTTAGAATATTTCATGCTAAAAATTATTCATGCCTGTTTCAATAAAAATTGATTTTGTGAGAGAAAAAAAAGCTCTATGTGAGAAAAATCAGACTCTCCCCATGCACAATGAAATTGTCAACACAGCAGGCCTGTGCTTTTCATATTCAGGTTAAGTCTTGCTGTTAACTTACCTGCAGAGCGGGAAAAAAAAAAAAAAAAAGAGAAAAAGAAGACAAAAGGAATTCTTAATTCTTCTCTTATTGTTGCATACGGTAGCATAAAATCTACTCTTCAAATTCACATGGAAGGAATATATCAACAAATTTCTTTTTATTAAGCAAGCCAATTTGTATGAAATACTGCAACCTTCAAAAATGGATAATGTTAGTGACTGGGCAGGTAGAAGAGCTGATCAATGACACAATATTTGGACTGTTTACTCACCTTAAATATCGACTCCTTTTTATCATCCAATTTTAGCTCAACAGCTCTTTCTAGAATAAATAAGTTGGAAATGTTGGAAAGCACGCTACCATGCAGATCCGGGCGTTTCAGGTTTGCCCCTTCTTCATTCAAAAGATGGAATGTTAAATGTTTAAGTGCTATAGAACGAACCCTAAAGGAGTAAAAAATTAAAATAACTATATAAAATTCTCATACTGGAAAATTTTACCTGTATAGTTAAAAATTAATTAGTTTATAAAATTAAGATGGGGGAAGCACTTACTCAACTCAATATTGCTTAATCCACCTTTCAAATTAAACCACTGCATAATAATCAATTGGGTTTTTTAGAGCAGACATTTTTATCATCATCATTAGAAAATGTGCTGAAAAGCTATAGGACATTACTTACAACTGCTTTTTTGAGAAGAGAAGACGCAGAGCGGCCTGTACTCTAGTAATTCTAGGGAGAATACCCTCTCCTTTGTCAGAGGATGTTTCACTCAAATTTAGGATACAGTTACCTAGTGTATCTTTTGTGTCAGCATAACCCTAAAACGAACAAATAACAAACAAAAATTTCCAAAATTAAAAAAGTCCGCTTACTAACTTAGCAAATTAGACAAGGTGATTCCCCTTTTAGGGGCCAAGGGAGGCTGGGGAAGGAGCAACACTTCCCTCCCCGTCCCCCCCACCAGCCCCAACACCCCCCACCCCCCGCAAAAAAAGAAATAAAATTTAAGAAAAAATTAAATT
>JAOXNO010000013.1:100538286-100585049 GCA_028565335.1 Limnodromus scolopaceus | reverse complement strand
GCAAAAAAAGAAATAACTTTTAAGAAAACATTCAATTTCTGCAGATTAATTTCAGTTACATCAAGTAATGATACTGCAAATATTTAAATAGTATAGTAAAGTACAAGGCATTTTATATGCATCAGGTAAATATAGGCCTCAGGTATGGTGTATTCAGGCATCTATTGTACATAGCCACTAGAGGCTATAGAGAAAAATTCTACTGACAAAAATAAGAGCAGGCATAAGTTCTTTCTCACGTGTTTAGCCTATAGCTTATACCTATTTAATCTTTAATATCAGTGGAAGATATGTTTGTTGGTAACACAGAAAAGCTGATATTACTGCATGAGAAAGCTCTGAAGTAACCTTTCTCCTACCACTTTCAAGTACTTGGTGTATTTCCTTTGCATACTTTTCTGTCTGAGCTTCCTATTTCATGGTCCATTGTATTTGCAGTTTCTCCTCATTTCTGCCCTGATTTTGTGCAGTTTATGTAAGGGTTTAAGATACATGAGCAGTTTTTTCAATTTATGATAATACTGAGGAGCAGGGTCCTCATTTAAGGAGTCAGTAATTCCTGATTTCACTACAACATTTTAAAGTTTCACATTCTAGTAATACCAGGCTAAAATTTGTCTACAAATTCAAAGTAGTAAGTTTGGCTGGCATTATGACCTCTATAAAACTTTTCTCCATTTGACATCTGACAAAACAAGTGTGTAGGTATATTACTATTAATCTGTTTTCAGCCTGCTACTTAGGTGAATGTTCTGTTTGTTGTTTAACATGACAGTGTTGCTGTTTACATGATTTCATATATTAAATTGATATTAAAGCACTTAGAAGTACCTGTAAAACAGGAATGACAGGATTGAGGGCCTCAATAAACTTGTTCCAAGTCAATACTGCCATTACTAATTGTCCCTGCAATAGATGCATCAGAATGGCCTTGGCTGTGGAGTTCACCTGCTCAATTACAAAAAAAAAGAAATGGATGCAACCGCAGATGTGTCTAGGTCAGTTCGTCAATGCTGTAATTGGAAATGTTATACAAAAACATCTCAAAGAGAAAGCATCTACAAACAAAATATTGTCACTGCAGAATGCTACTTTTAAATTGTCAATCACACTAAACATTAAGTTGTTAGAAAAGTTTCTCAGTGAAAACACACAAGTAGTTCTTCCTAAATAGCACCCAATCATTTTCTCTTAGAACTCCAGTTTGTCTTTTCTGAAATAAAATAAAACATTACGTCAACTTCTACACCTATTGGTCCCTCTATCCTGCAGGTTAAACAAATTCTGTTTCTTTTCTTTCCTGACTCCACATTTCTGGGTCATTTCTCAGCCTGTATGATATGCTTCTGAAGATACAGGAAGAAAAGAGATTTAAAGCCTGTTACGTGATCATTTAACTTTCTTGAGGCAAACAGTCAAACTAGGAAGGTTACCAAATATTTCAAATTGTACATGAATTCATCTGAAGCTCTTTATCAAAAAGAAAAAAGAGGCATATGATACAGCACTTATACTGTATGAATGTATCCTGTATATAGTATGTAATGTATACTATATGCAATATAAAAAGTATTTACTTTTAATTTATTACTACAATGGGAACAGAGGGAAAAAAACCAGCTTCTCAGAAACTCTTCCTTAAATAGTGTAAAAACACTGACCGTTAGCAGCTAAAAACCTGCATTTTACACCAGAGCTAAAAATCCTCTCACCCCAGGCAACAAAACCAGCCTTTAATAATATCACTCTAGCCTATGTTTAAGGGACTGGATTTGTAAAATCACATGACATATCTTAAGCCCAACCTTGGAATTGTCACATGCCTGAAAGATTAAACTGATGCTTTATGAAAAGTTAAGTAGCAGATACACATCCAAGAAACAAAAACAGATTCTTGGATATGATCTTCATTACACATTTTGTTAGAAGAATAATAAGAATGCATTAAAAGGTAAAGAGAATAAAATAAGATAGAGAATGCACGTTTACAACATTTTCTCAACAATCTTTTAAAATGCAGTATCAATTGAAGTCTATTTGTTATGCTTGACCAATCACTAAGAGAGAAAACTGGCAGTCTTTTTAATAAGGCATCGAAGGGAGTAGTCAAAGAAAATAAATGCTTTTCTTGGACAAGATAAATTATGTACAAAGTACAAATACATAGCACATTGTCAAAGATATTTTACTTTTCCTTTTAAAATGCTAAAATCTAAAAAATAGCTGCTAAAAGGAATTGTGCACAGTACTGTGTTAAAAAAAAAAAAAATCTCCTCAGGAGACAAGCTGAAGAAAAAATGTTAAAAAAAATCTGTTAGTCAAAGATCTTTCCCCTCTGACTATAGGGACCTTATAGATTAGCTATAAAGTAGTTATAAATTGCCCAAGTAATTTTTTCCCCCTCTCAGAACTCCCTACTTAGCAAGGAAATAGTGGATATATGTTAAGCATTCATGCATATAAATGAACCTTAGACTATAAAACACTCCTGTAATAGTCAGGTAACTAAACCTAAACAAAGATATGTTTGTAGTGATGAAATACATTTTTATAGCAAAGATATTTCAGATTTAAAGTGTCTTTTTGCTCCTCAACTAATACACACTTCTCAGAGGTCATCCCACCTTTACAAACACTTGACACTTCATGTTTTCCATTATAGGTACTATTTCATCACATGCACATTTTATTAGGCTTGAAAATATTACAGGAAAAGATTAAAAAAAACATAGCTTATTTTATTTTTCATTGGTCTTTATTACATCTAATAGCATTCCATGCATAGAACATTATTTTGGCTCATCATTAAAAAAAATCTTACCATTTACTACATCTTCACTGTTTGCATAGCTTTTCTATATACAAGAAACCGTATGGAGTCAAAACTTTGAGTAAACATCAGACCACCATAGGGAATATCAACACCTACTTTGCATGCACAACAACTTATATCTACTAAACACAGTACCTCATTCTTATCTTCCTGAAGGCCAAACGCGCAGATTTCATATAAAACTTTTGGATGAAGAAGAAAATGTACTCCATGGCAGATTGAAGACACAGGCTTTGCAATATTATGAATACCTAAACAGTCCTTCAGTAAAAATGAAGTTGGTTAGTTTTAAAATTCAAGATAGTCTCCACTACTACATCTTATTTTATAGACTGCCTGAAATTGTCATCCAATGAAAGGCTTTCTCCATGCAGTTTGGAAAACTACAGTTCTGAAAGCCCAGGAAAAGAAGACCATCTTTATAAATCACTGATTGAAAAATCCTATTCCTATACAGCACCACGAAACAGAAAATAATTTTGGTTTTATTTTAAATAATAGTGAAATAAATTTGGCAAACTTTATATGTTCATTGGTATTACATTAAAATAAGCAAACCTGAAACAGACAGGTAAAAGTCTCACAAAAAGATACAAATGTCATTCAGTAGGGTTTCGGTGTTTGGGGGTTTTTTTGTTTGGTTGGTTTTTTTGCTATTTTTTTTATTGCAAAAGACTAGCTCCAGAATCTTTGTACATTAGTGAATTGCACTATAATTATGCACAATAAATTTAGCTGGTGTCCATTATATAAACCAAGAATTACTAAGTATTATATCAAAATAGAAAAGTGATTTTTATTTTGAGGGCCAATACTACTGAATACCTAAAAAGACCTGATTAATATGATGTTGCCATTCTTAAAATAGAGTACAGTCACACTTCTAGGAAGTTCATGCTTTTTACCCCTTGGGTTATCTTTATAAAAAACTAAGGCAGTGACAAAATATCCATATAAAACTACATCAAAACCAAAACAACCCTCCCAAAACCAACAACAACAAATTAAGGTTTTAAAATAACGAGCCCATAAAAGGACTTGGAGATTTCACAGTATATAACATAGTAAACAGTATTTACATTAAAAATGCTTCTGATGAGGAAATCTTATAATATGCATTATTTAGTGCAACACCAAGAGCATTAAGCATTAGTTCTAACCTTAACCACTTCCAAACAGCAGCGATAAGCTTCAGTCTTTATATTCAGCAAAGGATGAGACAACAGACAGAGAAGCACCTTCTGACCCTCAGCCTGAAGCAATGAGTTAGCCCCAGCAGAATTCCAACTAAAAAATGAAAAAAAATTAATTTAACTATTTACTTATTTATTTATTTACATTACAGTACCCAAAAATGTCTTCAAAAATTTTTCTGTTAAATTTCAGCATAATCTCCAAAAAAATACTTCCTGAAAAGGTATACATCCTGAAAAATGACTGGACAGAAAAAAGTTCAGATATGAAAATATATTTGCCAAAAATAAAATAGTAGTATCAATCTTCACATTTGTACATTTATTTATTTTTTTTATATATATAGATAATAAAGGACCATATTTTTTTTAAATTCTCTCATCAAAATTAGGAGCCTGACAAACATCTATGTTTGTCTGAAAACATAAAATTCTGTTGAGCTTTAATAGGCTCCTTAGATCATGGTATATGATTACAAAAAAAATTCTGTGCTTTCAAAATATTTTCCTTCTAGAGATAAAAGTCCATGTCCCTATCACAAAGTGAGTGTATGTTAGTTAAAAAATTGAAGCAAATTTCCAGTTACTTGAAACAGTAATCAAACAATAACTAATTCTAAAAGCATTAGAACACTGAAAAGTGTTTGGACATTTCATAATGTAAAAACAGTATTATAGAGCTCTTAAATGTTCATTTAAGAGCATTTAAAAATGCTCTTCATTTGAAAAATCCCTAAAATCAAATTCTGAATCAGTACAAAAATAAGATTTTGTATTTCTAATTAAGTGTTCAATACAGAACTTTTCCAGGCACCACAGGGTAACTTAAATTCTCTAACTAGAGACATGGAAAATCTAAAAAGCAATAACAACATTCTGTTTAATAAATGAGGTGCCATAGTGTGATATACAGCATCTACAATAAAATAAGTCCTTTAGGATTTCTGAAAGTAAAATAAAAGTGAGTTCCACAAATACACTTCGAACAAAGAAATTTAAAACAGTTTGAAAGACAGGTCAAAGTGTTTTAAGACTGCTTCTTTGTAAATCACGTAATAACTTTATATACAAAATCTTAAAAAATTACACATATAAAAGAATAAAACTTCAGGGTTTTAGCATCTGAAATTCAATTTTCAATAAATCCACTAGAGAACAACACAATTTATTTAGAAGAGACCTTTCAATGGCTAAAAGAAAACAATTTTTCAAATACAAGGAATAAACAAGTTGAGCTTCTAGTTGAGAAAGTTCATCCATAAAAAGAACTGTATTTTCTCAAGCAAGACTTTTAAATAGCAATATACTCACATATTTGAGCATAAGCGAATGCATTCCTGAAGCAAGGGAAAGTGTTGATGGTAGGGTAGACTACTCAAGGCCTTATCTGCCAATTCTACTAATTCAGAAAGATTTTTGTCCCCCTGAGTAGTAAAATGAAGAGAAAGAAACTATCAAAGTAATACTAAAAGTATACAATATTATTGCATAATCCTTCTGAATTTATTATCATTTAATACATCTACTAACTAGGGTTTGGTTCAACCTCTCAAAGAGTTTATAAGTAACCTGGTTACCAAATTCAATAGATTGCAAACAAATAAATTTTAGAACCTACTCATAGGAACTGAAAAACCTTCAGCTGCTGAATCCAAATAAACTTCTATTAAAGTCAACGGAAATAATGTACATCTAACATTTCACAGCATGAATATCATAACTCTATTCAAAACACTGTCTAAAATGCCCAAGAATAGACTCACATCCTTGAACACTTTATGCTTTTAATCAAATTATTATTTTTTAAATAAATATGCATTTTATGTGCGAATAACATAGTGAAAGAATTAACTCAAACTTTTAAAAATTTACTATTAATATTAAAGACCGAGTTTGGAGTTTCTAAATTTAAGAACATATGCCTTCATACTTTTGGTTACCAAATACATTAAACATGAGCCATTTAAATTTGATGCAGTTAACTTCACTGTAAACAGTATTTTATGAACAAAGCATTGTTTCTATTAAGTTCAGAACCTGCTTATATAAAGGATAGGTTAACTCAGATTTAAGAGTTACAGAAATATAAACATAGTGTAATGTAATGTATTTTGTTAATTTATTTTAGTATCAATGGAACAAGTATTTTGCACAATTATTTGTCCATTTGGATAATGGAAAAGAGTATTTCCATATTGTGCTAGAATCTCTTAACTAATAAAGAAAAGCATATTAGTTGTTTTCATAACAAAGTGAAACAGACAAATCTCACACAGTCTAGAAGTAGTTGTTTATTAGAGCTACAATTGCCAAGTAGTTGGGAAATAAAATTTTCTGAACTATTTAAACACTGGGCAACATACACAAACACACATATACACACACTATATATTTAAATACAGTATTTACTTCTTTCTTACTTCTTTGCCCATAAAAGGTCTTGTGTCCACTGCCAATCTCCATGTGTTTATTTCTTTGTTTTTACTTATGATAAGGTTTTTTGTTTTTGTTTTTTTACAAACATCATGAGCAGTATTAGCAGAAACTAACATAAACTAACTACATCTTGCATGGTACAGAATACTCATGGATTCTCTTCAGCTATGTTAGAACTACAGTTTTTACTGCAGAGAAAGGGAAATGGAGGAAATAAATTTGCCATAGGAAATATCTAATAAAATTTCACACCTTCTTATGAACTTCAGTCATAAAGCTACAAGTGCATTCAATGGAATATGCAGCTTCTGAGGCTTGTTTATAAATACTGTAGTTCTCAGTACTCATCTGCTCCAGGTAGGCTGCAATAGATTCATGAATGCTTGGGTGTTCCAAGGAGAAGGACAAGTCCAGAGACAGAAGAAATAAAGCATTCAGCAAACTCTTTTGTACAACTTTACTTGCCTTTGAAAAAGAAAACAACTGTCAGAATAGCAGCCTGAAAAAAAACAGTGAAACCAAGAACAGCACTTAGTCATTCAACACGTACAATCACTATTGCTGCTACTTAAAAATTAGAGAAAGAAATCCTTATCAAGTGAGTTCTGTACGAAGAATTTTTTTTTTTTAATTAAAAAGTGAGAGTTCATTAGATGTCAGACCTGCAACCAGTCAGAAAAGTGTATGATCCAGTCACAGCGCTGACAACCACGCACACCACTGGCCAGGGTCAATTTACTGTCTAACCACTAGATGGCAGAGAATACACAGACCACGATTATTTCTGTATTCAGTAAAAAGCTGTTTACAATTCCACACAGTAATATCATATACTAAGAACTGGGATTTCTATTTTTTTTTTTTGCTTTGTTTGTTTGGCTTTTTTACTGCAAGTGTTCAGTATTCCTTCAATTAAAATTTTGACCTCAAATACAGTAACATTTTTCCAACTCCTGTCATAGACAGAATTGAAATTTTGTATTATGCACATAAGAATATAAACACAAAAATTATAAGAAGTTCTTAGATTAGTATTTCTACACTTGTTTTCAGGTACAAGAAACTACTTATATTAATAGTAAAAGACTTAATACTTGTGACACAAAGCCTGTAACAGAAAATGAATCAGCTACTCAGATTGAAGAATGCCTAAAAAAGAAAAAGCTACACTGTAATAAAAACCGATCCTAAAAACATGCAAACCAATACAGGTTTAAACATCTTTTAACACTTTCCATCCCACAAAAGATCCCCCCCCATCTGAAATAAACTGGGAAAAAAAATGAAGAGCTACAACAGAACTTTTAAATTTGAAGCAAAGAATAATTAAAATCACTACGATGTATGAAACATGATTGCTTACTATGTTCCACCAGATTAAGAGTGATGATTTAAACAGTATGCAGCTCTAGTCTCACTTGCATGCATACTATAAACGAGCAGGGGGCAGCACAGCTCTGCAAACCATGCATCATATGAGAAAAAAAACACTATAGGAGGAAAAGGAACACTGAAGTCCAAAAACTCATTAAAAAACAGTATTAAAAATATTTTTTGAAGACTTGAAATCTGCAGAAGAGTCTGCAGAATGCACTGATAACTGAAGAAGAAAACTATGGTAGAAAAAGACCTGGGGGTGTTGGTCGACTGTCAGCTGAACATGAGCTAGAAACGTGCCCAGGTGGCCGAGAAGGCCAACAGCATCCTGGCCTGTATGAGGAACAGTGTGGTGAGTAGGACTCAAGAGGTGATCGTCCCCCTGTACTTGGCACTGGTGAGGCCCCACCTCAAGTACTGTGTCCAGTTTTGGGCCCCTTACCACAAAAAAAGACATTGAGGTGCTGGAGCAGGTCCAGAGAAGGGCAACGAAGCTGGTGAGAGGTCTGGAGCACAAGACTTATGAGGAGAGGCTAAGGGAAGTGGGGTTGTTCAGCCTAGAGAAAAGGAGGCTGAGGGGAGACCTTATCGCTCTCTACAACCACCTGAAAGGTAGTTGACTTCTCCCAAGTCACAGGCCACAGGACTAGAGGAAACGGCCTCAAGTTGTGCCAGGGGAGGTTCAGGTCGGATATTAGGAAAAATTTTTACACTGAAAGGGTTATCAAGCATTGGAATGGGCTGCCCAGGGAAGTGGTTGAGGCACCATCCCTGGAGGTGTTCAAAAGACGGGTTGACATGGTGCTGGGGGACATGGTTTAGTGATGGTTTTTGTCAGAGTTAGGTTGATGGTTGGACTAGATGATCTTGAACGTCCCTTCCAACCTAGATGATTCTATGATTCTAACAGACAAAGTTGCCTTCTGTGATCATACATCAGCCAATGTAAATCAGATTAATTTCTCTGCCCACTGGCTATTCTTTCAGTATTAAATCACTGAGGAAGATGTCATTTTTTGCCCCTTAAAATGTAAAATCAAAAAACAATCACTTTAAAGTAGTGATGTCATACCTTTTCTACAGGGAGAAGTATTTGTAGCAATCTAACAGTGAAGACTGAAATACTAATAAATGCCATTCTGTGATGCACCAACATCATCTCGGGCTGCTCTGTACTTGTATTGGTTTTGTGATATAATATAGTGTCTCCAAGCAAACCCAAGACCAGAAGCAATTTGTCTTTCTAAAAACAAAATCAGAAATACAATCATTAGAAATAATTGAGACAATACTGTACCTTTACAGTGTTTATACGGTACCCATTACATCATTAATTATGTAAATTATACAAAATAATTTCAAAATGCAGAAATGGTACAAAATACACAGCATTTTTTTTGTCAGAAAAAACAGAACTGTGTATTAGTCCTAGGTCTCACTCTATTTTCGCTTGCAGTTGTGAATATTTTGGTCAGTAATTACCCATTTACTGGTTACTGCCTCCCCCCCGGCCCCTTTTTGGTTTTTTCCCCCCTCTTAATTCCTTTTGAACTTCTGGAATTTTAACTATTTTGAAGTTCACTTTTAATATGGAAATATTAAGAGCTGGTTTGAACCTGCTAATGAAGCTTTACCTTAAAACTTAACAAAGAAAAAAAAAAAAAAAATCAACAAAAAAACCCCAGCCCACAGTCCAAACTTTGAGAACTTCAAATGTTTTTATGCCTATTCATTCTCAAAGAAAACAGCAGCACATTTCTCAGATTATATTAAATCCAACTTGAGAATCACTATTGTCTGAATAAATCCATCCCATTGGCACTGGAGAAACCAAAATTTGTTTCTAGAATTTTGGTCACCTGAAATAAAGGTAGAATAAAGGTTCCAGTTTTGGAATGCCAAATAATGATTAAGAAAAATAGCACGTGAGAGTTTGCTTATTAATTCCAGAAGTTGATAATCACTGTTAAGCAATTAAGCACTATTTATCTGAATCAACAGAGTTGAAGAAACCAAGAAGAAATCGACTAAATCAAATCAGTCTTTTAAAGTAATTATCAACACACATTATTACACTGTAAAACGAACAGTAAAAACTTTACTTGGGAGGAAGGAAGCATAAACTCATGGCTAAAATACATAGTTACAAACAAGTATTTTTGAATGGGATTTCCAAAATACTTATTTTTGACAAATATATTCCAATGGAGAGTTTTAAAATTGGATAAACAAAGAAATGTAAAGCCATAAAGTTATACAAGAAATGCTTTCAAGTTTCCTAGAAAGAAGACACATGACCTCCTTCCCTTGGAGCTAATACAAAACACAAAGAGGAGGCATGTTTTCTAAGCACTGAAGCCTGACAACTCTAAAACCAGTCTACTTCTGATAAAATAAATTTTATTTGATGCAGTACTAGATAATATAAAGGTAAGTTTAACGGTTATTTCTGAAAATTATCCATTCAGTTAATTTTATTTACTCAAACATTAAGAAAGATGAAGAGTTGTTTTTTTTATCTCCTGCCTTACAATTGCTTTGTCAAAATTAGCTTTACTGAATTGCACTGCACAGTCCAGCTGTGAATCACAAATTGATGTAGAATGATAACTTTCAATGGGAGGTGAAAAGTATTTCACTAATAAATCTCAAAGTTCTAACGATGGAATAAAGTTATATCAGCAAATTTTTTTTAAACCAATATAATTGCATGCAATTACCCAGCTTATTTGCAGAGTTTTGCTCATTAGTAGCCTGGAAACAAACATTATCCTACTAACAACAATCAGTATTATGTATGTGTGATAATGCCCACAGTTTCTACTATAGTTTGACAGATTTATATGCAATGGAATATACTGATTCGGGTCATACAACAACTAGACAAAAGATTATATTAAGCTTCTTAGACTAAATGTTCTGCAAGGAATCTTCAGTACTGATTTGATGTTGAGCAATGATAACAGATTTTGACAGATCAGTACACTAAATTCAGCAAAAAAAAAAAGCTCTCATTCACTGCTAGGTCCAAAAATTATATAAATATTAACATTTGTAAAATAGAGAATAGGGAAGCCTAGAGTAATATTTTTATTAATAATTATTGCAATACCATTGTTTCATATTCAGCGGTATTTTCAAGAATTCTAACTTAAGTCATGTGCATTTAAGACTATGTTTAACACAAGTTTTTATACAAGTTTCAGTCTGCAACTTTGGTATGTGTGTTACACACATAAGCCATGCTGGCTTATGTTGAAGCTTTGAGTTGTCTTCAAAAGAAATTCACCAATTTGATATTTCATATATATAACAACTCTCAACTGTACTCAGGTATGTATTTCCAGCAATTTAAATTGTTTAGTCAACAGCACCTTAATGCTTTGAATCACTCATGGGCCAAAAAGCTTTCTCCCAGCCAAGCAAGAGTTCAGGAGAGCTGAAATCTGTGCAGGGATCAATAGGTTCTGTGTAGGAAATAGATACCATGTATCTTACCATTCCAGTCTCAGACCTAAACAATTATCTCCCTAATTTTAAACAGATAGCTTATAAGGAGTAAAGAAAGTGAAAGTTGTCATTTATATCAAATTAGTCTCCAACATTTGTAGTCTGCATTTTTTCCCTCAGATCCCCTTCCCTATACACATTTCTCTCAATGGCTGCTTAACAGCCTTTCACCACAAGACAAAATTCAGTACTTATTTTCTTGAGGTGAAACTTCAAGTATCACCTGGTAAAAGAACTTACATTTAAAATAAAAAATATGTGCCAGTGATAAGAAACTATTTAAGATTTTCAAAAGGGTAGCTCAGCAGAAGATTAGATACCTATATGAATGACTGCAGAAACTGATTATAAAAGCCGACTGTTAAATATGGTTGATCAAAGCCGAAAGAATCTTACCAATTCCAATGCAAAAAGGCTATCATCTTCCCAAACATTTTCAGAAATAGCATCACCAATAAGGAACATGTCTTCAACTAGCAATTCAAGAACTTCCATTGTCACTCTCCTACTGCCTAGGAACACAAATGAGAGGATAAATTCAAATACAGACAAAATATTATATTATGATATTCAGAAAATATTGTTTTGAACAAGAGATTATTCCAAATCTGAAATTCTGATATTTTAATTTTACTATACACTTATACTGAACTCATGCTAACTGCCCTCAACCACAAATAGCTCTGAATCACAGAAGACAACTAGCCAAAATCACAACAGAAGAGATTAAAGCTTGAAAACTTGAAAAAAGACTGCATTTCCTTAAATCCTACAGTATTACATAAATTTCATTAAAACTGTAAATCCGATCATTGGACTTCTTTGAAGTTCAACACGAAGTGACTTATTTCCACCACCCAGGCAGCTAGGTTACAGATCTTCCATATATGTTACTTGTTCCTGTTAATCTGCATTTTTGGTGTAGCAGGAGTGGCTTGCTTCCTAGATTATTTTGCTTGAGATCTTCTTTTTGAAAGGTAAGGAGGCGAATATCCACCTTATCCACTTGTACTTTTCTCCATAACAATTTTCTCCTCTTTTTTCTAGGCTAACATTTATTCATTTTCATTGCTCCTTCTAACTCAGTATCCCCTAATACCAAGGCAAATCTGGTCTGTCTGTTAGTGATTTTCATACAGTTTTACACTTGAACACAGGGCCACAAAGAAACCTGGCCCAAGCTTAAATGTTTACAGACTACATTTACTGTAAATATAAATCTTCCCCTAATAACCCCAAATAATGAAACAATAGAGAAGCAGTCAAAGGTTAAAAGGTTTTATGAAGAAAAAGGCAGAGTATCCGGAGCCAGACCAAATATTTTCAACCTCATGCAACAGAGGATGCCAAAAATTGTCTAGCATCGTAGGGAACTGTACACTGACAGTTTTCCCCAAATACTCGATTTAGTGCAACTGTTAGCTTAGTTACTTGGTGGTGGTATGTTTCTATTTAAAACCATGGATGGATTTCACACAACACTACTGAATTCCCAATCTATTTCTTAACAACTGTAAAAATTCTTCTTCCTTTAAAACGTGTTTAAAGAAAAAAAGAAAGCTTTACTGCTTGTTATGACTGAACATTGATTTCTTTGTCTCTTTTTCTATTTTTGTCACTTTTGTAGATTTTATACACTGTAGAAGCCTTGTTGATATACTTGAGGACAAACATATATATGTATGCGTGTGTGACTATATATATAGTGAAAATGATGACCACCACTCACACAATTTGCAGCTCTGAGTGAGCATATGGCAGAGAATGGCAGAGGGTCTTTTTGAAATCTTGCTTTTTTCCATCTCATGGAAATGCTGTTTTCCATTTATTTCAGGCAACATGTTGCCAATTTGAAGAGTATATGCCTGAAAAGTCAAAAAAGCACTTTTCCTCTCTTCACAATTATTTCGCAAATTCTTAATCAAATTTCTGTGTTTAAAAGATTTGAAAGGTGTCTTAATAAATTCCCATTACAATTCAAGTATTAAAAACTGTTGGTTTTAACTTAAGTTATAGTTTCAGAAATATTTTTAAGTTACTAACTAATCATCTGCAACAGCGATTTGCTGTAGCTGTCGTGATCTACAGGCACAAAAGTGTCCCTGCCCATGTCAGGGGGGGTGGAACTAGATCATCTTTAAGGTCCCTTCCAACCCAAACTAGTCTATGATTCTAAGTTCATTCCACCATACCCTTACATGAATATATCAGGAGAAAGACTCATTTCCCAACATGTGTGGCAATTAGTATGGGCTAAGAATTCATTATTAGTAAATGAACAGTAAGACAAATTTAATCAATGTCTGTAAAATAAATCTTTGGCTGTTCAGATTTAAATAATTGTCTTTAAGACATGCAGTATTAACACTGAACTTCAGACCAGTATGGTAGCTTAAAATTGTTCACCAAAAAAAAAAACCAAACCAAAAAACAAAAAGAAAAACAAACCCAAAACACACTACTATTGATTTCTGAAATGACTTCACACACAAGGCAGGCTGGCACAAAGGAAGAAAAATTCCAATGAACATCTCCACAAGGAACAGAATTTGAGCTTAACTGAAATATACATTACATTGCAAAATACAAGCAATCAAATTTTACAGTAAGCCTACTTTTTTCTTTACCCAGTAATATAAACAGTAAGAAGAAAAAGAAAATCTGCACTATGCTGTATAAACTGATAACAAGGTTAGTAAAAGGGCCTGTTGATTTTACTGAAGCAAATAATTCAGAAAACATAAGCACATGAGAAACATTGTGTTACTGTCTGTCACTGTCTCACAGTATCACAGTATGCCTTCAGGTCACAGGATTTCAGATCAATGGCAACAGGATAAAAATATTAGTTTGCTTACAATCTATGTCTCATTAAAGCAGAGTGGAAAAAGAAATACGATCTAATAGAGTTTAAAAAGTGTAAAAAAAAACTGCGGGCAAGAAAAACAAAGACCGATCAATTTCATCTGAAAATGAAACTATTTTAGTTCTATGATAAGATGCAAATAAAGAATCCTGAAAGATGGAAAAATTCACTGTATTTTAATTCTGCAGATTTGAAATGACATGTGCCAGAAATGGAAAAGATAGAAAATACATTTTCTGCAGTTTTACATTATAAATAAAAGAGAAGATGCCAGAAGTCATGAATGTGCTTGTGAAAAATTAATATTTAAATATCACTATTCTGAAAGTGAAAAACAAAACTTTTATTTGTTTTAGTTTATTACATAAAATGAGGACTGAATAATTTTCCTGTGCACACAGATTAATGCTGATGTTACTATGAAATACAGAAGTAAATTAGTATTTTGTGACAGAACAGAAAGTCATAAAAAGTTATAAATAATTATGAAAGCAACAGTGAATGAAAGTTTCATACATATTTCATACAATTTTTATAAGTTAAAGCCTCTACTCAGCTCAGGAAATGTTGACAGGTATAACAAAAAGAACATCTTTTAGTATTCTAGTCATAGATAGGTACACATTTCCAGCTCTTATATTTGAAAACCTTGCCACATTTACCAATACCTGTTTTGAATTACATTGTTTTACAAGAACACTGTTTTACAACTAAAAACTATTTTAGACAACCAAAGACCAAAAAGACTGTCCTTCAAAAAGGCTTTGTACTTTAGAACCTTTGTAAGTTAGAATATCATTAGTTGAAATGAGAATATCATTACTTTTGTTTCTTAAAACATAATTTGTTACTTGATGCATAAGAATAAAATCAAACCTTTTCCCAAAATTTTTGTTTATTATTTCTTGAACAGGAGGAAAACTCTATGGTCAAGGAGATCAGAACATGTGTTGTGTGGTTATCATTTTCTTGAATGACATTTTATTCAGCCACACCACTTTTCCACTACAAACTCACTTTTTCCTACCATTACTTCCCATCACCAGTAAAAAACACTCGAAACCTCTGCAGCAATTCTGGAAATCAACCAGAAGATTCGAACTTTATGACCTCCTTAGAAAATAACTGTTGTAACCAGCTACAGTACATGAGTAATTATCTATACATAGTACCAAGTTCTTAAAAGGTTTGTACTAAAGATGATAAGGACACATTAATGAAATACTTAATTCAAAACTTTCTCACCTGTTCTTAGAAGAGGTATTGCATTTTCCAAGATGGAAACACAAAACTGAGGAAGACTAAGCTGCTTCATCTGTAATTCCAAAGTGTCCTCGCTTTCCGTATCTGGCAGGTCAATATGTCCTATGTCAAGTGGGGAATGCAGAGGGATTCTGGAGTTTGCATTTGCTTGAGTACTGTTTCCACTTAAAACAACAAACAAAACAAAAAATAAACAGAAAACGAGACATAGTTAACCAACCATAGTTCTCCAAAGAGAAAACCCATATATGTATAAAAGTAGCATCAAGTATTTTAATGTCCTTCCATCCCAAGATTCTCTGCTATCCACCAGTGTTGCAGAAGGGGGGGCAGGGTGTTGTTTGGTCGTTTTTCAAATTTCAGAACCAGTAGCATCACAAGTGAATGCCTACTGTTTTGGCAGTCATCTTCAAATGCACTTAGAAATGTGTACTGGAAGAAATACACATGCAATGAATACGGTATTACAAGACAAAATCGGTTGATTTCAAATATTATTTTTTATTAATGAAGTCTATCGGTTGCTTGAAGCAACCTATTACATTAAGATCATTCTGTCTGGCTAGCCACAAGAATCCTTAGAGGGAAAATTAAGTGTGCCCTATGTTTAAGCCTGTAAGACTTCTTTGTCCACTGTAAAACAAAAAATATCCCGTTGTTCAAGAAGGTCTTAAGTGCAACCAAGTATATTTTACAAAATATACATATAGTTATTATATATTTTTTTTAAAAAAATTATAACCCCTAGATATAGTTCATAATTTTATTATTTTCCAACTGCTTTCAAAATTAATTCTATTGGCAGCATTAACACAATTCAGAACGAATGTTTTCTAATGTTTTCTCTTATCCTAAACAACATTTAGCAATGTTAAAACTTGCACAACGTTTATAGTTGTTTTTTCTTTGGTTGCTTTTTTTATTATTAAACAAGCTGAAGAAACTGAATTGTGCCATTATATTATATTACATTACATTGTTTAAACAAACGTAAAAGATGTCTAAAGAATAGTAATTAAGAATGTAAAAGCCAACTGATTTTAAGAGGTCAATAGAAGACTAGAAGCAAAATAGAAGAGTTCACCATTGGTTGATTGCACTTACCAGACAGTAAGGAAGGAGAGGTATCAATCATAAAAACAATTCAGAGGAGGAAAGGTTAAGTTTCCAGGCAGAATTTGAAATAGACAAACAGATAGATTGAAGAGTCTCAAGATTTAAGAACAAGGAAAGAGAAGAGTTATGTATAAAATGGCAATAAACAAATAATTTATATTACAATTATGTTGAAAAAGACAAGATTCACTAAAAGCAACTCTTCCATATCAAAATCAGCAATGTCAGAGCAACACTACAATCATTTCCCTCTATCATATTTTCTATTCAACTTCATGTTTTTCTTTATGCTGTCTCTGAGCTACATGATATCTTTGTAAGAAATGGGATTCATGGCAGCGAGCAGCTCTACTGCAGCACACAGGATGCAAGAAGTTAAAAGTGTACAGTCATGAGTAGCTCATAATATGGCCTTATATTTTTAATAAATTACTACTCCTTACTTTGTAGATGTCTCATCATGGCCTTAACTAGTGCTTACTCTTATGCAGATTTCCTTACTACACTGATTGACAGACCATTCCTATCTCTTGCACAGTATACACCAGCTACTATTAAACTGTAAACTGTTCAATTGAGGAAAATAGTCAGGTCCCAGAATGCATAAATCTCTGAGTTTGTTTACATTGCCATATCAGTTGCAAAATATAAAATAAATATATTAGACTTAAGATGAGTAAAAATAACCTCTTAATATAATTACTCTTAAGATGCATTTACAATTAACTACGTGATCTATTCTCATTTGTAGTATCACAATCTATTTGAATACCTAGGAATTACTCAATTATTAAGCTAATATACCGTAGAGACTCAGAAGAACTACTAGCAAGCACACAGTAAGGATTTACACAGTTTCTCCATCTTGGGAGACATTCAAAACCCACCTCTGCAACCTGCTCTAGGTGGACTTGCTTTCGCAGGGGGGTTGGACTAGATCATCTCCAGAGGTCCCTTTCAACCTCATATCATTATGTGATTCTGTGATTCACAAGAACTTTAAAATTCCTACATACTGAAAGGCACTGGTTCTTGAATAGCAGCTTTAAGTCTGTTGTGTCAAGATGAGTAAAAAAACCCTCACACAAATAACCACCTCAAAATTTTGAGGGTATGTAGACAATTCATAATTTCATTTTGAAGTTCAATTTTAAGATGATATACAAGTGAAATTGGTTGTCAGATTTAGGAACAAAGTTTAAAGAGTTTAATGGAAATACTCATACAGCATAGCATTTCTGACAATATTGTACACTGAAACCTACGGGATGGCCATTCAACTTATAAGAACTTATGGGGTCATCTGCAATAGTCTGAATAAATGCTTTTCTGCATCTTATAAATACATGCACAAGCAATAACAATTGGTACTAAGAGACTTCACTAAAAATATTGGTTGGGTACAAAATGCGGCATGTAAAACCAATCTTAGGTATTCTGAACACCACTTAATGAACTGTTTAATTCTTCAACATAGTTTGAAATTTTCACAGTTTAACAAAACTCGCACATCATCCCACACACTGACAAGGAGCTGATGATATAATCCTACATTACTAGTTTTCTAATTGAAGCGTAAGTTATTTCTTATTTTGTTCACCTGGAAGATGCTGCATCCCAATCTTGACCATCTCCTCTAGGACGCTGAACTGTCCGTCCAACCACAGACGGCCGAGGGCTACTACTTCCAGGTGATGGATTCTGAGAATGAGGAGGACCTCTTGCTTCTTGACAGTAAGATATAGATGAATTCTGGGAAGCTGTGCCTTTACGTAACACAAATCATATATTTTCCATCAGTGGAATCAATTATTCTGACATATACTACATCGTGAAGTAAAAGTAATTAAGGTAGGATATGGAAAACACTAAGTAAACATTGGAGAACTATGATAACCTATCACTGGCTAATAGCAGAGTTTGGAAACTCAATTCCAAGGCAAAACCACTGAAAATTACAGCTGAATTGTAAATATTGAGTTTTAAAATATAAACATAGTGTCTGACTAAGGCTATATATTGATGTTATAACTGATTTAGCAAAGAAACAGCCAATATAATTTATTCAGACGCCAAGTACAGTGGCAATCTTATGAAGAGAAACAGACTACCAATTTACAGAAACAATGTTGATTAAATTCAGCTGACAAAATGGAATCAGGAAGATAACTTATCTACAAAATTTAAGCATTGAGAACATTGTGAAATAGCCCTAATAACTGTAAAATCCAAAACAATAATTAGACTATTTGCAGCCAACAGAATAAAAAAAGAAAATTAACATAGCTCATGAAATTTATAACTAAATTGTTACACGCTAGTAGCTTGAAAACTTTTCGAAACTGTGCCCACTTTTATTTTACATTGTTCATTTAGTTTTACTTAAAAATCCCCCTCCTGCTGACAGTTGGATACTGGGAAAAGTTGATGAGTGGAGAATCACAGCAAATTGTGAAAATGAGTAAGCATTTTAAAATAATGCAAGTACTCAAAAAATATTTTCTAACATGAATAGTAATAAGCACCATCATTTAGCAGAACAGTTTCACAAGGTTACATTTGCTATAAAGCTGCGGGTTGGCTTTTTTTTTTTTTTAAATAATTTTAGAAAATTTTACCTGTAGTAGAAACACAACAGTATTTGAAATATTTAAACATACCTACCTTGCTCTGTGGAAGAAAAACTTGGATCTCTGTGAAAGTTAAGTCTGATTCTCAAGAAGATGCACAACTGTTGCAGGCACGACACAGCCTGCAAAGCTAACCGATGTCTTCCGTCTCCTCCAAACGCCAGGTTCAGCAGAGACAAAAGGCTCTGTAAATATATATAACCATCAACACCAGCAGGTGAGCATTAATGCACCTTCATGAACAACCATGACAGCAAGAGTCTTGCACTAAATATAGTTCAGAAATGTCTCTAAGTGTTTACAAATCACAGCAAAGATTAAATAGGCTTAACTACTGTTTTCTTACTGAATGCGAGACCATCAGCCCTAAGGAAAAAGCTGAGTTCCACATTATATTTCCAATGAAGTCACTACTGCCATTAGGGAGTCCATTAGAGGGTGTGCATATGACAGTGACACCATTTTATCTTACCCAAAAGAAACAAAGTATTGCTTCACCGCACACTTTGTTACTGATTAGCAACATACATTGTTACAAACAAATAAGTTCATAAATGCAATATATAGCTAATGTCCTCTTTTCTATGCACCTAGAGTTTACATAAAGGAACTGTTGTTTAGCTATTTTGTTTAGAAACAAATTGTATCATTTACATCAGTTTTTACTTGGCACAATTTATACTATAGGACAATAAATCCCTTAAACTTTATGTGAATTCTTGCCTGTACAATCTTTGGCCTTTGAAGGAAGATCTCAGCAGGAAAATCTTGCATAATCACATCCTGTAGAAGCTCACACGTACTCCAAATTAAACTTTGGTTGTTACTTCTCAAAGAGCTAAAAATGCAGTTCATATTTAAATACGTATTACAACAAAAAATCACCCAACCAGTAATCATTAGATTGAACACGTCTTTACAAGAAAGTTATTATAACAACACTGAAGAATCTAAAGGGAAACAAAATGTAATTCTACTGTCATAGCAATATAAGAAAGACTGGAAATTCCCTGTGAAGCTCGTGATTATCTCAGTGGTATACAGCAAGTAACCTAATTCTTACCAATAAGAAAGTTTTTTCAGTTCATGTATAACTTAAAAGCACTTGAATTACATATGTGGGAAGTTACATAAAGGAAGAATTTTATTTGCTATCCTCTAACATGTATATTAGTAAATAATAAGAACCTTTTTAGTATTTTACTTCACTTTTTTCTGTTTTTATTTGTTTGAAATCAATGTTTCTAAAACCACTGTAAAAAAAAAAAAAAATCAAACATGCCTAGTTTTAAGGATCTGTGCTCCTTTTCTAGGCTCGGCATAAAGGAAATTAAACATTAAACAGGTTTTCCAGCTTCAGAGGTCTTTCAGAAGGTAAAATAAACTCAAAGATCTACTACTAAAAAGCTTACAGTTAGAGGAGACTTGTTAAATAGTCCAGTCCATGATGCTGCATTGCTGGCTATGCTAGAAATCTATCACAGCTCTGTGCCAACTCATAAGGAATCCCAGCTACAGAACTTTTTCTTGGACCACTTCAAACACTCTTTTTCTAAATGAAAGTTAAAAACAGAACAAGTCACTGCAGAAAGATGATCTGGATTACTCAATGCCTGGATAAGGCACTGTACCTACACTTATTGGCCTAAACCTACTTAAGCTGCTACTGTATGTATTTCTCTGCCAAGCGGCTGTGGGGTTAAAATAAATTTTTTTTTAAATTATTTTATTCCAGCTTGTTCTAAAATTGACTGAATAAAATCTTTGATCCACTTGAGAAATTTAGAATACTGAGGACTCATGAACAAAAAAAACGTTCTCGGAATCAAAAACAAAGAACGGAGAGCAACATTAACAGAAAACTTGTCATATTACAACTCATGGTTTATCTGCTTTGCCCAACTTCAGTGCAGCTTTTATGAACGTTATAAAAAATTAACTAATTAGGTTATTTACAGGAAGAGTCTAACGATGCAGGAGGATGGAAATTTAGAACCACTCTTACCCAAGAAAAATAAAAACTACAAGCAAAGGGTAATGTTTCTGTTACTATACCTTTCATTTGATGAAAGAACATGTCTATCTGTTGAAGTCAGAGTTAGCCAAGGAAATGTGGAAAATTTCAAGCATTTCACTGCAAAAAAGAGAGTGGATATTTTGGAGTACATTTTATAAAAGTATTGCACTGTGTATTTCCATGGCAAAGTCAAAAACTTACGAACTATTTACTATCTGAAACAGAAATACCTTTTACTAAATATAGACTCTCATTAACTCAAGTGCTTCTAAAGAGCGTTTTCAGCAATACAAAAAAAGTATTAAAGTAATCTCAAATCCAAATGAAACACATTTATTAAAGAAGGTGTTAGCAAATAGAAAATACAGCATTAGTGGAAGAGTACTTGATCCCCCACATCATGCTTTATATCAAATTATAATTTTGTTTTGCTACTAAAGAATACCTCTTAGGATGATCTCTAAAAATGAAAAATTGACCTCATGCTTTTACTGTTTAGAACAGTAGAAATTATAGTTGTTACAAAATTATGACACATCGTAAGTTTTTAACTAACATAACTTTAAAGCTATTTTTAACTTAAAGATTGTAATAATTATTGTGCAATTCTAAAGATAGCTGATATACTGCTAAAAAAAGTAACCTGGTGATTTACATACAGTAACTCCAAAGTCATATTTTAAAATCTAGTTCTCAGTACCATATTGTATGTTAACTATGATGCTCTCCTGTGAACTGTTACTAGCGTAAAGTACAGGCAAAGACTTGCCAAAACAATATTGGTCTGTATTTGTCAGAGAAACATTTCATATCATTTTACTGAAAAAAATAAAAGCATAACACTGGCTGTCATTTAGATACAAGGTAAGGATTTCTAAAGCACTTAATCTAGTTTTCTGAAAACTAGAAAGGCACTTCAGATGGGTTTTTTTTGTTGTTGAAATAAAGTTCATTGAATCGAAAAGGTACTTAAACAGCCATTTATGACTACAGTACACAGATCTTCTGAAAAGTATTAGAAATTTAAATATTTTTTACAATTACAGCATGTTTTAACACATTTTACGTATTCCAAAGAGTTACACTAACCACTTACTCAAAAAGAGAAAGATCTATTAAGATGAATGTAATTTTTATAAGCATTATAATTGTAGCATCTGTGAAACTAGACATCACAGAATAACAACAGGTAAAAAGAGTAGCCAATAATAAAATTTGTAATGGAATTCAACCTAAATTACAACCCTAAGCACTTTCTGTATTTAATCTATTCTATTTTATAACTACACATACCAACTGTTCTTTTGGGAGGCATTTCTAACTGCGGCAGGTGACTTCTACCTTGACAAAAATATCCAGTGAACAATTCCTCTTGAGGTGGACCTAAAACAAATAAAGGTAAGTTAAAAAAAATGTACTCTAAAAAAAAAAAAACAAAACAAACCAACAAAACAAAACAAAAGTAAATTCAATTTATCTTCACGCCTTTCCTGAACTGCCTCCCTTTTGCCCTTGAGTTTTAACTTATTAAGGAAACAGCAAAGTGGAGTAAAAAGAGTGTTGATGTTTATTTTTTACAATCATATTCTGCAACTTTTTTTTCCATTTTCTTACACTACCTCACATACCATACAAGCAACAGCAAAACAAATTCCACAGAACATATTGCCTGATGGAGAACTGGTAGTCAAAAGATGTTTTCCCCTAATCTACCTATGTAGTAATAAAATTAACTTTTTATATTAACTATTTTAAATTTTTTTCAACCAAAACCGCTGTCTTTTCAGATCAGCTGAAAAGTTGTCCCCCCGTATATAATATGTATATTATTAAATACATGTAATTCATACACAAACAGTATAACAAAATACATACCAGGTATGTAACATTAAAACCAACCTCTCCAGAACATAATAATTTGTTCAAAGGATCAACCTAGATAATTCCCAGATTATTAGTTTACCATTTTTCCCAGTAACCATAGTTGAAATTGAAAGAAAAATAGAACACTCCTGTTACTAAGCATTAAGATTATTTAGTCCACACATGTGTACAATTTACAGCATAAGCAGGAATTATGTACAATACTTCAACTGGGTACTTTCAAAAATATGTAGTTTAAGAATGCATATTTAAAATAATAAATTATTCCCCATACAGTGGCAATGTTAGGTAAAAATCTAGCTAACCTCTTATGTGGGCACAGGGAGGAAAAAATTTAAAAAAAAAAAATAGAATCAACAACCACCACATAGTTCTAGCAAACTAAAACCACACATTAGACAGGCTGCAGAAACCACAGGAAAATTACTTTTATCTCTGAGATTGCACAGTATGGGTGACAGAGGTGTGGCCATTACTACATCAGCAGTGTCTTTCTCACAATAACCAGGAAAACAAAGTAAGGACGTCCACGGTATGTAATTTTCTCCTCTGTACTTTGTGCTAAAATTTTTAAGGCACAATAGGAGAACCACATGGGTTTACTTTTTTACTGCATCTAAGAGGCACTGTAAAACAATGTAACAGGTAGATAACAAGCTAGATAACAGAGCCAAGTAACAGCTTGGTGAAGCACTTCACACATAATATGAAATCTTAAACAAAGTTTACATATTTTTCTATGACAAATACTTATCCAAAACTAAGCAGATAGTGCATAGAACACTAATGTAGTTTTAAAAATCATTCTACTAGGTTCACTACTGCCTTTTTTTTTTTCCCCTGTTTTTTTTTTAGATTTTAATAGGTCTCAAAGTGAAAGTTTACTATGCAAAGAAAAGTAGCAAAGCATACTGTCTTCATTACAGATTTGCTCAAAGTTGCTACACTTGCTGCCATAAAGCAGACTGGAAATTCATGTCCTGTGTCATGCCCTTATGCCCTTTTCACATTATAGCAAAGAGATGTTACATACTGAAGAAATGGACAGAGAAGGTCTGGTTACAAACAACAGGATTGTTCTTGTGCTAAGAATTCCATTACGGGGACATCACTATCTGATTCAGCTAAGATCACACTTTCTCTGCCAGAATTTGCTAACCATACACTTCACTGATCTCTCAGGAATCATTTGCCTACTACAGCTGAAAACCTCAACTTTTCTAGAAGCTTTTCATTTACTTTATTTTTATTTGAAGTAACTCATACTTCAAAATATATACTTTACCTGGCTGATCTACTGAAGACTGAGACTGAGTCTGATAATGGACTGATAAAGAACTAGAAGGAAGTCCAGAAGGAAGGAAGAACAGCCCGTCGACAATCCCATCAATTATAGCCTGCAAGTTTGGATTCACATCGGGACGAAGCTGAGAGAAGAATTCCACTGCACCGACGCCAATCAGTTTCTGGGCAGCAGGTGGATGCTACGTTAAGACAAATAACTGACAAGGTTAGTCTGAAGAGTCTCCAGGTCTCTTGACCTTAAAGGATGGGGAGGAAAGGAAAGAAACATAATCAAAACTTTGGTTAGATTTTGCCTTTTTTTAGACCATCCCTTAGGATTTTATTTTCCTCTGCATAACTGATGTTTTGTTGTCAAAACATAAGAAAGTACTATGAGATTTTTGAAATTTCTGCAACATTTTCTCAACATTTTTAAAATAAGTTGCACTATTGATCTAATCTTCACTTTTCAGGAACAGTGCAAGCATTTAGCTGCAAATCACATCCCAAAGAAGAAATTAAACACTAAATGAGAAACTGAAGAAGCAGCAGAACTAAAATAGAAACGCAGAAAAGAATTATTTTTTTCTGCTATCCCTATGACCAATTGCAAGCCACTCAAATCGTTTTCATTTCTGTCTACATACAGTGGCTTTATTATTCACATCTTTGTAAAACACACTAAAATCTCATTACATGGAGCTACAAAAACAAATAACATCCAATTTTATTTAGCTTTAGCATTCTAAAGACATCTAGTTCATATGTAAATAAACATCAGTATGGCATACCTTAATCAAACTGTTCACAAAATTCAGTACTTCCTCTTTCATTGGTACAACTGGAAAATTGAACCACTCCAAAAGATTAAGGAAAAGCACTTTTTCATGGACCAGATCAGCATATGAAATCAAGTTATGATCTAATTTAAACAGAATAGTCTTCAGAGATCGTTCTCTTATCTCTGCCAGTTCATGACCTGCCCAAAAAGAAGGAATTAAAAAACCCATAAAGTCATCAGACATAACATAATTCTTATTTGGACAACCACAATGCTGTCAAAGATCTGTGAAAAAAAGCTAGCTTTTATGCTGTCAGTATTATGCTTAGCAGGACGACAAATACAACTGCACTCACCAGCAGTAGGCTAATCAAGTACGACCGTATAGTCCAAAAGTGTGAAACATTAAAAAATACACTGTTATAATCTGGTGCCAAATGTAAAACATGAAGATGGCCTTTTTTCTTGAAGCATACAACCAAACTCTGAAAATACTGCGGATACAGAAAGCTGCCTCGGACTCACAAACTGGACAAAAAACTACCTCAGTTCATTGGCTCGAAAGGCACCGTTCCCGACGGGGAAAGCCGCCGGCATTTCCCAGGGAAGCATCACCGTGTGCCCTCGTCCCCTCCACGCCTGCAGCAGGGGGTGGGAAGAGCGGGACAGCAGGAGGCAGAAACCTGCCGAGGGGTCCGGGGCGGGTCGAGGGGTCCGGGGCGGGTCGAGGGGGGCGGCCGTGTGGAAGCGGAGGCCGGGCAGGGGCAGCCGCGCTCCGCGAGTGCCGCAGAAGGAAGGAGCCCCCCCCCCTCTCCTCCTTCCCTCCCACCCTCCCCGGCCAGCAGCCGGGCTCCCACACGAAACCGACGGGTCGAAACCCCCCCAGCGCTGTGGCGGGCGGGCGGGGGAGAGGGGAAGCAGGCCCCTCACCGCCCCCCTGCACGCAGCCGATCCGGGATCAGGACAGCCACGGCACCCCTCGGCAGCCGAGACCTGCACCCCGGGGAGGGAGGAGGCAGCTATTACCCAGCTTCCTGACGAGCGATGACAACTCCATCGCGCCCCTCGCCCCGCCAGCATTCAACCGCCCCGCCGGTTCCGCCGCCAGCCCGCCCCGCCTGGCCAATAGCGGCCGCGGGGCACCTCGGGAAACGTAGTCCGCTGCAGTTCCCCTGTTGGCCTCCGCTTCCCCGGCCGCCCTTTGCTCCGCGCGGAGCAGGCTGGGAGCTGCCATCAGCCCCTCCGAACGCCGGCGGGAGCAGAAGCAACCACAACTCCCGTGCACCCCTGCGCTGAGCCCTTGCCCCGCTACGGAAGCCGGCGGGTCTGCTTCGCGGTGGGCGGTGCCTGGTGGGGCTGGGCGGCTGTTGGGGGGTCCGGCCATGCCTGGCCGCGACCCCCGGAAGGGGGTTAGATGATAAGGCGGCCGGCGGTCTCGTCTTGGGCCGTTGCCTTCCTCTTCCAGAACTGTAGCCCGAAGCGGTGTCCCCGACCGCAGGCAGCGGGGGAGGCCCAGGGCCTGACGCCTCCCGGGGGCCATCACCTCAGCGGTGCGAAGGACCGAGGGAGAGGGCACCACCTGGGAAGAGGTGCCGCCGGGAAGGATCCTGTGGGATCCTGGTGTGAAGAAGCGCCAGCTAAACCAGTCGAGTTCTGCTGGCAGATATAGATATCTTCCTTATCTTTTTTTTTTTTTTTTTTTCCTCAGGTTTCTCCGAACGATGCCGGGGCTGAGGGGTGGGGGAGCTTAATGAACCGAATGAGTAACTGAGAAGTCGTTGTAAAATTTCAAAAATTTAGAGCAATGCTTTTGAGATAGAAAAGGGGCAGTAACACATCGCTTTGTCTTTCAGTAACCACACCTGAGAGAATTAAAAAAAAAAAAAAATATCAGTGGAAACAGACACGTGGTTTCATCCTTCAAAGTAATCGGAGAAGGTTGAGGTGTATACATGCAATTACTGATGCGCTTCTAACAGTTGGATGTTAATTAGCCATGCCTTAGAAGCACAAACCCTTCCTGTCGGTATTATGTGCAGTGCAGAAACCCAACCCTGCAGTATGGCAGCCTGTGTATTCCCAGCCTTATGGCTCAGGATGCCGTACCCAGGTAATGCAATGGTGGTCCTGAGGATTAGTCTATTGAAACCAAGCAGGCTACCTATCTAGCAGCATCCGGCATAGTAAGCATGTCAATAGCCACTGCTGCTTTCTGCCCAGACGGGAGCTGTCACCGTGGTGTTCCGTTTGTAGCTTGAATATGGGCTTTGCACATACCTGTAGGACGATAACTTTTCATATCTTCAAGTTCCACCATCATTATTTAATGCATATTTGCAACATCAACTTCTGCAAAGATCATAGTTTTCTTGTTGTCTGAATCCAGACGTGAAATTGAAAAGGAAAGGGTGTGTTTCTTCATCCCTTGGTACCTATGTGGCCCTGATTTGGAAGCCAGAGAATTATTTATGTTTATAGTAATAACAGTATTTGCTACTGTTTCTTTGATGTGTCTGATAGCACTCTGGAAATAGCTCTTGCTGACTTGTGTAAAGCAAATGGATGAGGGGTTGAAGTAGGAGGTGAATCATGAGGGGTTTAGAGTTTTCTTTTTTATGTAACCTGGAGTCCAGAATGACATTGCTTTGTTTATAATGCAAGGCAGTTTCACAAAGCAGAATTTCTTAAAAGTGTAGTAAAGACACATAGTACATCATAGGTTGTCTGATCAGAGGACTGATTATTTTTTTTTGAATGGTTGTGCTTACCATCATAATCAGAAATAATAAATTGATGTTAAGTGGACAAGTGGTGGACGTTGTTGTATGTCTATGTTCGTGAAGTTTTTTGCATGTAACTGCAGGTGCACAAAGGAAGGATGGCCTTATAATAGTCACAATTTCTTTTTTATGTCATGTATTGCATAAAAAAGTACCTTTTATCAGCATCAACAAAAATGTGAAAAGTGCAGCGGTGTATGCAAATAAACTCCAAAGGCATGTGTGTCACTGCCCTCTCAATATACATCCAGTTGTTTTGCCATCCTGGTCTCCATCACTGTGCTTTTCTTTCACAGTAAATTCACATTAATGCCCTCCATCTGCTGTATCAAGGCTGTACTAAATTCTTAATCACAACTCAGAACTGTCTGTCATTTTGCAAGACAATATTTCTATCTGTGGAGCAATAAAACAAAGAGGCTTTATTAAACTCATTATGAATGGACTATGATTCCTGCAATGAGGTTTTTTTCCACAGGAGATTGAACTCACCTGGATCAGTGCTTTTCAAGAGCAATTACAAAAGAAGCATCACTGAGTAAAAACTCCTTTAGGCAGCGCACGATATGCTCATGTAATAAAATATGGAGAGTGTTAATCAGACGCACATGGCGCTGCTCACATTTCCCCAAATAGGATTGGTGGGAATTTTATGAGACCCAGGATGAGACTCAATGAT
This sequence comes from Limnodromus scolopaceus, assembly GCA_028565335.1. Classification (NCBI taxonomy): domain Eukaryota; kingdom Metazoa; phylum Chordata; class Aves; order Charadriiformes; family Scolopacidae; genus Limnodromus; species Limnodromus scolopaceus. Next base: position 100,556,400 of record JAOXNO010000013.1, on the reverse strand, counting down.
AATAGTAGAATGGATTTGTATCTCATTTGTCCAGCAAGGAGAAGGGATTGCTGAAGTAGTTATTGCCCAAAATAAACTGAATAAAAACAGTTCTGCAGGAGGAAGAGATGCATCATTCAGATCTATAGGAGTAGTCAATCCAGGTCCTTCTCACCTTTTTAAATATGGTCAATACATATTGCATCAGAAAAACCAAATGTTTTATTGCACTGTCTTCAGTGTCTGAATTAGTGGCTACACAAACAATTCATAGAGTTGTTGCTAACTCACAGTTGACGTGTGCACTCCTCATTGCTAATACACTCCTCTGCACTGTAACCATGGACATTTCATTCAGATTTTCTTAACCGAAGGCCTAATTAACTTCAAAAAATATTTCCAACCTTGAAGAGCAGCATCAGTTTTGTTGCTCTTTTTTAGACCAGAGAATGGGGTTGTGTGTACCCAGAACAGTGATCCAGGAGCACATTACATCAGCTGGTGCAATATATTTTATGCTATCATGGCATAAGACTAGTAGTCAAGGTGATCACCAGTAATCAGATATTCAGATTTTCATTGTTACAAATAGAGGAGCGATATGTTAGGGGTAAAGTGTGTATCTCAGGAAAAATGGAAGAAGAACAAACCCCCAAAAAAAGCTCAAACCTTTTTATTGGGTATTAAAAATGAAAAAAAAAGTGGTGGATGGGCTCAGTAATTACTGCTGGCATCGTGAAACAATCTCAATAGGAGAAACTAGTCTCTCCTTACTGGGAGTGCTGATTCCCTCCGTGTCTGCATCTCCTGTTTTGGACTCCCACGAGTGCCTTCTCTTTCCCTCCTACCTGCTTGTTGCTGGTAGCCTGCAGATTCCCATACCTGCTTCTGAAACCAGTTTGACTTTTTCCTCTCCATTGGCATTATTTAACATGGATGTCTCTTCTACCATGTATATTCTTACTGATCTGCAGTCGAAGTGTGTAGGAGTTCCACCACTGGGGAAATTAGTCACTGAATCTCATTTACATTGTCCCTTGTTGCTTCCTTACTGCACTCCACATAAGATGAACTTTAAAGTGCTGCCTACTCCTGTCTCCTCACAAGCGTGGTTTCTGTAATTTCAATAACTTTTTAAAATCTCTTCTTTATCATTTGGGTTCTATCCCAACAAATTGATGATAGATGGACAAGCAGTGGACATTGTGTGTCTGTGCTCATGAAGTTTTTGCATGTACTGCAGGTGCACAGAAGAAGATGGCCTTGTGATCGTCACAGTTTTATGAAGATTTTTTGATAAAAGCCATCTTTTAGCACTTTTAATACAGGATGTTTTGTGACTGAAAATTCCCTTCAGTTAAATGTCATAGAGAGACATGAGCTCATTCATTACGAGATGAAGTCTTATTATCTCTGCATTCTTTTTTCAAAGCTGTCTATTCACACCATTTTATTTTCCTTTCCTTACTGCTTTTGAGTTCTGTCCTCTAATGTTCCTAAATTTCTCTGAAGTTCACCATATCAAAGACTCTGTCTGACACGGTCTTGATTCCATTTTTGATAATATCCTTACTGTAATTCTGAGCTTAACTGTTGCAGCTTCTAATTCTCCATGAATTTCCTGCTGTATGGCTCTTCACATAGATCAAAAAGCAGCAACCTTGTGAAGAAACATCAGGCATGTCACATGCAAAAAATATGAATTCCAGGTCCCTCTATGAAGGGAATGCCCAATAGGGACTGTGATGCCCAAACCTCACTGACTGCTACAGTTAAAACGGCCTTTATGACCTGTCAGCTGAAAGATTGTAAAAAGAAAGGAGAGAAAGCAGAGAGAATGAGAACATTGGGAATGGAAGGAGGCAGAAAAGGACAAGAGAATTCAGATGAGGAATTCCCCAGCTGAGAAAATTATCTCTGTAAATTAACCATCTTCTCAATTTGCCTCTTGATTCATTTCAGAGTCCACTTAAAAGTATCCTTCCTGCCCTGAAGGCCTTCCTTGTTTGCTGTCATCCCCAGCTTTCTCATCCTTCTCTGGTCATTAGCTGCTATTGATAAAAAAGTAGACTGGTATGTAAAATTAAAAAAAAGAACCTGTTGGTTACTTATATGTAGAGTCCGTACTGGACCTACCACACATGCACAGTAAAGACAACCTGGGCATATGCAGTAGCTCTGTGTTTATTGCTTTAAGTGACTACCAGATCTCTGAAATTAGTATTCAAAATCAGTAGGATGATAGCAGGCTTGTAAAGGTTTTCTGTAAACATCAGTGGAGCTGCACGTATAAAACCCGTTTCCTTTGTGCAGCCAGGAACAGCATTTTATTCTTGCATTATCTTAAAGTTTGTGACAAGATCTCTAACAGGTGCTTTGTAAATTCCTGAATTTTGCTGCTTCCAAATGGGGTACATAATACCCAACCTAAGTACGTGTTACAAATATTTGTGTTTGCAGCACTGCAGATGCAAATTTGGAAGTTCATTAATGGTATTATTAATTTATTGTTTATCTTTTCTTCCCCAGTGAGACTTTCTAATTTCTCTGCCTTTTTTTATTTTCCATTTAGCTGGATCTATCTTCTGTGCTAAATTGCATATGCAGATACGCAATTGACTTATAGAGTGGTGCAGAAAAAACACTTGCATCTAAATAATTGCTAGACAATTTAATTTCATACACATTATTGTATTTGGTGAGTCAGTCAATATCAATATAAATGCCTACCATGAAACTGCAAAACAAAAAGGCTTTAAAAAAACTAAGTGAGAAAATCTTTCTTCCGTGATGTTTGTTTAAAACATATAAAAGCACATTTTTACACCACGAGTAATAAACTTGTGCAATTTGTTGGCACAGGAGGCTGCCGATGCAGGTAATACCAGTAAAGCCCAGAAAAGATTAGGCAAAAAGGGAGAATGGGCCCACAGAAAAACACTAGAGGCACAGGCAGGGAGGGATGTGCCCACCGACCTTCCAAAGCAGTGGTTGTGGTCTCTGGACAGGAGAGGGCAGATGGAGCTGGTAAAGCAGTTCTCCCAAGTAGTGTCACTTGGGGACAGCTAGATTGATCTCCCCCAGTAAGACGTTTTTTACTCTCATCTGATGTATGAATTTAGATCCCATCAAAGGAAACCTACCAGGAACAGAAAGGGAATACAACTTCAGCGATGCAGACAAATAAGATTATTAACCTTTACAGCTCTGAAAAGAGCCCTGCTTTTAGTATTTGTCACAGTCCAAACCCTTCAAAAGAGAGATATAGCCCAGAGATTTTTAATGACCTTTTCACAGGTAGTAGGCGTCTTCTTCCCTCAGAAATAAAAATCCAAATTAAACCGAACATTGGCATGGGTTGGTCTGTGGGGTTTTTGAAAAGGCTGGACTAAACTGCCATGAATTGCACCTGCATCCACTTCACAGAAAGAGCTGGCAAGGCAATGCCTGACGTGTGTAACTAGTTTGCTTTATTTGAATGTACAGAGCATTACACGTGATTTCTGGCTCAGGATGCATAATTACCATGTACATTTTCTGTTTTACAAACAAATTCTAGTTATATCAATTAAAATTAATAAACAATTATCAATGATGTGATGTTATTAGAACATCTAGCATTTTTTCTTGTATCAAGGCAGTTCACTGCTTTTAGATTAATTTAGCACATGGTTTAGTGCACTTACATCATAAAGACAGTTTATTCTAAAGAGAGCTTCTGTTGTTTATTTCCTTTTTATTTTATTATTAATATTTCATTAAAGTAATTTAGTTCCTTCTAAACTCATAAATCTCTTTGTCTCCCGTCCTCTCCTTGGAGTGAGAGGTTGGGGGAGAACATCTGTCACCTGTAATTGGCCGACTCAGCCTAAACCATGACAGGGGGTTACTTTTTTCTGCTAATACTAATGCTGTACAACATTGCAAAGGATAAAAACATTTAAGTAATCAGTTCTTGGACTTGGAAAATATTCCCATTTTAGCCAACATTATGACATTTTTGTGGTTTTTTTCTGATGTAACTGTAATAAAATTTCCAAGTCTGGCTCAAAACAGGAAATAATTCTTCTTAAAATACTGATAGAGTCATCGTTTTGTATCATATTAATTTATGGACTTGTAAAAACTTCATAAGACAATAATCGAGCTCAATATAAATTTGAGTATTATAACTGTTAATTAATAGCAATAGTATTTGCAATGTATGTAATACTCTTTATTTGCCTCAGAAAGTAGTTTTCCAAACTCATGTCATTACTCCTACGCATCTCAGTCATATAGTCACATTCACAGGTCTGGCCATTAATTAACTATTGCACTTACTTCAGAGTTACAGAAGAAAAGAAAAGCCAGTGTTGAGTGTCTCCTATTTAATACTTTTCTCCAATGTTACTCTTCCCTTAGAATTAATAAGTAACCAAAAAAGGATGCCAAAGAAAGAGGAAATGAGATTCTGTTTCCATTCTGTCTTTTCAAGAACCTACCAAGTTCCTCAAAATTATGGTTCTCATCACACAAACAAGAGGTTGCCTGCTGTTCATACACAGAGCTTGCATCCTCCAAACATTGTAGAATCACATCAGGCAGAAAGGACAAGAGGAGGAAATTACTAAGGCAAGTATTGCATCCTGACTTGAGTAGGACACAATTTCTGAAAAGAAAGAGAAGAGAAACTCATACAGCAGTGATTTGACTTGTGCTTCAATTGGCATTGTATATTTTATGATTCTCAACTTTTCTAGCTTTTGGAGAAATGTTGAAAGTGCAGTAGTCATATGCTGAAATATTTGACAATGGAGTTAGATGCTCTATCTCATGTTCAAGTGGAAGAAATATAGTGGGTAAATTTTCTGTTGTCAAAATTCTCTAAATTATAAAAATATTTATATGTCTACCTTGAACACAATTTCAAAGTGGCATATGCCCGAGTTCCAGATTTAGACTCAATTTTTCAGATAGATTGTCCCTAACACAGATCTGATTTCTTGGTTTCTCACATGACTTCCTAGACTTTGAAACTGAATCCTGGACTTCAGGTATCTTGTGATACCACTCCTTGTTCTTTAAATATTGCTGTTGCGTTTGGTACCGCATGCTTTTATAAGTGCAGTAACTCATAGAGGCCCTAATACTGCATATTTCTCAGTTGCTGTTTGTGAAGGCAGCAGAAAGTCACGTGGCTTGTCATTTCCAACAAATCTGACATCATGACATCTGCAAGAGCTGTAGTTGCCTGAATGTTCTTGGACAGTAACGTGAACAATATGAGACTCTTAATTTTTGGCAAGCTTTCAGAGCTTGTTAAGACAATTAAACAGTCTTAGAGTAATATGTAATGACTACAGATCCTAAAGATAAGGCATTTGTTTCTAAACTATTTTATATAATTGTCATTCTGCTGCATTCTTTACTGTGTTTTCCTACTCAGCTTCATGTCTCCCTCTGAATTGCTAAAAATGGAAGACTGTCAGCTGGCATGTTTTGAATGGCAACTCTTACCTTTTTTTTTTTTTTTTTGATCCCATAAGCACTTTTTTATAAACATCATACTCAAATTCACCTGTAACACTTGTAAGAGATACAGTGTATGCGGGAAACCTATTTTCTGTACAAAACTTCAATTCTGTCTTTAGAAACAGGCATTTTTCCAAATATCCTGAGAACATTTTTCAGAAGTCAGTTTCAAAATGTAACCATATGCATGCCTTCACCTAGTCATATTTTCTTAGCGAACTGACAAAAATAAGTTTTTGCTAATGTCACCCTGCTAAGTCAGAGTAGCTGCCAAGCAGTGAGCTGGATGGACCATACTCAGCCTCCAGAATTAACTACAGGGCTGATTATTAGCAAGATTGAGTCTCCAGCGGTGGTAGGCAATGAAGGACAGGCAGAGGAAAGCTACATGGTTCATTTGCAGGTAGCTGAACACACTCTGTGTACTGGCAGGTGTAGCCTGTGAGAGTAAATAAGACATTGACAGAGAGACACCCAGCAGAGCTGCCAACTTGTCATTTTTTACAATTTTTTCTGATCATAATTTTGTTTGGTTAAAATGCTAAATATAAAACACAGACGTTTCAGTCACACTCAGTGAAGAAGAGGTCATATGTTAAAACACTGAAGCTTAGATATCAGCACTACTTAAAAAGGCAAAACAAACCCAAAACCTGTTTCACCAGCACTACCGGTTTATATATATTTATCTATTTATCTAGACTATATATTTTTTTTATATATATAAGTAACACAAGGAGAAGATTTCCACTTCTGCTATAGTCTCTCTTCACCTGTCCCTGATTTTCACCACCTTTTCCCCCTGATTTTGCCAGGGCTACCTACAGGACTGAATTATCCAACGGCATGCATTATCTGAGGATTTATTTTCAAATGCAGGCACTTTTAAGGGTTGCTAATAATCTTATATATTCATAAGCATGAAAATATGGAAAGCTTTCTGCTATTATCAATGAGTCAGTTTTAATTGGTTTTCAAAGTGTGAATGACAAAAAATTGTATTTTTGCAATCCCTGGTAATGCTTTTTCTGGTTTCATATAGGAAAACTTTATTAATAGCATCCTGAAGATATGAGATATATGACACATGCTTGGCTAAAAATATTTTTATTCCATACTGAATTCTTTACCATCTTGGTTTGCACATTCGTCTTGATGTAGTAGCAAATTTCATCCAAAATATGCATATTTGGATGTAAGAGTGATAAAATTATAAGATGTTTTAATTCTAATTTTTTCATAGAAAAGTCATTCTGTTTACAGGCAGTATCTAGACTTCAAAACACTATATTTAGTGAAGAAAAATACACTGCTTTATAATAAATAATATAATGGTGACCATTTGGAGAGCTAGGGCTGTTTTGTTGGACAGTGTTTCTGTTCTTCAGTTTACAGGACAGAAACCTGTGTTTCCTAACATAATGATCTTTTTGAAGGTTTTTTACAATATTTTTTTTAGTGATTTAAATTCTATATATTGAATATAGGCCATAGGAAAAGGGCCACCTAGCCATATATACCTTCAATTGCTAACGTCAGGGCCAGAGGAAACAGTAACCCAGTATCTATCTATTGCTTTGTTCATTGCCTGAAGGAAGCACATGTATACTAATCTCTAAGAAAGACTTTTATTATAAAAGCATTCCTTGAAATTGTCTCTCTGTTTGCACTAAGCAAATTTTCTCTACAGATACTGAAAGAAACTTGGATTAGACAGCTATAGCAGAGGTCCAGCCAGCCTAAAGTAGTTCAACAGCTCTTTTAATAAGGCTGTAGCTGAAGAATGTGAAAACTGTTTCCAGTGCCAGCAGGTCTCTTTTTACAATCTCATTAACTCTACAATTAGAAAATAAGTAATTTCATTAAGAATCTGTTTGAGCTCTGCGACCCTTTCAGAAAGCAGCGTGTAGATTCTCTGTTACTAGTGCTAGATAATCCTTTGTCCAATATGAAGCACAAATTGCTGTTAGATTTCAATCTTGTCATTCTCTCAAGTCAGAGGTCTATTACTGCCTCACAGTTCAGTAGAAAGATGACTGCGGGTTCACGTCGCCTCACTATGTATGGATTAAGCAGCATTTAGCTGGTGATGTTTCAAAATGAGAGGTTTGGTCCCAGACTGTGCCTCTCCAGATTTCTCTTTTAGCTCCAAGCCACCCATTTAACCTCCTGAAAGCTGTAGCGCTGCATGGACATCTCTCAGTGAAATGACAAACTGTTGGCTAGCATTTCTCCGTAAGTGTATGCGCTGGAGCGAGGATAAAGCACAGCATGTTCTTCTGTTTCCTTATTTTGATCTTTTCAGAACTCCATATATTTCATCAGGACCTGTCAAAAGCAATAAGAGAAGCCTCATTAGTGGTAGGTGGTAGCCCTGACACTGTTCAGGCGATGACGCCGTTCGTGTGCAGATGTCAGCAGAGGTAGGAGAGGGTGTGCGCAGCTCTCCGTAAGGGCAGCAGCAGCTGCTGTGTGTGCACTCCCAGCACAACAGGGAGCACCGCTGGGAACTGTTATTAACGTACAGCTCATCTTCCTCACTGCTAGCCTGGGGTCAAAACTGCAATCTAGCTCCAAATTACTGCCCGATAGGTTGTACATGATCCTGCTCTTCTTCAGCTGCAGCATATTTCCGTCTGAAGACCAGCTGCAGCCTCACTGCTGTGTGTTTGTAGACACCCACTACTTGACACGGTGTTTACAGAGCATGACAACAAATGAAAAAGGGTTTAATTAATTTTTTTTTTTTTTTTTGTCAGTTCTGTTTTTAAAGGAAATGTTCTAAAATTGGAGCAGTGTAGGGCACCCGTCTGGGCAACCAGAGCCACTATATGAGAGCCTGGTGATGCAGACAAGACTGCTTTTCTTTGTCCTGATGACTGAAGTGCAGCAGAAACACAACCTGGGAAAATAGGAAACTCTCTGAGATATGCTGTAGATAGAGGCATGATTTAGCAGTGACACCAGAAGATACTCAGAAGCAGGGGAATCTTCATTAAATTCTATTTGGCCATGAGGTATATTATCACAACTGAGCGTCTTTAGGGGGGAGGGAAAAAAACCCCAAAAGATGGTCATTATCACTTAAAGACATTTTTCAGATCTCATCTATCAAGCCAGCAATTATCATTAATTAATCCTGTAACCTTTCAAAACAGCATTTCAAAATACCTGGTGAATACTCTGGAGCTTTTGGCTTTTCTTTCTACACCAAGCCGTCACTGATGCAAGTAGCAAAGCCTGGAATGCCTGGTAAGGAGCAGAATAGAATTTCCTCATGGTCTGTAGGCAGTCAGAAGGAAAACTGGTTTCCTGCATGTTCCCTTGAGGGATATTAAGGGAAAATTTAATAAAGTAAATTACTTTCATTGGTATATTAACTGTCTTAAGACAAAGTAATAAAGAAAGCAATGCATGACCTGTAACTAACAAAAGAGAACAGAATCATCCTTTAGCTCCTCAAAGGCAGTAGATTTTTTATGAAATGTCTTTTTGACCATTAAATGATGGATTAGGGCTCAGAGTTTTCATAAGCAGCTAAAACAGCTAGATACCCCCTTCCTGTTAAAAATAAGGAAACTGGGCACTCAGTGTTGCTAGGCAGTTTTGCAACATCCACATCTAGAAATTACAAATGAAAGAAAGTCTAGAAAGTATTCCAGTTCATCTTTGCATTGAAGAGAAGAATGTCCTGTCTAGTATTTTATATTAGGACTCAGAACAGAGGGAGAAAAATATCCCTTAACAAGCTTCAACACTACTCAGTTCCCAAATGTTTCTGGTTTCTATTTTATTCAGATCAAGTCAGAGATTATTTAAGCAATATTTTACAACTAATTTTTAGAATGTTTTTCAGATCTAAGTCCTTATATGATAAGCACTCATACTGAAATTGTTTGACAATTACCAGCTTCAAAAAAATGGAGCTTAATAGGGTAACACTGAGATAACCCCAACTATTCTGCTGCTTCTAAGATAAAATGATATATTACAGTACAATATACAGCTACATTTAAAATTCTTTCTGAGAAAACGAGCAGTAATTCACTACTAAAGAAATTCCACTGACTTCATAAGCTGTGAAGTCGTGAGTGCTCTGTGAAAGAATGCCACCAGAAATCCAAGAAGATTCTGTTACTTAAATATTTCATCACAAGTTATTTGTTATTGGTGTGGCAGTTTTCATAGTTAGCACAGCAAGGTACCTCATCCAGCAGCACTAAAATGTCCTTTTCTAGAAAAGACCCTGTCCTTGTGTGTGAAGGATATTTCAATAAAACATGCAGGCGTGAGGGTGCACTCCCACATAGTCACAGGCACTTTTTAGTAGCAACACTCTGCTTATCCTCCAGTCTTGACTCTGGCTTTTCATTAAACTGTCTATCTCTAGTTTTCAGTTTTTTTAAGGAATTACATTCATAGTTCCCATTGGTTTAAATTGGTCGAGAGTAGTCAAATACAGCTGTCAACTGAGACGTGTGTTTGACAGGGAGGAAGTACAGGAAGGGATGCAGGGAGCCGGTCGCCACGTGCTGGTCTCAGGCAGAGTCCTGCACATTAAGGAAGCCTAGGGGCTCAGCTTCATATTTGGACAATTTAGGAAGTAGCTGCATCTCCTAAGCTCTCAACAGCATTACACAATTATCTTGGTATTTGAGGGAGTAGCGAGACTTCCTCTTCAGATGAAGCATCCCACACTGGACAAAGCTTTAAATAGATTACCAGGTTTAGATAGGATATTAACTCAGATGTTGATCAGGTGTGATAAATCCTGTCTTTGTATCTTTCCATGACACAAATAAAGCTAGTATTTTTCTCTCTGTTTTGCTCTTTGTTTAATCTGAGATGTTAACATTGCAAATTTTTGACTTTGAAAGATTCTAAACAGTTTTGAAGTTTCAGGCTGCCATTGTAAAATAGAGTTTTCTAAAGACGACGCTCCTGCTTTTGATAACGGATGAGTCAGAGAAGACCATAGGCATGGGCTTATTGCCTGTAAACTTATATTAATAGAACTTCCTTGTTTGAGAAAATTGTTCATAACTTCAAAACGAGATACTGTCCCAGTTGAAGTAAACACTCTTAAGTGCCCGGATATGACTAGTTTTGGAAAGAAAAGGTATTGATATTAGAGATAGTTCAGCTCAGCAGTGTATCAGAACAGCTGCAAAGAACAGTGCAGCATTTCAGGACACTGAAGTGCACTTTAGTGCTTATTCCTGGCAAATGGCATGGAAACATTTCTTGCAAAAATGTGGAAAGACACAATAAGATACTCTGGATTGCCAGATATATGATCTTTATGGACTATAACTTTTTGTTTGGCTACAACATTATGACAATAAAAGCAAAATCAAAATACCTTCTTAAGGAATTATGAGCTATCTAATCAGATAACTAAATCACATAGAAAATGCCTACACTTAATTGCTACTTTATTTGCATACAGAGGAGCAGGTCAAATTTTTAAAGGTCTGATGCTTGGCTGGGGTAAGCACCTTCAATGAAGGCATAAAATACAGCACTTTCATAGATTTATATTTTACCAAAGCACTGAGGTAGGTTTATGATTTTGTGGAGGGGTTTATCCCCATGGATCACTGAAATCAATGGAACTATGACTCAAAACATTGGAAGGGCTGTGGTGTCCTGGCCTGGCCATTAATCCTAAGAAACAGGAAAATGAAATAAATATATGGTCAATCATACTCAGAATTATATACTTCCTTATACTATTGGTTGTATATTATTAAAAAAAAATAACATCCCTGTATTTGTGCTTCTTTTTTCTATTTTTTTTAATATAAATTAATACTCTATGGCATTCCATGTGATTTCATGGCTTGTAAAATCTCTGTGGGAAATCCTAAAAATATGGGAAGGTCCTACATAGAAAATCCTAATGATTATATTTAACTACATTTATATAACTGACACAGGAAAATGTTCCCGGTGATTTTCAAATTAAACTTTCCAAGCCAAAGAAAAGGGGACGTAGAAAAAGTGGTAGTAAGGAAACTGTTTATATGCCTTTCAGTGAAGACTTATTACCAGTCCTTAACTATGTGTTAAAGTGATAATTCCCATAGACATGCAGTGAAGACAATAAAACATAGGAACAGGAAGAGCTGGGAATACAGAGAAAGTTATCTTCATTTGTTACCTTACAGATTATGTAACTCATTTGTTATGTCAAAGTGCTGCATGTCCCACATACATACATCAATGCACCATAAAATTTTGGACTTTTTCCCTTTATGATTAATAACATAAATAGATTAATTTTTCTTTTACATAGAAATGTCTGTAATTGAAAGTCAAACTCCAGGGGACAAACGTTACAAAGATGTTTGGCTCAGAGTTCATTAAGTTTTATATAATGCAAACCCATTTTGTAAACAACTGCTGAGTCACAAAAAATTATGTAAATTATATACAGAACAAATTTGAAAGATCAAACAGCCCATCTCTTGGCTGTTACAGGATTGTTCTTTCCACTCCCCAGTACAGTCCACTTCGTTATCATCAAAAAGAACAGCTAATGTAGTCTGAATTCCCCCTACTACAGATTTTGCATTTAAGTGGATCTAACTGTCATGCCTAAATATTTTGCTATTTTAGGTCAGCTCCAAAGTGACTAGTCTTCCTCCCTGCTTCTCCCAATTTAATGTAGCTTAAAGGGGTATCTTCAGGGGATAACACATACCCTTTCTGAGGATGACAGCAACTGTCTGCACCAAAAATACTCTACAGGATCTGCTACGCTGAAATCAATCAATGCTGTTAATTCAGTCATATTTCATGCCCTTAAATATGCCTTGTGAGAAAACAAAAGATGAATAAACATCTAAGACTGTTTACAGATTGAAATAAACCTGCTCCTCAATGTAAACTTTCTTTTTTTTTCTCCCCCCACCCCAGGGTTGTAACAACTCTGAACCCTCTGACAAACTGGATTCGCACCTTTTCTTCTGCAGGTTTTTCCCGGTTGTTTCTTGGGTGCAAGACTCTCATTCATCCACGGAGGACTGGCTTATTTATTTTTAAATATTCCTGCTATTAGTGCCAGCAGATGTGGACAACGGGGAAAAATCGATGCTAGCTTCTTGTTTCTTTCTTTCTATCTCAGTCTCTTGGTTATTTGCATACATTGTCATGTAGTTGGGTTACAACAATGACTGTCCTAAATGGCACGTTGCAGCAGATTTGCATGGATAACAATGACAAGCACTGAAGGCTCACAAAAGGCTTTGTTTGCTAATTTGTAATGTGGCGGTCAGATATAATGGAATCTGACCTTTGAGGGTAAGAGGAATTGCCCATATGCTGTTCCCAGATCCAGAAACAAAAGCTCTACACATGAAGTGAAACTATTGTTAAACCGCTGTCACATGGAGAACACTTGATCCTTTATTTCTTTGTTTATTCTGTAGACCATTTTCTCAAAACTTGGTTACATTGGTGCAAATTGCAACCAAGATCTGCTCTAATTTAGAAGCTCTGTCTCAGCTGAGATTAAAAAAAAAAAGACCAAATTGTTATAGGAAATTCCAATTATTTTTTCAGCAGCTAAAAGTAGTCAAGAATGCAAAATGTCATTTATCCAAGATAAAACTAAAATTAAAGCATTACAAAAGGTATTAATGTTTTGTTTTCTTTAAGGAATATTATTAAGTACTGTTTCACTGGATGAGTACACTTTTATTGGTATAACTTAATTATTGGAGTAGGGGTAAGATTGCCCTTCCAAAGGAAGTAACAAATGCATTAACAATGTAGCTGCATAGGACTGTCCACTTTCTACAGTCAGGCTATGTGAAAATATTTCTTTATTTTGAATTGATACTAATTGAAACCCTGAAACCCAAATCATAGCCAGCTTGTTGCAGTTTACAGAATTGTGGATTTGGATATCAGAGGACATTATGGTCAGTGAAGTAACTATAACTACCAAACTGCATCAATACTGAGGAAAATGCAAATTTAAAGTTCTACAAAGCTAACTTTAAGCTAGTTAAGGGCAGCAGAAGATGTGACAGCTGCTAACTCACCACTGGAATTTAACCGAGAGATGACATGTAGTTTCATTTCGCAATGAAACTACAATCCTATATGACATTAGGTGATAAAGCAACCAGAAGAACTCTGCAATTCATGGGTTTTTGTGGTTTTTTTTTTGTATGGAAGAACAGCAAACATTTCTGCTTTTTCTTATATCTAGCGAAAGCTTTTGGATATCCAGAGAAATTTAGTAAGTCCTTTAGTTTAGTTAGTTTAGTTTAGTAATACTGGATGGCCAGACAATGTCTCCAGTAGAACAATTTTCTCTGGCAATTTGAAGAAGCCATAAGAAGTTTTGTTAAGGAAAAAAAAAAAGCTATGAAATGGCCTGCTGATAACAAGAGAATGCAGATGGTCTGTGAGTAACTGGAGATTATCAACTCAGCCAAGATTTCTTTCCCATTTTGTGATACCACTGGTTTCATACTCATGCCTATTGCTGATGCTCCTCCTGACTTTCCTTTTTACACTGATGTGCTTTCTCCAGATGCTGCTCCTCACAATGTTTAATGCAAAATGATCATCTCTGAAATGCAAACCTCTGCTCTGTGATGATCATTGCCATGCAATGAGAAAATACTTCCACAAGCTCCCCAGAGACTGAACAAAGCAACTAGCTCTATAACCCAGTGTCATCTAACAGAAAGTGATCTCCGCCAGAAAGCAGGAGGAGGAGGTTGGTTTCTCTTCTTTTTATTACTATCTTGACAGCAGGTGGAAGAGACGATATTTATGATTATAACTACAAATGTGATCTTGAACCTGGTGAGATTACAACATACTTTATTCTTAATATTAACACTTTAGCAATGAAATCAGCATTCTTTTCGAACAGATAGCAAAACCACACAATTTTGCAAAAATTTTCTGGCTACAAAATTTTGCAAGAATCAGCTTTCTTTTACTATACATTTCTTCAAGATGGATGATATAAATTAACTGGGAACATAGAGCAGGCTTCCTGTAAGCTTTAAGAACTGCTCCCCACCAAAAGCCCCCAACCACTTAATTTCTTTGCCTGCATAAAACCTAACTGCAACTCTTGAAAGAATCTGTCGTGAGGAAAGTAGATTTAGCTGTTTAGAGACAAAAGAGCTGAGTAGCTTGTATCTATATTTGATTCTGTTCTTCTAGATGGTTAAAAAAAATCCAAACCTGATGCTTACACTGTTAAATTTTTCCCACAGTTTTACAAGAACTGACAAGGTCACAGCCTGAGGTAGTACGGTTGCCAGATGTCACACCATTAGTTACAAACTTAGACAGAATAGGTGTAAGAAGGGAGAAGCAAGACTTAAAATAACTCTTCATGTAATGTTTCTCCTGCCAATGCTCTTCTAACAATGTAAGAATATTTCTTATTTCATGGCATTAGGTGGATCTCAATATTTTAACAGAAGCTAAATGTTTAACTCAAATTATAATTAAGTGGAAATAAATGTAGCTATTTATCCTTTACAAACCATGTTTTTCATTATCAAGCTTTTCATAGGAAAAAGGCCCTTGAACACATCAGATCCTACCAGTGACCTATGATTTCTTTGAACTGAACATTTGTGCAATCATTTTCAGATCTATTTGCTACCCATTTCACTTTAATATATTGCGTTCAATAGAAAGCATAGTCTTTTTTCAAGCAGAGGCAATATTTTTTCAAAACACCTCTCTTAGCTTTGAACCTCACTTTCTCACACTGGGATGCACATAAATAAATCATTGCCTCACTTCATTGGCTTTTGATGCAAGTTTTCTACAGGTCATTCTTCACTGAATGAAAGCTATATATCTTTAGTAGCAAGCTTGGTTATGTCAAGCTGATGGTGGTTAGTTGTTCTGAAACTTCCAGAGAGAAACTGGAAAATTTTAAGTAAATTTCTACACTTCTGCTTTTGTTCAGCCTGTCCCTCCAGGACTGTGTATTCTTATTACTCAAATAAGGTTTACTACAGTGAACTATTTTACCTGACGAAAGTTTTATAGAAGTTATACTCTTATAAAAAAAAAAAAAAAAAAGTATTCTTATTTAAAAAAAAATTAGTGATGCAGAAAGAAGAAAGTAACTTGTCCAAAGAATGAGTACATGGGGAAATATACATATATATATATATGTCTATACCTGTATTCTGTTTGCAAAAAGATGCTGTTCTTTATAGCATACATACATGGTCATTGTATGCAACTGCATAGATATGTAAAGGGATAAAAACCCATTTAGCAGTATCCTGCCATATAGTCACTATTTCCCTTTGTTTTGCAGCAAAATTGTGGAGGCTAAGGTCTGACATATTGGACAACGTGGCTAGTGCTGTTATGCCAGCGGACTCAGGAGACTATATACAGCCTGGTATGGATCCGGTGCAGTGGGGAATGCTAGACTGGAAAGCAAATCTGTAAATCATTGTACCCAATCATCAAAACCACATCTAACCATAGATGTTTAATCCAGGAAGGTCTATAAAAAAATATCCATTCCTCTTCCAACATGCTCTCCAAATCATACTTAACCAGGCAAATGAGACACTTCCAGTACTGGGAACAATAAAAATTGTGGTATTATTGAACGATAAATTTGAACTTTGAAATAAGGAAATGAGCAAGACTGACTTCATAACATTTAAAACTATTAAATATTATTGCGCTTTGATGTGTTTAAGTCTAGTCAACTATACACTACAGTATCATTCACCCTTACATAGAGCACAATCATTAAAAATTCAAGTCAAAGTATTATAGAAATTATTGCATGGCAAAAAAAAAAAAAAAAAAGAAAAGAAAGAAAAAGAAAGGAGAAAAGCCTTGTAAATAGACTGACTAATGTAATGTGTTCTGTGTCATGGAGAAGGACATAGCTCACATACGAGACCCTAGCAGACCACTGCACGTAACTAAATAGTTGTTCTATGCCTGTTTTCATATGGTGTTCATTAGAAAAACAAAAGAAGTGCCTCCAGCAATTTTTCCTTAGAAGCAGACAATGCAGCTTTTGTCTTTTGAATCTACATAAGAGAGTCACAGACTGGAGAAACATCTAAGTTTCCCCTGTGAATTAATGCTATCTAAAAATAACAAGAATGAAATACGTTTTGATTATTAGATGCATGCTAAAGTTTAAGTAATGCTCTATTAGATTTTATTCTTAGAGAAAATGACCCTTTTCAGATGCATTGCCTATTTGCTTAGGGCAATCTTGATAAGAAACGTAATAGTAAATTATCATATACAAATTAAACTTTGATACAGAGGGGGTCCTTAGAGAGCTGGTGAGAAGAACCTGCATATAAATGTCACAATATGGTACGGAGGAATCTAGTGACTTACAGGGTAATGATAGGTAAAGCAGTACAAATTACTAGAGAGAAATAAAGTCAACGTGGCGATTATCTTACATGCCAGTAACCTGAAAGTTTGCACAGCAAGGCTTACATTCACTTTCTATTGCACCAGTGACTGATTAGTAAATGATTGGCTAGAAACAGTATCTCTGCTAGTATCAATTTGTGTAATTTCACTGAAATTAATCGATTTTCATCAAAGATCAGCCACTTAGCATACCTCCACAAGCAGACTGGAAAATCTGAAATCACTGAGCATTCCCAGAAGAGTCCTCCCCATGCATAGAGTGAGTAGTTAAAGTTATTTTGATGTTTGTGAATGAGGTTCCTTCTAGAATACTTTATAGGATTTTTCCTAGAAATGCTTTAGAGCTCTTACCTGGTAGGGAAGATAAATTAAGGCACCAGAACAGCAGCAGTCAGCTGAAAAAATACTCTGAAAAGCTGTGTGTCTGTTGCTGCTGAAGTGCTGCTGAACCTTGGTCAAAGCACAGCACCTTCCACTCATACTTTAGTTGACCTGCCTATTCCCATTGTAATATCCGTAAATCAGGAATTTCAAGGACCAAGAGAGTGAGATCTTCAACTCAGTTAGAGCTTCTGGGAGTTAACTCCTTACTAGGAATGACAGAGCACAGGTATGAGGACAGAAAAGCTCAGAACTGATGGAGTCATAGTTTGAGTCACCCCATACAGGTGTGAAGCACCTGTGACTCATTTATTCTGCCCATACCATAACACTGTAATTCTACAGAAATTTCTAGAAGTTTTGGTTTTGTCAAAAATATCATTCTGCTTTGCGGCAAATACAGAGAAAATTTTGTTGTTCAGTTTCCAACTGTGTGCTTCATTAAAAGTATATTTTCCCATTTATGTTTGTGGGCGTGCTTTTTGCAGAGGAAATCCTACTTCGTTGACTTGCAGAACAAGTAGGGGATTTTTTCCCACTGTATAAAGTGATACTTTCTTAAGCAATTTACTAAAGGATTTACAAAGTGATTGAAAAGTGCCAACACTTTTTATTCTTTAGTAAAGAACTTTTTACAATTATTCTTTTAAAAAACACTACTGTTGAAAACCCATTTTAAGCTCATAGAATCATGGAATGATTAGAGTTGGAAGGGACCTTAAAGATCATCAAGTTCCAGCCGCCTCTGCCATGGGCAGGGACACCTCCCACTAGAGCAGGTTGCTCAAAGCCCCATCCAGCCTGGCCTTGAACACTTCC
>JAOXNO010000013.1:100527084-100538186 GCA_028565335.1 Limnodromus scolopaceus | reverse complement strand
AACACTTCCAGGGATGGGGCATCCACAACTTCCCTGGGCAACCTGTTCCAGTGTCTCACCACCCTCACAGTAAAGAAATTCTTCCTAATACCTAATCAGAATCTTACCTCTTTTAGTTTAAAACCATTACCCCTTGTCCTATCACTCTACTTCCTGATAAATAGTCTCTCTCCAGCTTTCTTGTAGGTCCCCTTCAGGTACTGGAAGGCTGCTTAAAGCAACCTGAAAGGTCCCCTTAGAGTCTTCTCTTCTCCAGGCTGAACAGCCCCAACTCTCTCAGCCTGTCTTCATAGGAGAGGTGCTCCATCCATCTGATCATTTTCATGGCCCTCCTCTGGACTCGTTCCAACAGATCCATGTCCTTCCTGTGTTGAGGACTCCAGAGCTGGATGTAGTACTACAGGTGGTGTCTCACCAGAGTGGCGTAGAAGAGGAGAATAACCTCCCTCGACCTGCTGGCCACACTTCTTTTGATGCAGCCCAGGACGTGGTTGGCTTTCTGGGCTGCCAGCACACATTGCTCATGTTGAGCTTCTCATCCACGAACACCCCCAAGTCCTTCAGGGCTGCTCTCAATCCATTCTCTGCCCAAGCTTTATTTGTGCCTGGGATTGCCATGACCCAGGTACTGGACCTTGCACTTGGCCTGGTTGAACTTCATGAGGTTGACATGGGATGTTTGATGTTTGACCAACTCTAGCTTTGATGGCAAAAAAAAAATCCCACTATGGTGTTCCTAGGAGATATGGTGCAGTTTGCAGCTCATGACCTGAATTTTATTGTCCCAAGCAGTAGGTGTTGTTCCCTCTCCCTCTTCTTCCCAGCAGTGTCTGTAACAGCAGCAATAGTCTCTGTCTATTCTGTTTTGACTGAGCCCGTCTCTGTCCTGCTCTTCTTCCTTCTGCCACTGGAATATGGCAGGGCTGCTCAGCAGGGCAGCAGCAGAGTTGCCAACTGAGAAACCTCAGCCCAAGGACGTGGGTTCAGCTCAGACCACATCTAGTGTGACTGCGGGCTGCTTATAAAAGGGTGATCCCGCTTTTCCCTTTTGCCACCCAACCTAGTAGCAGATCTAGCAATCACACATCAACGTGAGTTGGATCAGCATGTTGATCTTTCAGAAAACTAACCCACCTCCTTCCTTGGCAGACGCTGCGTATGGTCAGAAATTGAGCTGATACCCCCCTGCAGCAGCACAGTCTCCAGGTTCAGTTCACGAAAGCATCAGGGACACTTGCTGGGAGTGGGAAATGAAGAGACGTTTGCAGATTAGGCCAATTTAAATGCAATATGACACATCACATCACACACAGCATTGTAACTGGTTTCAAAATCACAAAATTATGGTCGTTGGTTTTGTGTTACACAGAATACAGATGGGGCAGGAAGTTAAATTAAGCACAACTCCTGAAGGGTGCCCTTCTCCCAACCTGACATGGGCAGGCTCAAGGAGGAGCTGCAGACCCCACCTCACACAGACCATGCAGGCACAATTACACTAGTATCTTTGCCACACATATAAAATTATGGTTGGCTTTACTTAAACAGATAATCCTAAAATGCTGCCTTCATCACTAACGTAAATCCAAAAAGTTTCCTCCTACCACACACACAGATACCCCTCCCACGGACATATTAAGTGTAATCAGCCACAAAGTTTCTCTTGGTGTTCAGTAAGACTGGAAAAAAGAGTAGAAAATTACTGGCCTGATACGGTTTTTTATAATGAAGACTTAAAAGAGAGAAATATAATTAATTGCCAAATATTGTAAGCTTACAAGAAATGGGTCTGGTCAAACCAGCTTTTGTGGGACTAAAGTTTGTCTGCTAAGTAAAATAGTATTAACGTAACAAGCTGGCACTTACCTTACTATTAAATAAGTCTTTGATTAAGATTTAATACAGATAAAGGAAAATGGTGTGATGTGAGTAAACTAAATCTCACTGAAATGATATATTTAAGGACAGTTTTTGACTTACAATGTAGTCAGTGCTTTTATGTTTTTTTCAAGAACACCGGGAAATGCAAGATTTCTTATGAAACGGAATGCTCCGGACAAAGAAGCTGAACTGTACAACAATCAGTATTTATTGACACCAATTGGAATGGACAACAGCCAGTAATAATTTGATGTAGTGATCAATAACAGTAAGATATTTCTCAAGAAAAAAATTAGAGCATTAATTAAATAGAGCATTTTTACAAGAACAATTGCCTCTTTTAACACAACAAAAAATAGCCAATTCTGTTTAAATTAATTTGCTTTTGTTATTCCATTTAGCTAATTCTGATTTTTTTAATAAAAAAGGTAGTTTGACCTCCTCTGAATCTGAAGCAGGAAGGTTTTAAAATTGTATTCCATTAATTTTTCTTTAGAATATTACAGGAAGAGTTTACTACCCAGTGCTATACATAATACCAGCCATTCTAGTTAGTATTTAAGCAAGAGTGAGCAAACCATAGTCTTCCTGAAGCGACTGGCAATTTTGCTAAGGATTTAAATGGAATAAAGACTTTTAGCTCTCCACTATACAAAAATAAATGTTCATTGATAATTAAGCATCTATGTTTAGTTGTCATGTATGAAAATTGCTCCCATTAGGTATATACTTAAATATTACAAGCTTTTTAAAGTATTTTCTTCTTCTTATCAAACTTCTCTATCATTATGAAAAAAGTAATATTCTGTATTTGTTAATGTGTTCTACAACCACTTAATATTAGTGTTACATAACATGTTTTTGAATAACTATTTCACTTTCTTTTTGTTTCAGATTAGAGGAATAGGGATTTTATTATTTTTCATGTATGATAAAATATCCTCTCTGATGTGATCAGAGTGAGATTGCATAGCATTTTTTAGCTGTTGAATACTATTTAAATCAACATTCCTCAATTCATGCTCTTCACTTTTGCTAAGTATCCTTCAGCTTTACAGCGATTAGTGTTTTCCATGCTGCCTATCAACATATTTATAAAACCAAGAGAATGTTTTATTTAAAGCAAAGACCTGATAGAGGTGAGTCACAAAAGAAAAGAAATTCTGTGTTAAGGAAATCCTAATAGAGCAAGGGAGGATATTTTTTCAAAGGCATAAAGATCCACGAGGCACCTAACTGATGTATCTAAGTGCCCTTCATGTCTTTGAAAATCTGCCCTGAATGCATGTTACTCAGTAGAATGACATTGCTTCCATCAAAAGAAACATTTTCTTTTCTGGAGGAAATTTTTAAATGCAGCTAAAGACTGAATTTTACCCACAAGAGAGACTGTGGTTGTTTATTCCCTATGTGAGCACAGTTTGAAACATACCAACCTACTTTTTCAAAAAGAATAGCCTTCTTTATCAGTTTCAGCTGAAAGTTCTGGGGTTTAAGATTATATTATTCTTAGTGTTGTCTCTATTGATGTAGATTTTAGTGGTATAATGAGGAGCACATTCAAATCCACTGCATTTGCGGTGAGAAGAAGATGCTTCAATGCTATTTTACATCACTAATAATTTCCAGCTTTGGAATGACACATTACATATTCAGCGCTGGTCTTTTCTTTGATAAAGTTTCTGGACGAAATGAATGACAGCTGTGATATGATCTTCAGTGTGTCCAGGTTGTAGTCATTGAGTCTTTCTTATGTTTTTCTTCCAAAAGATGTCTTCAGTCACTTCTACCAGAGCAAAGAAGAATGATTAAAAATAGGTTTGCTATAATCACACACTATGCACACACTATATACACACACTACAATCACAGTGACAAATTTTACTGTTTCATAAATAAAAAGCAGAGAAATGCTGAAGGGATCTGTAAAGCTTTTGTTGAAGAAGCCTTATAGAAAAGATCATTAACTTACTACTACAACTCTTAGTCATCGAGTAGCAGCCAGAGAAGTTGGCAGAGTATCTCCTATCTGTTTTGCATACTAAAAACAACATACAAACCCAATCATAATCTGAAGATTTTTCTTTCTCTTTGTTTCTGAAGCTGTGAAACTTCATGTTGTCTTCATATTTTTCTAAATGTTCAAGATACTTTTTGTGATCGACAAACTTATTTCTGAAGAACAACCCACATTTCATTAACTGATCATAAAGTCTCCTTGCACTTAAATATAGACTATACTGCAGTGTGACTCTGCATTTGCATAGGTGTCTTCATAAATATTATCAGAATATTTTTGAAAATGATATGCAGAGGCACAGTGGAGTATTTCCTAATGAATGCAATGCCCTTTCAGGATCTTACAGTGATCTGACTTGAGTCGAGACCTATTGAAAAGCATACTGTGAGCACCAGAGGCTTTTCTACCCTTTTTCATCAGTCAGCTTCACCTATACTGAGAGACCAGCGCACATGTGATGAACTGTAGTTGGAAGCTCAGATTTCAATGAGAAAGTAGATTTCAGGTACAACAGAGCTTTTAATGTCAGTATTTTATTACTTGTTTCGACAACACTAATAAAACAGTGTTTTGGAAAATTGTAGAAGTCAGCACTGTTGATTTCTTTTTGAGAGACCAGACTTTTCATTTTTGAGAAGAAACATATTTAAATGTGCATGTTTACAGTACATTTAGAATTACATTACATTTAGAATTACATTATGTACTCTGTGCTACCAACTTTAGAAAGCAGCTCATTTTATAGCAGCTATGTAACAGATGCCAGTTATTGATAGTTTTAATTTGCAGGTAATGAAGACCACGTTAGAACTTGTGACCTAAATGTGAAAAATTCCATATGTACTTTTGCGAGCCATGCAGATTTAAATACTGTTTCTTCAACAGGAAATCTTATTCCAGAAGGCTGTGAACTGTATTGCTTGACAGATCCAGCCCAAAGTTTCATCTGATTTTTTTTTTAATTGAGCTTTATAAGTATAATAAATATGCATTAAAATTATTTACAGACTTTGTCCAATTAAAACTAGCAGCTGCAGGTACACCATCTAATGGGAAGTCCTTGAGAAACAAGAGTATTGGGGCAACTCTTGATCTAGCTGAAAGTACATTGCGTAACTATAAGCCCCTGAGAAATTAGAATACTGGAGCAGCCCTGGATCTAGTTGAAGTCAGTGGGAGTTCAGAAATCAAGAGAAATTGCTCATGGCATTACAGGCTCAGCCTTACAGTGTTGAAGCAAATGTGGATCTTTTCTGTGAACTGGAAGGAAAGGACGAACAAAGAGGGACAAGAACTGCTCAGCTGGCATTGTGAAATCTGCTGACTTCTTGCAACCCTACATCCATTTTACAGCACAGGGTTTTTTTGTTTTTAATACACTTCTTCCCATGAATTGAGTATTTTTTATGCCTTTTATGTATGTGTTTAAAAGCATATTCTTAAGAAGAAGATTAGAAAGAACTCATTTGACCTTCTTTTTTGTAACTAAGGAAATGGCTGCGACACTTAAAGCCAAGAGGAACAGTTAGTCTTTACACAGAAGGCAGAAAACATTAATTTCTAGGCACACCTGCTACTACTGCTTTTAGACATTTTTAAATTTAACATAATTCTTTGTAGTGAACATTCTGACTCGATATTTACACTTTACTCTGCTCTCTTTTATGTGGTCTAATGAACTAGGTATGATTCTTGATGTCTAACCAACTTTTATTTTTAGTTAGTTTAATAAAATTTTAGCTGTGTGCTTAGTTCTCATGTAACTCTGACAGGAGCTGGCTGAAGAAAAAATGCAAAAATAATATTACCTCTTGAGTTTTCAAAAATATTTTTTCCCCATGAAAAAGAGTGAGATATCTCCTAACTTCTTTTCACTTTTTTATTCCATGTGCCATTCACCCGTAAAAATGACAAAATAAACTATTGTTTATATGGTTGCCTACCATAATGTAATTGTTAGAGAACTTTGATCTAAGAAAATATTGAGCTGTGCTCTTGCTAAAAAATGAACACTTCTATCATCAACAGAAAACTTAGTAATGGATTTTAAAATCTTAATTTAAGTGCTCATCAATCATTTTTAAGCACATTTCCTCTTGAAATTAAACAGGTAAGAGTGGCACTCAGAAATAGGTGTAAATTAGAAACATTTTAAGTAAATAAGCACTGTTTTTTTTAGGCATAAGCATAACAGATACAGTACAGAATATCACAACATAATTACAGGATGAAGTAGAAGCAATAGCACTACTCTGATTGAAATGTGACACACGATTTATGTGTGTGTGTTATAGACAGTTTATCCTTGGCAATTATAGTGAAGTCTTGACGCCATTTATACTTCAAACTGATTTCAGCAGTGCCACTAAACAATGCAAATTGAACTCCAATCTGAGACAAAGAGTGGGGTTGAAAGAACTTCCTGCATACTTCACATTGTTTTGGTGTTTCTTTGTTTTTGAGTTTGGGTTTTTTTGTTGTTTTTTTTTTTTTTAACACTACTATTAAACTGGGTGGAGGGAAGTCCCTCCAAAAAAAAAAAGGAAAGAAAACCCCAACTTTGAAAAAATTTGCATAAAAAAAAGGCTTTTCTGAATTATACTTAGCAGAAGTGGAAAAGACAGCATTTGTGTCCATAAAATACTATCACATACAGTTAACATGCTTGCAAGGAGCTGGTGTTAACAACAAAGGCATTAACCTCCTCCTGCAACTCAGGCTAGAGAGCCAGGAGGAGAGTGGTTGTTACAAGGATCAGCAGGAGTGACTATGACTCTCTTAAAGACAGCTGGATCATAGTTACTAACCAGGCTTGGCTGCAGAGGTAACACCTCCAGGTGGTCCTGCTGGATACCCTTTGGGGTAACCAAGTTGACCTCTGCCCCAAGGGGAATTATGGTTACTTCCTCCTTATCAGTAGTCCTCATCAACCTGTTGATAGTATTTCCAAAGGTGAAACAAAAAATTTGGAAATCTGATCAGTGTATCATTGCCTTGGGCATCAGCCCATGGGTGGAAAGATGGGCACAGTTGGGTTAGCTCTAGAGGATGGGTTGCCTGATTTATGTGCCTGACCTTCATATGGTCTGTGACATTAACAACTTGGTGATATAAGGGGGCGGCCCTGCATCAAAAGCCACAATCGCCACCAATGTCTATCCTGATTACTGGAAAAGATCCTCCAGCCAATGGGCATTTATGGAGAAGATCTTGGACTTACATCCTATGGAGTCAGAGATAAGGACTGTTGGAGGGACCGGATCATCTGTGGGCAGTAACATGATTGGCAGCAACGTCTGTCCTGGTAACCAGAAGATTTTCCCCCAGCTGTCATGGCCTTGGTGAAGATACTGGATGTCTATCCTATGGGAGCTAGTACTGGAGAGGCCAGAACATCTAAAGGCAGTAGTTCTGTGTCTGGGACTTAGAATTGTGTGCGTGTTACTGTTGTAACTGATACTGTAATAACTTGATTGTGACTGTTAATAAACTAAACACAAAACAGGGACATAGGATCTTGTAATGATTACTGGTAAATATCATGACCCCTCACATACAAATAATGACCTTTTACTGGCCATGACTAGGTGGACAGGCCACCTTCACTTAGCCCAGAAATATGTTTAATAAATAACCTATGCCAGGCAAGCAGGCAGCAGTAAGGGCAAAAGTGTATATAGTGGGTATAACATGAGCTTTGTTGTCAATGAACACTCATAATTTAGGTTTCTGGCCTGTCTCTCTGAACTACAGATTTGTGTATATACAAATAAGACTCAAAAGTTATAAAATAATTTGTAATCACACTTTTAAGTATAAAAAAGGAGAATAAAAGACATAAGTTTATCAAAATACGGAACTCATATACATGCAAACCTCAGTTGAAGTAATTAGAACTGGATCTGGAGCTCATGATTTTAGAAGCTGAGGCATATAAGGACATCGGATATGAAAGATCTGAATTTTGTACTACAAAAACCAAATTTCTAGTCCCCATCATTTTCAACAAAAGCTAGCAACTGTGAGGCAAAAGGTGACATATGCAGAGAGCATTAAAACAAGATGTCTGAATTTATGAACAGCCCAATTTAGTTCGATACGTGTTTTTAAGCCAACAACAAATTTATCTGAGCAATCCTGCTAACATCTTCCTCGTCTGCCATCCAAGTTGCAACGCCAGGAGCACACTCAGGTGAGTTCACCCTTGGTGATAAACTGTTGCTCTCACTGAGATATGGCTGTTCACTGACACGTTTGCGTGGAAAAAAAAAAATCAATCCAGAACATGAAGCTATATGTTAAGGCTGAAACAAGCCAACAGCACACTGGTGGCCTATAAAGTAGATCACAATCCCTGATCCTTTCTCTCTACCACCACTCCAAACATGCAGACCACCTCTTCTATTTGTGTAGGCTGAGATACTCGCCTGATAACAGGTTGAACTACACCAGCTACTAATCCAGCTGGAAAGTATTGTTTGGTTTTGCTTATTCAGTTTTCTTGCCTGCCTTAAAAGACCCTGACTTCTCATAAACTACTTAGTGCTCACAACCTGAAAATTATATTCTTGTGAACTCTTACAGCAACAGGTGACATTTTCTAAATGATGGGAGTGAAAAATAAGGCACTTATTGTACTTTATATCATGATTTATTGTTAGGCAAATGAACTTCAAGAGATTTAGCGATTTGAGCTGGCTTAGAGAGGTCCAATCAGCATGGAGCCACTATAAAGAACATGAAAGGAGTGTATGGGCAGGAGGAGGGAAGGAGGCACAAAGATGAGATGAGGAAGGTCGCTACTTTTAGTAGTGATACTAATTTAAGTCATATTGAGTTAGCATCAACCCTAGTTAAAGGTAAGAAAGTTAAGGTATGGAAGACAAACTGTGGGGGAAAAACCTACGAAGATTTTTGAATTACTTTCCTTCAGCTCTCCAGGGTTGTGAATCAGTGCCATTTCTGCAAAAAGCTAAGCCTTTTGAGTTGCAACAAAGGGGGCAGTTTCAGACACATGAAAACCTTTGGTTGACACATGGGCTGGAAAACTTCATCATCCAGAAACAATGTTTTTTTAATAGTGTAGGAGGCTGTAGAATAAGATTCCTAAAACCAATTTTTTGTTTTGTCTCACATGCAGGATTGTCTACTGCAAAAGCTGCCTACAGTAAAAGCTGGCTGAAGGAGGAAAACTTTTTTACCCCATTTGGCTTCTTCACATACGGTTACTGCAGCTGCTGCCGAAGACACTGCTTAAGTTAACACTATGTACATGGGTCAAGCAAGAATACCAGCTGGATTCTGAAAACAATTACTTGTTCAAATGCTTGTATCCAAGGGAAAAGGAGGCCTAAGAATAGGTAAGAACACAAAACAACCCTCTTGTTTGAGAAACTGACAGAATTGTATGAGAATTAAGCCAAAACTTTCTCAGTCAGGATATTCTTTTCTTATATGGCTCTCTTTTGGTTCTCTTTTGGATCAGGTTGCTAAACTCTCAAAGGATAATCTAGGAAAGGAGGAACCTACTATGTTGGATAACAAGGCACTATTTTGTTACTTATTGCATCTTTTTCCTTTTTTTGAACACCACTGTCAACCTAGAATGTCATAAGTATTTTTCATACCGACAGTATTGGTCTTACAAGCAAGAGCTACACTCCATAAGGTTTCCGAAATGATCCACTTGGAGCTATTCTTAACTTTGTTTGTTATACGACTGATAACATGTAATCGTAATTGTAAAACAAACAGTTTTAATATAAAACACTTAACAAAAACATAAATCATATGAGATATCTTATATTTGAAAAAGCCAAACTTTCTATTTGAAAAAAATAATTTACTTTTGCAACTGTTATTAGTCATCATCTCCCGAAATGGTCTTGGCCTGCCAGCAACTGAGGTCAACAAGACACACAGAGAAGCATACAACTCTTGGATGAGACTCAAGAAAAGCCTGTAACTCTCAATAAATACCCAAGAAATAAAAATGTAAATGGAATCAGGACATATTCTGACCTCAAATAGATTTGGCAATTGAACAATTCACTGACCTTAACCCACAAATACCTTTGATCTCAGTAGAAGAATTCAGGCAGAAAGTTAATGGAAGTTCTCACAACCTTGTGAGTTTTATCAATTTCTTTTAAAACCTTAAAATCAGTTAGGTAGTTGCATAACAAGTCATACAAATAATCTCACTGACTCTCATGCGATTAGGTAGGTAAGCAAATTATGCATATCTTTGCAAATCAGGTTCTTGATTTGCATCAGTTATATACCACAAGCAAGAAACACAGTATTTTACTAGCTCCACATCAGTCAGCAAATACGACTTGCGACAACTTTTAAGACCCATATTGTCCACAGATTTTAATTCTTCTCCTCCCTGCTAGTTGCTTCCGTCAGTCTCGCACATCCTAAATTAAGAATTGCTTTGGTGTTCTTGATTTAGCGTCTTATTTAAAACAAAACAAAACAAAACAAAACAAAAACCAATCCACAGGCAAGCAAGCAAACAGCCTGCTTGGCTGAAGTTGTTGTGTAGCACAGCTGATGTGCCCGAAGTTTAGCGGCGCTTTTCTCGTGGCGATGCGCGAAGCAAAGTTAAACACAAAAATAATGTCTCCTGTCGCCCCACCGGGTTCAAGCCAAGGGAGGTGTAAGGGACGATGAAGCGGAGGAGAGGGAAAGGAAGAGGGGGGGGAGGGGAAAAGAGACCACCTCTCTCCCTGTCCAGCACGGCGCCGGCCCACAGGGCAGCGCCCATCCTCGTGGCCTCTCGGCGGGGCGGCAGCAGCAGGCCCGACCCGCCACCCCTGCTCGGGGCGGGGAGCCGCGGGGGGGTGCCTTAGGGCAGCCTCTGCAGCGCTGCGATGCCCCTCGCCGGAACAAAATGGGGGTGGGGGGAGTAGCTCACTGTGAACTTTATTAATGAGCTTCTGTAGCTGAGGGGAGACGTCAAACACAGGAGCGCGGTTGGGTGGGAGGGGGGAGGAAGGGGCCGGGGGTCAACGAAGTCCGACCGCCTCCCTCCGAGCGCGGCTCCCGGCCGCCCCTCGCGGGTCTCCCGCGTCCGCCAAGCGGGGAGCAGCGAGGGGAGAGGCGCCGACTCACAGGGAAGGGAAGGGGCCCCGGGGCAAGCGGGCCGCGGAGGGTTGGGGGTGGCGGGGGCGGCCGGGGCAACCAGGAAAGCGGA
>JAOXNO010000013.1:100478066-100518964 GCA_028565335.1 Limnodromus scolopaceus | reverse complement strand
TGATGCTCCCCTAACCTTTTAACAGAAATATGTCAGTCCTTTTTTTTTTTTTTTTTCTTTTTTTTGTCTTGCTTTGTTGTGCTGGCTGTCTGTAAAATAAACCCTGCTTTCTGTTTCATTGATTGGATCTGTTTTACTAACCATGAAAGGCTGATCTTCAGTAGCTGATACTGTTTGACATTCCATGTATAAAATTGGTTGAGTTTGAGATTGACAGTGATCCTAACCTAATCTTCCTGTATGTGCTTTGATACAGGTACCAACTTTCTTTAAGTGAAAAATACTCACTTAAAAGAATCATGACAGCTTAGAAGGGTGATTTTCAAATGTCTCATTCTTAAGGATTTATCTCCTCAGAAAGCTTTAAAACTGTCTCAACTTTGTTTAGCAGTTGACAGGCTAGCTTATGAATCGTGGAGTCCAAGGGAGGAAATAAAATGCTGGAGATGCTCGAAATAGAATATATTAAAATAAGGATTGCAGTAAAAATAATTTGGAGTCATAGTAGTGGAAAAGAGAACAGAATTATGAGCCTTCTTCAATCTTTTTTTCACATGCTGTGCTCCTAAGATACCCGACCCTTTGGTAGCTGACTTGTATGAAAACTGTCTGTTTCTGAAGATGGTGAAAATGATTTTGGAATCACTAGTGAAACTTTAAATATTGTATTATTGTTTTACTTAGGTATCGGTTCATCAAGGTGAACGTGTGAGTAGGTCTGTTAAAATAATTTGTCTTTCAGTGATTAGAAATTTGGAAGAGTGTGATTTCTACCCACATGCGCCTCCCTCCTTGCCAGCCCCTCCAAATGTGATCGTATTTAAAGGAGTTTAAAATAATGGAATACTTAAAAATGAAGATGCAGACAATGGAGAGCTTGTGTACTTGTCAAATATTATCAAGTATTATCAAAGCTTTTTGATAAGTACTTAGTTAAGTACAAATAGTGGGGGAATAAACTTTTCAAACAAAAGGAATACTTGGATTTTTTTTTTCAAATTGTTGAAAGGCAATTAAAATTCTGTCTTGTATCTCTCAGAAGTGATTTTTTTTTCCTTGCTTCAGAATATACTAAATAAATCCAGCCTGTTGAGGGACTTTTCATTAGTTTTTCAGAAAATTGGATTCAAATTATTTTTTTAACTTTATGGATTAAGTTGCTTCTGAGCTGTACTAACTTTTGGCTGATGCTGTTTGAAAGACTCTTTCAGTGTTTATTACTTGTTTCTTTAAAAATTCGGTTGTTTTATGTAGTAGCAATGGGAAATACTATGCTTTTTTCAGTATGAGGTACTAAGTCACTTGAAGATTTTTATTTTATTTCAGAAGAAAAGATTGGACTTTGGTTTAAAACAGACAAAAAGTGTTATCCAGACCTCCTTTTAGAATACTTACTGCTGATGTTATAATTTACATATACCCAACAAGATTGTGTGAGGTATTTAAGCAGTGTGGAACACATTGATTTTTCTGGGTGAGGTGGTTCTTTGAAGCTTAAACTATAGGTACTTAATGGGATGATGAAGACGGACTTAAATCTATTTGGTAACTATTATGTATTGATAAAGCCTTCCTACTAATAGGAAGAAAGAGAGAGAAATATATTCACTTGGAAAGAAGTTATTAATAACATTTTTCCAATAATATTATTTATGCAAACTTTTTGCCTTGGATTAAGTTTTCTTTTCTACTAAGTACAATCAGAGCCTAAACTAAACCAATATTAATCTTGGTTGAATTACATCTTGATAAATAGCACAGGTGTTCCAGATTAGAAATGAGATACAAATATAACTATGTAAGAGTAAGTTCCTCACACTTTGTGTATTAGTTGCTTTTTGCCTTTAAAATGTAATCCCAAGTGTATGTGAGTGAAATACATTGTTGTCACTGTTACTTCTTGGGGACCATGTAGTAGGTGGACATTGGGCCTAGCATCCACGTGATGGACAAAATTTATCTGCAACGCAATATGAAATTAAATATAAAAGTATCCAGCTAAAAATTCCCTTGTCATTTGCATATACAGGTTTAACAGACTGCAAGCAGTACAGGCTGCATTTCCCGGTGATGTAAAATACAGGATGTAACAGCTCGGTACCTAGAGCCTTCATTCAGAATGTAAGATAGCCCAATTAATTCTCCACTTCTACCCTTTCTGTATGAGCCCTGGCCTGGCTGCTTTAGTACAGATTTTCTATTCCTTCATTTAAACCTGTTCTACAGAAGATTAACAGAGCTCAAAAAGAATGGGCTAGAGATGGTATGTTTGCTCATTCCAGTGAAGTAAGAATTTGTAGTTTGATTTCCCTTGATGCGAGCTCCTTATGTGATGCAGAGGGATACTGTGACTGTTTTACCCACTTTTCACGATGTCCAGAAAAAGAAGTGGTTGCCACAGTATTTTATTCAGCATGGTTCTGGGAGGTGATGGTGGATAGTTTTAGAACATGCCTAAGGAAGTAAGGTGAACGTATAGCCATGAGGTAGGCTTTGATACAGTTCTGCTAACACCAAGTACTTCCACTTCTTTTTTTATACAAAAATAAGGCTAAGGGCTACTAAGGAGTTTTTAACTAAAACAAAAAAAAAAATCCCTTTGAAATTTTGGTACTTCCTAGATTAAGCAGTTCTCTGTCTGTGAAGGGGAGAAGGGTTTTGATGAACACAATTTTGAGTATAAGGTCCTCGTGACTGTGGAGTCCTAAGGAACCTGACTCTCCTAGTATGCTCTGAGTACTTGCAGCCCCTGTTAATTTTTGGAGGAGTTGCTTAGGTACTGAAAAATAATCTGAACTTGGATGAAAATCAGATGGTTTATCTCTATTTTAGGTAAGACTGGTTGTAGTTCTGACCTTTGCAGTTTGTCAAAAAGTACTTTGCTTTGAATTGTATTTTTGGAAAGCAGGCCATCAGCCTCAGATCTGGTGTGTCGCAAGCAGAAAGTGGTAGGGGTTGTGAAAATACTCTGCCTCATTGGAGACACTGGTTTAGCAGACTTGGAGTTTGTATCATATAAAGCTTACACTCGGAGTAGAAATATTGTTGGCCTATCTGTTAGTCTGAATTTACTTTCTTTGCAGATTGTGCTTTCATTATTGGTTTAGGTTATTTGGGTTGTTCTCCTCTCCCCCCACATCTTTTTAACTCCTGTAGGAATATACCACTGATGGATCTTTTGCTCATCATCTGGCTACCTGATACTTTGTACTGTAAAACAGGTGATTCTTTCTCTTACTGCTTTGGTAAACGAAGCTGTTGGGCTGAAAAAAGGCTTTGTAAAATATCTGCTGAATTGTGAAGTTTTAAAGAAAGTCAGGAAGTTGAATCATGACTAAATAAGGG
Source organism: Limnodromus scolopaceus (assembly GCA_028565335.1). NCBI lineage: Eukaryota > Metazoa > Chordata > Aves > Charadriiformes > Scolopacidae > Limnodromus > Limnodromus scolopaceus. Next base: position 100,515,619 of record JAOXNO010000013.1, on the reverse strand, counting down.
ACAGTGATAGAAGATACCATGAAAGGTTGGGTATGTTTCCACAGGATGATGAAACCTAAGGTCTTGTGTTTGGCTTATTCCTCCATTGTCAGCAAATTCCTGAAAGGGCCCACAAGCTTTAACTGATCTCCTTCAGTGGGTGACGATTTGCTGTTGCATTCAACTACTGGAATCACACTTGTTTGGTTCTGTTGCCAACTTACATGGAGAGATGGGGGAGATTTCAGGTTTTAGTAGATACCTAAAAACCCCAGCAAGTCAGCCCCCTTGCCCCCCATCACTCCACATTACGAAAATTCAGAATTAAATTACCCTAATTTGGCCTGATGGTGCATATTATTCAGCTTATGAATCCATCTAAAAAAGTGGAAATTGAGTTCCCTGTGTTCTGGCCCATGAAGAGTTGAATAGAGCATTGAATGCCTGTGCATTAACATTTAAGTGTCAGGTACAGAGACAGCAAACATTTCCTTAACGAAGCCAGTAATTCTGTCTGTGAGCTCTGGAATTTGGAGTTTAATTAGTATACTCTAAGTAAATGATGGGACCACGTATTTCAAATGGTGGAGGGGAGTAGAATTAATGTGAACATTTTTGCCCTGTATGCGAGGCAAGAAAGAGAGAGAATTGCCCAGGCGGCTCTTCTGGCTTTTCTCAATTTTGAGTTCTTGAACTTTGAACCTTAATGAAATTACCTACTATGTTTCCTATATAAGTAGTTCAGATAAAGTATACAAAATTATTTTTCTTTGTGTGCCTTTCTTCAAGAGGGAAAACACAAAGAATTTTACTCACCAATAGCCTATGACTATTTTAGTGATTATATTTTAATTTTTCAAGGAAGTAAAATGGCTAGTGGAACTTACCAATTCAGGAATAAGGATTTTCAAATTTTGAATTAATATGATACATAGAAAATGTTTTTAATTTTAATTTATTTTTTTTTTGCTAGTGATTTCTTACCACAGTGGTATAAAAAATATCACCTAAGGCTGTCTCTTTTTAACTGCTGATTAGAAATTAAAACCAAATCACAGTAAGAAACCACTTTTGCTTCTAATGAACACAGGTGGTATCTTGATGGTTGAGGGTAAACATTTTTTCTGTTATAATGTAACAATTTTGTGAAGCTGTCTCTGAGGAATAGACTTTTTTCACTCCACTTTCCTCCTTGGTTTTGGAGATACTTTTGAGCTCCTGAGAGAGCTTTTCCTGTATTTAGCAATGTCCATGCCTTGGATTTCTATGTCTATAAGAATACATGAATTTTTGCTATGGCTGCTCCCTCAGTAGAGACACTGCTCTGCTTATTTCACAAGACTTCACTGGGAAGCCCTGAAGGGGCTACAGGGCGTGCAGGCAGAAAGAGCTTTTCTTGGTCAAGCTTTGTTTCTATAGGAAGTAATGCTAAAACAAACTGTAGTCTTTGAATGTGAGTTTAAGTCTGAACTCCTAAGAAGTGACTAGGGAACTCGGTTTCTTGAGTAGTAGCCTGTATTTTATGTGAGATACGATATTACAATATCTTACCTAGTTTTTATTGTTTCAAGGATTGGAAATTCCTTGATTGACTAAAAGTATTATTTAAATGTAGCCAATGCCTTTTCATCCGAGGTACTTCATATTTCACTGAACATCTATTTCTCTTTCAATATATTATACTGAATGGGTGCATATACTTTCATATTATACGTATGCTATATTTGTGTTAATGCTGTGCATTTGTAGTAAAACAGTTGTTTATTACTTTGAAAAAAAAGTCACTGTCTAATAAAAAGTTGAATGAACAAAATCTATGTGAATTTCACAAAAACGAGATTTCTTCCATGGTGCGCACCTGGGGAATGAGGATAGTACCAGTTGTCGGTGTTTCTATTCTGTTGGAATTTTCCACTATTAGAAATTGAAGATACTAACTGATTTAATGTGCATAAAAAAGCAAAGACATGAAGTAGAATTCTCTGTGGGTTCAAAACTTATTAAATCTTTGAATTGCACAGCAATTGAATGCCTTGATACGAGGCAAGTATTATGCAGTATTGACGTTAAACCCTTTTGTATGGTCTTGAGGAGAATGGTGGGATTTTTGTAGTGTCTGTGTGTAGAAATTACATTGTATTTCTCTCTCTGATAATTTAGTGAAGTTCCAAACTAGAGAAGGTGGCCAGTCCCTTCCTCTATGTCATTCTGAGGAATGTCCTTATTAACTGCTTCTTCCTCCTTGGCATGCTTGGACATTTCTTTCTACATGTGAACACTGTACAGATGCTGGGAAAGATCTTTCCACTTTTATTTCCCTTTAATCAAGGCACTGTACTTTCTTTCCCCTCCGACCATAAATGGGTCCTCTTAATCCTTCCATTTATGTAGAGGATTAACTGCATTGTAAAGGATTGCTGTATCTTAGCTTAAATTGAGAGGATGGAGTGTTATCTTCTAATGAAAGAAAGCTTTAATTGTTATTGAAAATGCCGTGGTAGCAGTGGTAGGGGATAGCTGCAAAGATCTCGGAGATCCTACCTGGTCATATGTGTTTAAAGGATAATACAGCCCCAGTCAGAAACCACTCTAGCTGAGGTTAATTTGAAGCTACAGGTGCAGCCATCATCAGTGCTGAGATCCAAGGCAGAATGGTAGGTACAAGAGTGGTGTAAGACCACAGTGTATTGCCATTCATGCAGGCCTTGTAGAGAAGCTGAAAAATAGGAAAATGTATCTTACTTCAAGCACAGGCCCTCCAATTGTAGACCATGAACATGCTTGATATGGTGGAAAAGCAGAATCTTTTTTTTTTTTTCTGTAGTGAATTTTCAAACCAGTTTAAAAACCTGTTTCAGTGTGGGGGTTTTTTTTAATTTTTCAGTTTGCATACATGTTAGACAAATGGAATAAATTTATCCAGCTTAACATTTCTTTTGTTACTAGTGGAATAGATTAGATACCTACATTTGGATTATTGCTTGAATAAGAGTATGGGCTTAATTAATAATTTTTGGAGGTATTTTTACGAAGGTGGTGGTTTTTTCTTCTCTGGATATTTTAAGTAATTGTACTACCTTGAAGTAATTTTTGCAGATTTGTTTTTCCCTGGTTTTGCATATCTTTGATTCCAGGTGCATGTTATTTGTAGGAACAAAGGCCAGTTAACGTATGTTTCTGGGTGTCTATCAGATAAGCAAAAATGGAAGTGGGAAGGTGAGCAGTTTACAACTTGCTGGTCAAGATACCAGTTTTACAAACACATGCTATGAAGCCACCTGTTGGCTAGATAGTGTGGCCAGCGAAATGTTTAAAACAGAAGTTAAAGCTAACTTTCATTTTGCTATGAATGTGACACTGTAAGTCTCCTGATGTATTGCTTAGGTTTTTCATTTCTGCTCCTCAAGAAGAGAGTATCCCATGTTGTACCTTAAGGAAAGCATAATTATCATTATCAGTCATACCTCTTGCTTGGTGCTACAGTGTGTAAGTGCTAGTTCCTCTGTTTTCGTTTTCACATAGAAGAATTGGACAGGCAGAAGCAAGTATGATGATTATAACAAATTGACAGCTTGTAATTTCGAGAGAATGGCAACATGAAAGAAAAGTGTTTATACCAGCAAGTAGTATAGTGAAGTGTGTGGTGATCCTATGTAAACCTTTGTAATTTTCAGCAGAAATCAGTTATGAGGGTTCTGTTTCTGTTACTTTTCCTGTATTTTCCTCCTTCGCCTCACAGTTTCTTCCTTTCTTTCCTACTGTTGTTCTCCTGGCTGCAGACAAGCACATATGTGTGTTAACTGGTGTTTCTGTGTTGCCCGGTGGGTACGTGTCCTGTGTACGTCTGTTCTGATAGCGCTGTAGGAAAGATCATTCATGGTACCACTTTCATGTCTCCTCGTGAAAATATCTGTCTGCAGCAGGCCCTTTTCAGCTGCCTTTGTTCGTGTTTTGGAAGTTGCACACAGGGACAGTGTTTCACCACTTGCTGTAGAAGCTGCTGCTGAAGGAGCCCAACGTAAACTTTGAAAGCGAAACCAACATCAATGCAAGTCAGTATGAAGTGGGAACATTCAGCTGTTGAATGTCCGCAAAGTGTTTTCTTTCCTTTTTTGGGAAGGGCTGGAAAACTGTTTCTCACAATTATGTTATTTAGTCATTAATATTAAAAGAATGGTCAGATTAGTGCCGACCACAGAGATCACTTTGAGAGAACGGTCTGGTTTATTATTTCTGTCTTTCTGGTGTATGCTTTGAATGGAGGGACAGCATTTCTAAAATTACGTTTCAAAATGCGTCGGGATTCAGAAATGAGCTGCATTTAGAACTGAGTTTTGGTGCCTACATCCATATGATTAGATAGATTATGTTCTTTTGAATGTATATTCCAGGATGTAGGCATTTTTGTGTACATCTCTCTAAAAAGAAGCACAGAAATGCAAATTTTTTGGTTTTACTCATTGTCTTTCCCATTCTTTTATTTTCACTATATTCATTTCAAATACTCTTTTGTTCTCAAATAAGTAGGCATAGAATTTGTTCCTTGCCAAAGGCAGTTTATTACTGTAAAGTGTATACTGTTTTCTACAGGTAACTTTACAAAAATCTTGTGCAGAATTGTTTTAAAAATTACTCCTTTTTACAAAACATGATGCTGATCCTTATTGCTGAATTAGGATCTTGCAACTTTTCTTAGACTGCTAACATAACTATATTAAGGTTTAAGAGGATTGCATAAATATCTTAGATAAGCATAAAGTTCTCCTTGTTATCATGCTGAGGGTACCACCGTACCTTACAACTGAGGAGAAACATTTTGGTGTATCCACCTTCTGTCAGGATGGACAAGTGGGATGGACCCTTACTTGGGAAGGAATTCTCATGCATCATCTCCCAGGAAATCTAACCTTTGCTTTTGAAGCTAAACTTAATTTTTGCTGACACACAGCCTGCTGCAAGGCTGGCTGCTGCAGTTCTTGTACGATAGCAAGAAATGAAAACTCAGCCTGACTGAGCATTATTCTCATTTTACATCTGCTTCTGCACAGCTGTGTGAAAAAGAAAAACAAAGGTTTATTTGCACTTGGTGGATGTGATTTTCTGCAATGACACACATGGACATGGGCTACACACATCAGGTTTCTTTAGTGACTTCTCTCATTTAATTCAGCAAAACTTTCACTTTTTTCACTGCCTTGGCATGTATTGATTTGCTGGGTTACTTTTGTTTGCTTGTTTTCCCCTAGCTGTTACTTCATCAGGATCTTAAAGCCAAGTTGTGGCTTTCTATTTTCCATGTAGTTTTTCAGCATGCTTGAGAAATTTTGTTAGTGGTATACTTTGTTATCAAATGTCTGCCTAAAAGAAAGCAATGAGAGCTGGTACTTGGGCCAATATTTTAGTAAATCTATAAAAGGTACAGTCTGCGTTGTTCCCTGTTTGGGTTTTGATTCCTAGTTGGTGAGAGATGTAGCAGGAGTGGCTGAAGCAGTTACTGTTCTGGCTGCCATCCACCCAGCTCACCCAGAGCTTTCTACTCCAGCAGCAGCGCTGCTCTCATGATGCTGTGTGTGTTCTTGAGCTGATACCAGTAGATACCAACTGGTGCTGATTCCAGTTTAATATACCAAGTTAGTGTGCCTGTGGCAGCTGGGGAGCAGACATGTATCCCAGTCAGCCGTCCTTGTGTAAGGGAGATGTACGCTTGGGTCAGGACTCTTAGTGTTAGTAACCGTGTTTGGCTATTGTAGTGATGAGATTATTGTAGTTACAAGACTGTATATACACAGATGAACTGTAATACAAAGATGCCATTTAACACTCTTCAGTTACTCCCCAGAGGAAAACTACCAATCAGATAGAAATATTCTGTCCTGCAACCAAATATGGGAAAGAAGAACAGGACTTACTGCAAGCAGCCATGGATTGAGTAGTGTTTAAAGAAAAAAAAAATCAGGGAAATCCAGATGTTAAGGGACATCCTTTTTCAACAGCAGGCCAGAGGCAAGCAGTCAAGGTATTCGGACTTCTTCAATGGTTCTACTCCTGGCCTTGCATACAATTAATTGCACTAATGGTGCCGAAGAAAAATACCTTTGTGTCAATTTTTCATTATTATTTTACCCCAGTTTTCGGCTTATTAACAAAGGCACACCTTGTTTATACTCTGTGCTAAACATTACTAATAGTGATTAGGATTAATCTGTATGATGTTAGAATGTTAGTGCCCATGGACTGTTTTCCCTTTAAGCTTTGTAAAAGGAGGAAAAAAAAAAATAGGAGTGACATGACTAACTGTTGGGGTTTTTGTTTGTTTTAAATTGTAATCTGTGTAATACCTGTTAAATTATATTGGTCTCTAGACAGTACTTTCCTCAGCTGTTTGAATCTTAAGAGGGTGAAAGTTTAAATTTGTGGTGAATAATATCTACTCGGTGTCCAAGTCTTTGACTAGTTACCTTAAAAATAGGAGGCTTTAAGTACTCTTGAATTGTTAAGAGTACAAAGTACTGTTATTTGAGTTTCTCTTTTTTTATTAACCTTGTTTCAATCTTATATGAAGGTGTGCATCTGAGCTTTTCCACACTCTAGAAAAGCGGGTATGCAGGAGAGGATGGGCTTTTATAAAATTAGCAATCTTACATTAAAACAGTGTTTATCCGTTACCAAGCAAGTCACTACTAAAACCATCTACGTGTTTTGTCGTGTTCAAGATACAAGAGTGTGTAATGGAATTTAGATTACTTCATTTAAAGACTTTTCATATTACAGAGTAATAGAATTTAGGAATTTCTTGAAGTTTGGGGAAGGGAAAAACCTCATCATCTTCACTATGCTAATGGCATTTATAGTGCAAAAGTCAAAAGCTGCCATGTAGTGTATATGTTCTGTCAGAAACTGATGGTGTTTTAAGTAGGTATTTAATCTTTTTTTACTTAATGAGTATTTTATGTGTAGTTTCTCTGCTTATGTAGACTGAAACTACAAATACATTGAAGGAAATATCTTAAGTCAATATTTTCTGTTACTCATTTCAAGAAATAACTTCTAGTGATACAGACTTTATTATTAAAGTAAAATTAATAGAAACAGGCATAGAGAACAACTTCTTAGTACTTTACATCAGTAGATTTAGGAATTCTGGAATAAATTTAGCTATTTAGGAGTTTCCAAAATATAGTACTTGAAATCCATGTTATCTTAAGATGCTGTTGTTGAAACACCCTTCCAAGCAAGGCATGAATATATTTCAGCGAGAGTTTGATGTCAGCAAGGGAAAAACACCTCATACTTCTGCAGATAATTAGACTAGGCTTCATTAACTGACTGTAATGAAAACCTGGTGCTTGTCATGTCCCAGGAATGCAGCAACTTTTTTTCAGTTTCAAGGTAATTTTAGTTATTTTCTTAATAAAAATAATTATGTTTAAAAATACAATAAACTGTGTATGAGTTCTGATTCCATGGAAGAAAAACACTTTGTAGTACAACATTTACAGTTAATTCTAGTTTTTACTTTTTTTTATAAACTGAATGTTCTGCTTTTCAACAGTAGAAATAGTTAACAAATTTGTAGTATTGCACTGAAGTTGGAAATTAAGTTCCTAGATATTCTCAGACATGATTTTTTATTAAAAATAAATCTAAAAGATTAAATTTAAATATTAAAACAGCTCATAATTTTTAAAATTTTAGAATTGCAGAATAGTTGAGTTTGAAAAGGACCCCAGGATGTCTCAAGTCCAACCTCCTCAGCACTGAGATCAGACAAGGTTTCTTTGAGCCTCATGTGGCTGGATCTCAGAAACCTACAAGGATGGAGACTACAAAGCTTTTCTGGGGAACATATTCTGCTGTCCTCATGGTGAAAAAGCTTTTTCTTTCTGTCAAGTTGGAACTTCTACATCTCCAGATACATCTTTTTCATGATTGTTCCTCGACTGTCTATGTTACTCTCTTCAGTTTAGCTCCATGCACAGTTATGCTGTATGTTCTGAAGCAAGTTCTGCTTGACTTGAAGTTGTAAATTATTTAAGTCTTACTATGATTCTATATAAGAATAAAGGTTATATATTTCTAATGGATAGCCAGACTTCTTGGGAATAATACAGCTGTGGGTTCAAAAAAAAATAATCAAGTTTAATGCTCGACTGTTTCACTTTATGGAAATATATGAGCAGACTAACATTTATTTTAGGAAAGGGTAAGTTATCTGAAGCAGCATTGATTAATAGTTTAAAGCCATTTTTGTGATGATATTTTTATTAAAAATTTTTAAAAGCCAATTTTTCATTCAAATGTGAGTTGTATTTTGCTCTTTTTTTCCAGTATGGTGGTTTCTCTCCCAAATCCTTAAAGTTAATATTGTTTTTTTTTTTTAATTATTATTTTTTCTGTAATAATGTATTCTGGCAACATTGTTTATAGTATTCATCTCTGGAAATGAATGCACCTAACCTAAAAGTGTGAAAAAAGATAAGGAACAAGTAAAGGCCATATAAATATAAACAATCAAACTTTTTGTTGGTATACTTTTGCAAACACTGCACTGAGATAGTGATGTGATTGTAGTCCACTGAAACCATTTTGTAGCATCAAACTGAAACTGCTTTGAAGTATTAAATATTCAAACTAGATTTGCACAGACTTTTTTTTAAGCTGTCATAGTTTTCCATAAATTGGCATTGGCCACTGAAATAACAATTAATATATGATTGTTGGACCTGCTCTTCAGACTTCTGAGAAGCAGCCTGTAGAGTAAAGTTTTAGCTTTAAATCTCTTCACTAATAATTTCACATGTGTATGTGATTAATAGAGGATTTTCTTCAAAATGAGGCATGCAAATTTAGTTTTGATTATTTTTCATAAACACCAAGGGGACCATGGTGTTTGCTGGGTAATACTCTAGTAGTTCAGGTAATTTTTGTCAGGAGGCCTGTGTTTTGTCAACCTGCGTAATTTTAAAGATTCCAAGGTGCAGAAATAGTGACGAAAGTTTGTAAGTCAGAATTTCATTCTCTGTATTCTGTGTGTTAATATCTCATTCTCTTTCTGGGTCTGATAAATCTCCATTTTCAATCTGTACGTTCCACTAATTTCTGGGTACATAGCCACCAGGCTTTGGGAGTACGTTCAGAGTCTGTTTATAGTCGCAGATACCTGCCAGCAGAATTTCTAGAGACGTCTCTAGTTAGGCTGTCTAAATTAGCTGTTCAGCAGATGGCACTGGAAGAGCACATCAGTGGGAGACCTTGGTGATGCTGTAGTTAGTACAAAATACTAGCGAAGCTGTTGCAGTGCTGAGGGTTGTGAAGAAGTTGAGTAGCGGATTTTAATGTGTTCCAGGAAGAGGTGCATGCTGGGCTCTTCTGTTTCAGCTCTTCTAGATGTAGATAGCAGGAAAAATTCTACACTTGCAAGTGTATGAGTGTATCATACATTGAGGACTGATTACACAGCTCTTTTAATGCAAAATTACTATTTTTTAAGTATGTGCAAAGAAAGAATATCTGGATCAATTAGGATGTTTGACTTCAGGCTATATTTGCGTTCTCCTGTCTTGGATAAAATATGCGCAAGAGATGTCATAAAGTAGGGTGGTTCTCATATGGATGATTTGTTTAGAGGCTTGCTGTCACCTGTAGGTGTGTTCAGTTTACTTGAGAGAGCTTTGACCTGAACTGTCATTCACTAGATTTTACTGTTTTTTCCTGGATGAATAAGCTGGACTTCTGGATATTTGCATGTTGTTTATTTGGTTCACATTGGAACTTCAAACTTTTATTGTTTCTGTATATGAAATGTTACAATGCTAGAAGTAATGAGTCATGCATTTGGACAATCATACATCTTGTTTGATAAAACTATTGACTACTAAGGTAGACTGACAGATATAAAACACTTTCACTCAAGCAGGCTCAATAGTCACTCTGAAAGTACAAAATTTTGGCTTCTTTATATGCTGTCATAGAGACTTCTTGAGATTATTTTTAGATTTTGGATTTTAATTTGTAAAAAATCCCACAATTTGATACAGAAAAACTAGTATGTGATAAAACCCCATTCTTTCAAGCTACTTGCTTAGTCTTTTAGTTATGGAGAATCTGAAGAAACATAGTTCCTTCAGTCAAACATTAGGTAACATTCTTTTGAAGCACACTAATATAAAAAAAATAATTGGTGGACCAGACAGTTTAGGGCTCTATACATGCTCTTTCCGCAGTCAACAATGTGATAATGTTCTTTTATTTTTCTCCATAGCTTAGAAGGCAGATTTTATTCCATGGTTGCTTTTTTAGGGTCAGGAATTGCGGACAGTGTGATGTACTTCCCACAAGGATGGGGAAAGGTATCTGGTGAATTGGAAATGGTATCGGTTTGTGGATGTCAGTCAGAAGCAGCTGGATTTCACAAGTGGGGCTAATGTGAGGGTTCCCAGGATTCTGGTACTACATACACAAAGACGCGGTTAAATTTATCAAATGAACAAACATTCTGAATTTTTCAGTTTAGGAGCAGCATAGAATCCTGAAGTTATGTTTTTCATTTATTTTGTAGGTTCACTTAGTTACATATGACAAGAAGAGTACTGTAAATTGGTGAGATGGCGAAATACAAATGGTTTTAGGGATAGCAGGCCAACAAGACATTTTGAGTCTACTTTTAATTGACATGTAACTCACCCTTTATCTGTATCTAGCTTTTTTTTAATTGGTGTACTTTGTCAGTTATTCTCATACACCAGATCTCAGGCATATAAAACCCACTAAATGTATTCTACTCATATTTGGGGTACAGTACTTTACTATTACCCAGTTATTCCAAATGTATGAAGCTTATATTAGGCATCAGTATTTAAAACATGAAGTTTTATGGTTCGGCATACATCAGTCATAAGAAAAGGAAAATATCTCAGTATCAGCTTCAAATTGTGTGATATATGTTTTTAAGGTGTCAGGACTCCAGGCACCACAGTGGTCAAGTTAAAAGTGGAAAATAAGCAGTGAACTTCTGAAAAAAAATACTAGTCCTGTTTTTTAAGGTTTAATATTCATTTATAGCAAGAGCTGGTTCTTAGTGTTTTGTTTGCTTGTTTGTTTAGGAAACAAGGTTTTTGGGCATGTTCTTTGCTGATGGCAAGTAAATCAGTTTACAGGCAGAAGATAAATCTTTTAGTTTCTTCCATTTGAGAGAAAGAAAGGGAAGGGGGCTGAACACTGCTGTTTAGTTTGGCGATTAAGAAAAGGAAATCAGAAGAGCTGAAGATACTCTAAAGATGGACTTGGGAAACATTGGAGCTTATGGCAAAAACAGAACAGGTGTTCGAGGTCGGGTGATGCAGATTGTGTAGGGAATTTGAAGATATGAGTAGGATACAAATCCAAGTAAATCAAGCTTTAGTGCTTCTGCTGTTCTCAAACAGCAGTGTTCAGCCCCCCAGCAGCTGGGGGGGGCTGAACACCCTCCTTTTTCAAGGTATTTTGAAGTCCAGAATCCGTAGATGCCTTATATTGTCTTTTAGTTTGCTTTGGATAAGATCCTTTAGCTTTTGTGTACTTGAGGACCACAAAAGTTGGGCTGGACAAGAGTAATAGTCGATGGACTGCTGTTTGATTACAGTAATCATTCTTACATGCTTTTATGCAATTTTTGAATGGTTGTTTAAGAAAATCATATTGTTGATAAAACTTACTTTACATCATTGTACTATTTTTCTCAGTTGCTTTTATTGTGATACCATGGGAGAAAAGTGGGAAGTGTGTACATAAAAGCTGTTTTACTTTCCCCTTAGTCCCCCACTCCTGGAAGATTTCTTGAAAGACTCTTAGACTCCTTCAGCTTGCCATGCTTAGGCTGGAGCCAGGCTGCTGCAGTTTGCTGTTGACATAACACATATTTGGAGTTAAATGACTATATGTTAAAGTGGCTACTACTAACTGTAGTACCCACTTCCGTGGCAGCAGCAACTTCCCCCTGTTCTCTTTCCCTTCTTGTCCTTTCCATCTCTGCAGGGATGCTTGCTTTGGAAGGTCTTGCTGACATTAAAAATTAAAAAAACCCAAAACATCCAACCCAAAAAGCCAAACCCCAAACACAAAAACTAAACTGAACTTTTGGAGGGGGTGGGTACTTGACTCTGGAAGATGACAGGTGGGAGGCGTTGAGTATGACTTGAGCAGATGTGTCCACATAATCTTGGCAGAAATACTAGAGGAAGAAAAGCTCTAATAGTAGTAGGCAAGGAGAGCCTCCTGTATATCTAAAAGAGAGGTTGGAAATAACTTCGCTTTCATAGAAGTTCATGGTTTGCTCTAAACAGATAGTACTTTGCAGTTAATGTGTCTTTATTTTTTGACTGGAGTTAATTTTCCTGTAATTATGTAACTATTTGAATATTGCTCAACTTTCCTGTGTAAAGAACATATGACCTTGTAAGACTGTGTATGAGGACTAATCACAGTTTAACCTGTATGTGGGAATCCTGTTGGATAGAACCTTTTATAGTTTTATCTTCTAGAGTTAATTTTGTGGGGTTATTTTTAGGAGCCTTCTGAAAGAGAAGGGTATTTCTGTGCCTGAAAATTATATATATGTGTATTAAATATATAGGCCTATGAGTGTGGTGTAATGTGTGTGTATATTTTAAAAATAGCATGCTAAAAGCAGAAAAAAAGTTGTGGCAATCTCCAAGGCAGATGTAGTAGATTAATTTTTTTTTTGAGCCTGATTGGTTTCCAAATCAGCTGTCTGTTTACTTTTATTTGATGCCTGTTACTTAAGTACTGCAATTTCTGTTTTGTTTGGAGAGAGGGAAAACCTTATAGATAATTTTTAAAATACTTCTTTTGTGAAGTTAATTGTTTTTTATTTGTTTCCAGGAAATGGCTCTTGAAGTTAAATGAGGCTGGATAAAACACATAAATGAAGCAGAAGCTGCTCTGCATGCGTTAGGGCTATATCACCACAAGCACTGCTGATCATCCAGACTTGGTAACTTGTCATAATGAAGAAAATTAGTCTCAAAACAATTCGCAAGTCCTTTAACTTAAATAAAAGTAAAGATGAAAGCGACTTTGTAGTGGTTCAGCAGCCATCATTAAGTGAATTTGGAAAAGATGACTCCTTGTTTGGCAGCTGCTATGGTAAAGATTTGGCTAGCTGTGAAGTCAATAGTGAAGATGAAAAAGGAGGCAAAAATAGATCAAAAAGTGAAAGCTTAATGGGTACGTTAAAAAGGAGGCTTTCAGCAAAACAAAAACAGAAAGGCAAAGGCAGCACACCATCTGTAAGCTCTGCAGATGATGACACCTTTTCTTCCTCATCTGCTCCAATAACCTTCAAAGATGTGCGAGCTCAAAGACCTCTGAGATCTACTTCCCTCCGTAATCACCATTACAGTCCAACTCCGTGGCCCCTTCGACCTACAAATTCAGAAGAGACTTGCATCAAAATGGAAGTGAAAGTCAAGGCTTTGGTCCATTCCTCTAATCCAAGCCCAGCACTGAATGGCGTTCGAAAGGACTTCCATGACTTGCAGTCAGACAACGTGTTCCAGGAACAAAACAATGCATTAAAAAATACGGAATCTCAGAACGGGGACTTGCATCTTCATATTGATGAACATGTGCCTGTAGTTATTGGATTAATGCCTCAGGACTACATTCAGTATACTGTGCCTTTAGATGAGGGAATGTATCCTTTGGAAGGATCACGTAGTTACTGTCTGGATAGTTCCTCACCCATGGAAGTTTCAACTGTTTCTTCTCAAGTGGGGGGAAATGCTTTCCATGAAGAAGAGAGCCAAGTGGATCAGGATGTAGTCGTTGCACCAGATATCTTTGTGGACCAGACAGTGAATGGTTTGTTAATTGGTACCACAGGAGTCATGTTGCAAAGCCCAAGAGTTAATCACAGTGATGTCCCTCCACTCTCACCTTTGCTACCTCCAATGCAGAATAATCAAATCCAAAGGAACTTCAATGGATTGAATGGCACAGACGCCCACGTGGCTGAAAGTATGCGCTGCCATTTGAATTTTGATCCTAACACTGCCCCTGGAGTTGGAAGAGTTTATGATTCTGTACAGAACAGTGGTCCTATGGTTGTGACAAGTCTCACAGAAGAACTGAAAAAACTTGCAAAACAAGGATGGTACTGGGGCCCCATTACGCGTTGGGAGGCAGAGGGAAAATTAGCTAATGTGCCTGACGGCTCGTTTCTTGTTCGAGATAGTTCTGATGATCGTTATCTTTTAAGTTTGAGTTTTCGTTCCCATGGAAAAACTCTTCACACTAGAATTGAACACTCAAATGGTAGGTTTAGCTTTTATGAACAACCAGATGTGGAGGGACATACATCTATAGTTGACTTAATTGAACATTCAATCAGGGACTCTGAAAATGGAGCTTTCTGCTATTCGAGATCCCGATTGCCTGGATCAGCAACTTACCCAGTGAGACTGACAAATCCAGTATCTCGGTTTATGCAGGTGCGTTCTTTACAATACCTATGTCGTTTTGTAATACGTCAGTACACCAGAATAGACCTGATTCAGAAACTGCCTTTGCCAAACAAAATGAAGGATTATTTACAGGAAAAGCACTACTGAAAGCTTATGGGAATCTTGCATCTTGCACTTTGGGAACAACAACAACAAAAAAGAGATTGAATTACAGTTTACAGACTTTCATTATTATCAAAATCTTTTGCTGCCATAAAAATATTTCATTTTTGTGTGTAAAGAAAGTAATGCATTTGGATTTATGTTTGTTTTGGGATTTTTTGTGTATTTTGGGGGGCTTTTTTTTTTTTTTTTAAAGAATGATCTCAAGTTTATTTTTAGAAGTGTGAAATAGCTATCTTTCATCAATGTGCAGATTAATCACAATGTGAATGATCAAATTCTCCTTAATTTCCCCCAAGTCCTTTTGCTGCTATCCACTGTGATTTTATGCATTGAAAGCACATTTCATGTGTATTCAACCATAAGTAAAATTCAAATGAAACTTGTTGAATGGATTTTTTTTTTTTTTTCCTTTATAATAGCCTGTTTGAAAAAAATGATCGTGGATAAAAACCATACTGGTATTCTAAATTACAGAATTTATGTCTATGTTAAAAATTATTTCCTAGTATCCTAATTATAAATTTCTATGGAGATATGACCTAATGTAAAACTTATAGACAGAGCTATGCGATAAGAACATGGTTATGCGGCATATCTTTGGGAAAAAAACCCGCTTTTCTCCTAAGCCTGTATTGTCTGTACGCTATTTTTGTTTGAGAAGGTTGGTTCAGCCACCTTCTTGTCTCAGTATTTTGTCCTTCTAAAAATGGCCTTTAAAAAAACACAAGTCTGTGAAAGTTGATATATAACACCTATAATGAAATGGTGGTATTGGGGTCTTTTCAAATACTACATTTTAAAATGGTGTCATCAGTTCAAGAAATGAACATCTACCAGGTCCCCTCTTTCTGTCCTTTTCTCTCCTACCTCCTCTTGGTGGATGGGGTGGGGAGGGCTGGAATTTCCTAAATTTGTAGGAAGACTCTAGGAATTGTTATTATGTAAACATAAATTGATAAGCCATTTTAGGGATGGGTTAAAATTTCTGATAGGATGATTCGTACAACATATATTCAAACTACTTGAAATTTTATAATTTTCTGCATTTCTTTCACGTCAGAAATGCAGTAATACACTAATGTCCTTTGGATTGTTTTCCCCTTTTTTGGATATCCTTTGGGGAGGAAGGAACAGGACTGATAACATTTTGGGTGGAAGATGCTTCAATGCATCTCTAAAGCTCTATTCTCATAGCCTTTCAAATTATGGGGAAAAGAGGTTTGGATATACATTGACCGCAGAAAATGTTTCAGTTTACTGTCATGAAATATGTTTTGACATATGAAATACTGAATCAATTAAGTAAATGTTTATATCTGTCAAAGATTCTGGCATTTGAAAAGCTTACAGTTATTCCAACCTTCTGTAGGGAAAAAAGAAAGACTTTCAGTGGGGAGTACAGATTTTACACCATAATATTTTCTTCATGCAAGGTTAATCCATGGCTTTTTCCGGGTTTGTTTCAGATTCTTTTTTCCCCCATGATTCTATCATTTTTATGAGTTATTTGCTAAAGGGGTCATGGCTGGCTTGGGAGGGAGGCTTGCTTTGCCTGCCTCTGCCACCCTGCTTTGTATTTTAGAATATCTTCTTCCCCATCTCTGGTTGGAGCTGATAGTCAGTAAACAAGCTTAGAAAAGGCTGTTCATCTTTGATACAGCTTCCTTGTTTAGGTCGTTTTCTTCTCCTTCTTTAATCTAGCCCTTTGTCCCCTAAAATTAGTCTTTAGTAATGAATACAGTATTGCTGCAAGGTGGTGCAATAGCACTACATCTTGGGTTGCCTGAATTGATAGACTAAATTTATATTTTTTTAATTTATTTTTTGACCATAATGTTTAACTAAAAAAGAAAAAAAAAAGAAAATCAAAGGCAGATAAAGGCTGCCTTTGCTTTTAAGGGAGGGAGAATAAGGATTTCTTCTTTAGTCTAATAAAGTTTTAAACTTAAAAAATCTAGAGCAGTCTATATGCGTAATTTGTTGGCTTTGCCATTGAGATATACGTATGCAAGTGTGAATTCTGTTTTCTTTTTTTCCTCTACTGACTTCCCCCCCTCGCCCCTGAATCAGGATTACTAACTTTATTCAGAAAGGCACAATAACCTATTGTATGGTACAGTGTTCTGATTCTGTCTGTGGGGAGGAAAAAGAAAATCATTTTTATGGATTTCAGATGCATACTTTTGGAAGAAAACCTCTGGCATTTTCTTCACTTTAAAAATTCTTTCCCTGTACAAGCTAGAGGGCTTGTGCATTCTACAGAATCTTTGAAAGATTACAGTATATAAAATATTTTCTTTGCCATTTTAATACCACTATTGAATGCATTAAACATATGTTTATACTATACCACATGCATTAATTTAGCAGTCATTGCATTGAAACTTAAATAGTTCAATCTGTAATATCCTGGTCTTATTGCTGAATTGAAAAACGTGCAAGAAAACACCTGCTAAATTTCTTGCCCATGCCTTTATATATTTCGGTTTGTTCACTCATATGTGTTGATGCTTTTTTTAAAAAAAAAAACAAACAAACAAGAACAAACAACAAACAAAACACTTTAGTTCAGCTTTCCACTTTTTGAATTGCCTTCCTTGCTGTGTTCTTCATCTGCAAACTTAATCTAGTCATTAACTTTGTCATTTATTCCCCCTCTGAAGCTTCCACAAAAGGAACACTGTAAAGTGATTGACACCTAGGATGTGAGAACCATATAGCACTTTGTTTCTGAATAAAAAATGGTGGTGATACTTCTACTAAGCTCAAAATACTTTAAAACAGTAGTAAGTAGACACAAATACTTACTTTTACAGGTTTCATTAGTCATAACCTTGCAGTATTTTTTCATGCTGTGATAACTGGCAAACCAGGAGAAAAAACCCAGAAAATTGACTTTGAAAACATTAAAGATACTTACAGTTTATTATAATAAAGATTAATATAAAAGAAACACAGTAACATTTAGTTATGAGACAATTTAGAAGTACTCAGAGTAACCACAAAAATTGCGTTGACTTCTGCTTCGTGAAAATTAGAGGAATAAAGTGTCCTTGACAAATTAAAGGAAGATGATTGAGGGTATTTTTGGGACCGTTGGAAGTAGATACACTAGGAATAAAAGCTATCTGACCATGATCCTTATAGAGTAGAAATATGGCTATTTATTCAGCACAACAGTTTTAAGGGTTCAAAAGGTATGCTTTTTATGTAATTGAAATGTGGAAAAAAATTTTGGAAAATGAAACTATGAAATAAAAGTCCTTTTTTTTGAGCATCTGAAATGATTGACTTTATTGATAACATTGTCTGTTTTACCAATTAGAAGAGTAAAACACCACCATATATATGGAAATAGAAAAATAAATTTGCACAGTTTTCTCTGTGTTTTTTTTTTTCCTTTTGTAAGCTAGTGTTACAAACAACTGAAAGTGATTTGTATTCTTTGATCTATTTGAAGGATATGGCACTTATCCTGCTGTTGACATAGTGAATGCCATCTTTTTATCAAAATGTTTTTGTCAGAAGGATCAGAAATGCAATTATTAGTTAAACTCTTTGTTCTCAGATGAGCTGACGTTACATTTTGTTAAAGCCAATTTCTTTCTGTGAATATTGATTGCAGGGCTAAGTGAAATCTGTGCAGTTTTTGTTTTGATGCATTTCATCTATATGAATACTGGAATTATAAATTTTAAACAGCATACCAGCAATATATGGGCTATGACCCTGATGAGAAGTATTCCTTTGTTACTGAACTGTCAAATTCTGAGCTAAGATATGGATAAATTCATGATTGCCAATTTAATTTCTTAAAATTTTTTTTACGACTGCAAAGAATAACCATTGCAAGCATTCTTTATAAATAAAATATGGGCTAGATGGTAGTACATAATATGGGAAATATGGCATTGTTGTATCTGGAAAGTGTTCTAAATTCTACGCAGATAATGAAAAATTCTTAAAGAATTTTGTATGAATACATGTTGGGTTAAAGAATTTTTATAGTGATGATGGAGTGCCATGAAGTTAATACTTGCAATCCAGATTGCTGTAGTTTACACTTTTCTCTGTTTCAGACCTGGTGTGCACTATTTGTACTAAGCACGCCACAGAGTGAATTATCCAAAGTCCATTGATTTTAATGTGTTTTGGTTTGTAAATGAAATTATAGTAATTTCTTGCACATTTTTGAAAAATAATTGTATAAGGATTTATGTATCTGCTTCTGGATACAGTGTGTAAATAAAAATTTCATTCACAAAAGCATTTGTGGAGTGTTCTGTATCTTAAAGATGTTCTAAAATGGAAAAACAGACTGCAAAATTTGGGCATCTGACTTAAACATTTAATCATTTAAATTTTAATGGTTAAAATTTAAACTATTATTTTTTTAACCCCTGCTAATTGACGTCCCAAAACATTTCTGTGTACTGATTATATTAATTCCTACTTTTCAAAGAAAAAAAAAAAGGTCAGACTATAATTACAATATGATTTTTAAAAGTTCTGTATGCATACAGTAAGTTAATTTTTAAAATCATTTTTGTTGTTTTCTTCCTTAAAAAAATTACAGAACTTACAACAAAAGTCTATATTTCAACTAGAAGTATGTCAAAGCTAATATACCATCTCTTGGCTTCCAAGCAAGCAAATAGTTCTTACTTGGTTCCAAGGTAAAAAAAAAAAATCATATATGGTGTTCATATATTCACTTGATGCTGTCCTAGATTTACTTTTGAGAGGGAGTGGCGTTTTAAATCCTGGGAAATCACACAAACCAGGAGATCAAGGATAAACAAATTTCTGGGTTACAAAAGATATGCTTAATTGTTTGCATATTTTCATGTGGCTGTGACTTACAGACTCACAACTCAAATTCAAGAAAATACCACCTGCTTATTAGGTCTTGGTTATAACTGTTTAGTTTTGGTTTGTCGTGAGGTGGGTTTTTTGTTCTTTTATTTTTTCCTTTTTTTTTTGGTGTGGTTTTTTTTTTTTTTTTAAACAAACAAGCTGAAAAACCCAGCCTTGGTAGCTAGTAATTTCTGTTCATATTGTCCACAGCTTATATGTACTTTTCTATGTGTTCTGTAACTTAATTCCTAAAACAGTAATGAGAAATAATTCATAGTCTTTGCCATGTAAGAGAAAGCTGACTTCTGCTTCACAGTGCTGGGGCTAGTACTGCCCGCTCAGGGTGGTGTGTGGTTCACAGAGGATCTTGATGGGATTTTGCGAAGTCTGTAGGATGCTCTTATCTGTCTTCGCTCTGCTCACTTCAGAAAATCTGGCGAGAAATAAATGTTTTGTTGGTAAGTAAATGAAAGGTGGGTGAGAGTTAATTTTACAGCCACCTAGCATCATCCAGGCAGGGCTGAAGTGTTTCTAATCAAGATGCCTGTAATCCTAATTGTTTCTACCTCACTTTCAATCAGCTTCGTAGCTGTGAGAGTGGAACAGAAACACTAAAACACTGCCAGTTACAGAAAGCTTACCATGTGTCTGATAACGTGACCCTTGTACTAAGACCCAAAGCAGGGCTTGGGGGTGGGGAGGTGAAGTAAGTCATCCTCTGCAATTTAGGGAAGACCTCGGAGATTAAAAACCTATAAGATCTAGTAGAAATCCGTAACATTTAGGAAACAATGTTTGGTCGCTTCCCTCCAGGACATAAAATTTGGTTGCAGTCTGTGCTTTTTTTCCCATTCACAAAGGCTGGGGTTGGCTGAGCATTTTTGCATCCCTTGCGACATCGGTATGCACATCTTTGCCTTTTCTGGTAAGGTAATACCTACTCTTTCCTGTTAAAGTCATGTAAAGTAGGAACAGGATATTGTAGGGAGTGGAGACAATGGTTATTTGTTTTTGAAGAATGGCTCAGAAGCGGGAGGTGTTCTGCCTCCTGAGACATGAGTCTGTGATTCTCTCAGACCAACTTTCTCCAGGAAGTCAGAAACCCTTATGAAACAGACCTAAAAAAGAAAGGAATATTTCCTTGCATAGAATGAGAAAGGAAAGATAAATGAGACATGTTTCACTTTCGG
This sequence comes from Limnodromus scolopaceus, assembly GCA_028565335.1. Classification (NCBI taxonomy): domain Eukaryota; kingdom Metazoa; phylum Chordata; class Aves; order Charadriiformes; family Scolopacidae; genus Limnodromus; species Limnodromus scolopaceus. The sequence goes on along the minus strand of JAOXNO010000013.1, from coordinate 100,494,966 downwards.
TGTGTGAGAATGAGTAAGTTTGGATGCTCACAGAGGAAGGATGTGTGATGGAGTCTGGACCGCTCCTGACACTGACAGCTTAATTGCCATTTGGGCAATTATGTGTTGTGGAGGGAAGAATCAACATACTGTGAAAGGAAGAGGAGCTGTAGCAAGGGTTATTCAAGTTTTGTAAAACTTAGGAGCAGCTGTGTCTGATGCTAAACATGTGTTATGCCTTCATCCGTTCTTTAAAATTTCTTAACTTTCATTTGCAAAATTTTTTATTTGCAGTTCCAATTTTCATGTCTCTGTGATGAGGCATCGTACTCTCCTCAGCTGAGCCTGCTGCAGTCAGAAGGGCAGTTTTTTAAAAGCAATCCCTGTCAGTTCCAGCTATTTAAATAGGAAATATTGCTTAAATAGATGGAGGAAGTAATTAAAATATATTTTCCAGAATTCTTCATTAAATAGCTAGGGTGTCTATCATCATGTGATCAACATCATACCTATTTCTTAACAATGCATATTGTCCTTTCATTAAACACCTTTCAACTAAGAAAGAAAGGAAAGTAACCTCTTGAATGTCTCAGGATGTCACTGGATGCTTATGTGTTTGACCACGTTGCATCAGCCAAGGGTGTATCTGGGCTGAAGAGGTTTTTGGCAGTCTTGCTTTCCCACAGCCCACATTCAACACGCCAGCATTCCAGCAGGAGACAGCAGCTGTCTTGTTCAGTTTCTGGTTGGAGTTTGTTTGGATTGTCGAAAGGTTTTTTTTCTGTGTCTATTGCTACAAACTGATGTTTGTACTGAAAAGTGTATTTCATGTTTTCTTTCAGAGCACCTTTCTTTCCTGGTTGTCTGCCCGGTATCGCTGCAAGAAGAAAATAAATGACCTTGTGAATGTTTTAACCTTTCTCAAACCTAAAGAGAAACTTTCTGGTTTAAATAGTCCCATTTCGAGCTAATGGGAAAGTTACCCGAACTGTTTTGTGCAAGTAGTGTGTTCAGTCAGTCTTACGATGCTGGAACCTCTAAAGGACTTGATTGTGCAACAACTTCTGAGATACTCTGTAGTACTTATGAGTCTAGAGTTAAGCTTGGAATATGCCTAGATTGGAAAATCTGAAGTCTGTGAAATTCATCATTATCTTTTTCTATATATGTTTTTAACTTCTGCATGGAAACACCAAAGGATGAGCACACCAGTAAAATAAAAACCATTCCTGTTGAAGCATTGTGCCTTGTCACTATAAAAGCTTCTGCTGAATGGAGAAGCTGTTAAGGAAATTCCTGAATCCCAGGCAGAAGAGTGTAGCTCCTATCATTCCTGAAAAAGAGAGGGGTTTGCGTGCAGGGTAGGTGACACAGCAGGTGTGACTCCTGGTGTGTCTTCTGCCTGTGTTGAGAGAGTCCGCAGGCGATATGACCTCTCGTAGGTGAGTTGCTTTTTAACTTTTGACTTCTTTTTCAGATCTTGTCACTAACGATAGTATGCTGCTGGTTGGCAATATTCTGAGAAACTCCTGTCTTTATAGGCTGTATTGAAGGTGAAAAATATCAAAGTGCAGATCCATGGCACACTTGCTCCTTTTTGTCCCTCATCTGTGACAATCAATGACCAATTTCCAATTTTCTGACTTCCCCTTCTGTTCTCTTTATCTTTGTGTATTGTTTCAATTTCAGTGGATAAATGCAAACCTAAGAAATCATAGAGGATTGGAAATTGTTACTGTATTTTCAGTAGGGAATTTTTTGGTCTGATTACAGGCTGTTGCATGAAATTTAATATTTACATCGTTAACGTCTTCACACCAGTTAGATGTTAGGAAGCATTCATCAAAGAATCATTTTAGTTGGGAGCTAATTAACTACTTGTGTGGGTTAACATAATGCTGAGAGTGAAGATAACCTCACCATCATCTTTTGGTACTTAATTTACTGAATATCCAAGTTTCTAATGAAGATAATTAAATACTTAGAATGAAAGTTGTAACCTCTCATAATTAGATCATTACCTTTTCTCCAATTAACAGTGGTATTTGGGAAAAAATTATTTAAATTCTATTTTTCTTCAACCTGTTAATTTTGGAAAGCATATCCTTACATGTAAAAGATATAAAATAGATTTTTGGCACTGTCACATCTTCAAATGAACATTGACCTCAATAAATTTTCAAGTATAATTAATGCTAAATGGAATCCTAGAACAGACAGTTTCCCATGGATAGTCAAGAAACAGAATTTTATACAGAAAGACTTTTGTTTCAGAAACAGTAATTGCCATCACAATCATCAAAGACTACTTTCTGTCTCTAAAAATCTAATAACATATGAATTTAGTATATTGCTTTATCCCGATATAATAAAAAGGCTTTCCACCTGTAAAGCTATACAAGAACTAAATGTTACTTTCACTGGCATTGTCCTATTGAAATGCTGAGACATCAGGTGGAAGATTCCTAATATCATGGCTAATGTCATAGTTCAATGACAAAAGAAGCCTGTCTCGAGAAAATCCCTGTCTCCAGTTACCCCAAAATCCCAAATCCTTCCTTTTATACATGAATGCCATGCACAACTGGGAATGTAAAAGGTTTGTGAAAGAACTGCAACAAAATAATCAGCACTTAAGATTTTTTTTCAAGTATGGCTAATCTAGTTAAAGAGTTCAATGACATAAATTATGTACTAATAACTCAGTGCTCAAGATAAAAAAATTATTCTAGGGCATCGTTAAATACACAAACGATGCTGTCATCTAAAAGTGACATTATGAAAATATGAAAATAATTTTTAATGAATTTGAGTTTCAAGTAACTTTTCAGTGACTTAGTTATTCCTCCAAGAACCAATGACAATCTTACTCAAAAAAGACTGATTTTTAGATAATTTGGGTATTAACTAGAAGCCATAAGTTATTTGGTTACTTTATATGAATTTAATTATGTCAGAACTAAACTTGTTGTGGGGTCTAAAAGGGATTTTTTTGTGGGAGTTTAGGTTGAGTTTTTCCCCAATGTTGTCAGCTCTCTTTGTTTGGTAGAGATTTGCCTTTTTAAAATGTTAAGTAGTATGTTCAGACATCGGAACAATGTAGTACTTGTAAAACCCTGAATATTTTATAGTATAGAATATGTGATGTACAGTGCAATGTAAGAGAACAAAATAGTTACCAAGATAATAGCTCTGAGCTCCTAGAAGAAAAGGCTTTATTTATTTGCTTTCAAAAAAACAGGTTATACTGTTATGTATTTTTGTTTTCCATCATAAAATATAGTTTTTAAATGTGACAAAATCTACTTGAAGAGTAACAATGTTCTAGAAATCACAATCTTCTTTTAAAAAAACAATGATTGTGTCTTACCATACTGACACTTCTTCACATGCACATCTACCTTGGAATACAGGAGTGCATAGAGGCGACAGTTCAGCACTATGACTTAGTTCTGACATTTCTCCCTCTCCACACTCTACCCAGACTGATATTTACAACACCATCTCTCCCGAAAATTTAATTACTCGTTTTGGTGTCATTTTCCCCAGTTGCCCTTGTAACATAGCTGACATGGTGGCCGCATGGCATATTCATATTAAAACCTACAATGTGACTTGATAAAATCCATCCCTTTGTATTGGAGAGGAGGATAAAGTCACAACAGAAGCATCATTCAGTTGGCTGGTGTTGCACAGGCCATCAGCTTACTCAGGACTCATACAGCCCCATGAAGGGGCTCCATGCAAGAACTCAGGGTTAAACTGGCTGCTTCAGCAATGTGGTAATGGTTGTTGCTTGACAGCTAGAAGGAAGTCATCTGAAGTCAGGGAGAGCAGATAAAGTATTTGCTTCTGGAAATCTCTGTAGAAATCTTCCATGTATGTATTAGTTCCTGACACTATTAATGACTTAAAAGAGGCATTCTCAAGAGTTGTTGTAACAAGAATAAGAAGAATATGGCTGAGAAATGAGCTTGCATTTGCAGCATATGCTGCTAATCACATTCTGCCTGTCCCAAGTATGACTTGCAACTACTCAGGGTCACCATAAGTAGCCTGCTGTTGAAGTAGCATGCATGTTCCTGGCCAGGGGTAATGAAATTATTTCAGGTAGCCAATGTACTGAGTGTGAACTGAGATCAATGATTCATTATCTTTCACAAAACAAGATCTAGGGTGAAAAAATGAAAGTAGCAGGGACGGGTTCAAAAGAAAGAAGAGGAGGAGGTTCATACAGCCAATCTTAACTTGTGAAGCTCTTTTTCACGGGATGTTTTAGGTGCTAAGAATGTGTGTGGGCAAGAACATGATAAGTTCATGTGTTAAAAATACTTGCACTTCTGCTAAATGCAAAGATGGCGCAGGATGGTGAGGGGGGCATCTGAAGGGCAGATCGGTTATGCTTCTCCTATTCTGGTCAACTTTTCCAGAATTGAGTTCTAACTGGACAAATGTGATATTGAGCTAGGAGGGTCTTTGGACTGAATCTGTATCTATGCTTGCGCTTTTACATCTGGTGAGAAATTGTAAATCTTGAAAACCTGTCTAACAGTTCTTGTTTCTATATTTTGGGGTCAGTGGGAATTTTAAGGATGAATACATTTTTGATCATTGTGGGAAGTGTTTCTTTTTCTTTTTTAAGGAAACATTAAACAGAACAGTAAATACTTTGGCATTTGTAAGGCAAAGGATTTCTCCCAGCTGGAGCATCTAACAGGTTTTTCATTAAGTTCTTCTGTACATTTTTTAGTGCAAAGCCAGTGTTAAAATTAATTCAAGATCTGCTTCACATTCATTCTAGCACTGAAAGCTTTGAAAAACTTCATATCCAAGAGAGAGATTTGTATTTGAACCAACATAAAATCTGAGTAGTATAAATATTTCAGCACATAAGAACAAGAGCAAATCTGAAATTATGTTCTTTCGCCTGTGCTTGCTAAAGCAGTGCTTCCATTAGCATATTTATCTGCACAGAAAATGACTGAAATGTCTGTGTATCAGTTTGTATCAGAAGAAAATCTGACCTGATCCTTATGATTGATTGGAAGTATACCGACATCTTTATTTCATGTCATATCATAATTCTTCTATTGTTGGTTGGTTTGTTTGTTTGAATTTGCGGAGGTGATGAAATAGCTAGGGGCAATAAAGAAAAAATGGGGAAAATGAAGAAAAAGTTATTCATACTTCTGTTTCTATATGCAAGTGAAAAAAAGAAGAAATACTACTAGAGTGGTTGGAGACATCTTGGCTAAAGATGACTATCAACACAACATTTACACAGGTTTTGCCTTTTTTTGTGTGTGTGTTTCTGAGTTTATTTGATGACAGTACTATGCAAGTAAATGATGTCTAAGCTTCATAATTTGATGCCTATATATCTATTTCTTCTCCAATGCAGTTTGCACCTTATTCCTTGAGATGTTTCAGAGATTATGTTTTCAAAGACATCGGAAAAGATATCAGAAAACAGCTTTTGATTTTTTTTTTTTGGCTCTTACTTTTCTCTTAAAGGTTACGTTGCTGTAGGAGAAAAATAGTGGAGTCTAATTTTTCTGTCCTGAATAGTCTTGGAAAAGATCAAATACTCAGCTAATGAATGGATTAGTGCTTTTTCTCATCGCTTTATGAGTCCCAGATATTTCCCAATGGAATTATATAAATAGATTTTGATAACGAACAAAGGGAAGATGTATTTTATTCCAAAAGTACGAATGCTGAAGGGCATGTCAAATGCTGTAAGTTTTTTTTTCTTTAGGAGAGAAACTGAAAACCACCAAGGATTTTGACCAAAGTTTTGGTTTTGTTTTTATTTTTTTTAAATGGTGGGAAATAATTAAAAGAAATAAGTGCATAATAATTGATTTCCTAACTCTAAAATAGTATTAGAAGTCTGCAGTCTCAGTCTGCAGCACTGAGAGGTACAAGAAAATTTGGGGTCTCATGCATGTATAACCACAAAAGCTTATGCATCCCCTCTTCCTTTTCAAGGTTGAATTTGAAAATGTTCCATATTTGGAACTGAGCCTGTTGATAGTATTACAGGAAGAAAAAGCACGTATTTTTTATTTAGTAAAAAAAAAAAAAGAGGGTTTTTCGTTTTGCTTTTTTTTGTTTTTTAAATATCAAATTCTAATTTGAGAGGGTGGATATTGTGAAAATGTGGCAATCAACTGAAATTCTCGTCTTTCTCTAGGGATCTGTTGAGAACAGATGCTTATTCTTTTGATAGGAGGTGATAGCCAGTGTATATCTTTTTAAACACAATTATTTTGGGGGGCTGGAGAAATACAGGAAAAAAGGATGAACACAAAAGGCAGACCTTTTACAAGTTTCAAATCTTAGACTTAAAAACATGCACACTTTAAATAATCATGATGCAATTGGGAGGATGGCAAGAACTAAAAATGTTTACGTAATATGTAGAGGTTATATATTATTAAAACCTCATCTATCTTTAGTAATAAGTTAGTATATTGTTATATCCTCATATATTAAGAGTAATGCATGCTGTATTTTGGAACTGTATCTTAATACCCTCTGAGCAAACCTGAAGCTTTTCCCTATCTCACACACTGATCCTACTTGCAGTTTTTCAAACGTCTTACTTCTTTTCTTAGGCACACAGTAATACTAATATAGACAATATTTTATTACCTCATAAAAATCTTTGTCTTTTCATTCGATGTCACACAATTCTCTTAAACGCAGTTATTTGCAGGCCTAAAACATGAAAGGTTAAAAATCAGGACAGAAAAAGGAGCTAATTTTCTTCACTTTAGAGCGCTAGCATCCTGTTTTTCATCTTCCGAGAAAGAAAACAACAACTAGTGGGTCTCTGTTGTCTAATACAGGTTCTATTGTAGCTACCAGCAGCTACTTATGTCTTTTCCTTTTAAAAAATCAGATACAGCATTGACCATTCCTAAGTCCTGTCCCTCAGGGTCTGTACAAAAGGAGAAAAACTGTGATGAACTTTCCTTTTTCTGTCTGAAAAGGTAGTTGTATACACAATGAGAGATCTACTAGGAGGAAGGACAGAGGAGAACCTCTTCTTGAAAAGACCAAAATTTACCTAAACCTACCTGTAGGAAAAAACCACCAGTAACCCTCAAAATGCTGATGTTTCACCTTTTTCTCCCTATTTTGTATGCATCTATATATCTGGTTTTAATTTTTGATGCTAATTTTGGCTAAGCTGAGACTTATGTGACCTTGTAGCATTTATACTGAGCCTCAGTAAACTTGGCAGAACAACTGGACAAGAACAGAAGATCACTGGACAAAAAAGATGGGAAAACAAAATAGATTTTACGCAAAGCACTATGCTTTGGGTTGAGTAATTTTGAGGGGAAGAGGTGGAGTAAGCACTAGACTAGACACAGATCCCAAAGAGATCATCTAGCTTGCTCAGGTAGTTAACCTACTCAAAGGAAAAGTCCCAGAGTTACTTATCTGAACATATAATGTATCTGTCCATTTCTGTGCATGTGTGGTTGTGCACATACGTATGACTGAGTGAGGAAGGACACTGAAGAAGTTCAGACAGGCCAAAGTAGCATCTAAGGCCTTGTAAATAAACTTGTGAATTACTCTCATGTCATCACAAGCAACATGGTAACATGTAGACAAATGTTTACTTTGCAAATTTCTGTAATTGCATAGATGTAAGAATAAATAGCTTGAAAGCATGATATGGAGCTGTAAAAAAGAGTGCATTTCTGCATGGCATGTATTAATGAAGACTTACTTAGAATTAAATGAAGGCACTTGTTTCATCTTTGTTTTGTTCTAAGCTCCATGTGATCTCTCTTGTGCTAAGTAGGCTCAGGGCAAGAAGCTACATGTGGAAATTGAAGCTCGGGAGCTTACTACTGAAGTTAAAATTTTGGCTAAATGGTATGAAATTCACATTGCTTAAAAGATGATTCCCAGAATGCTGTACATGAGTCGAACTTCTTCTGTTTTTCCTTGTTAACTAAATTAACCAGTAGTATCTTCTGGGCCTGTGTTTCCTGCATTTAATATTCTAACTTTAAGAAAGAAAGAAAAAAAAAAAAAAGTATTAATGAATTCATGATCTGTGACCAAAGCATACTCTTATTCTATTGCATTGTATAAATACCATTAAAATTAATTTGAACCATAAATATAGACAAGCAGTCCCACTTGACCTTTCTGGCTAGAAAATCAGGAGTGACCCATATCATGACAAACATTCTTACTAAAAAGCATGACATTGCTTTAGCAAGCCAATATAAGCTGCCAAACATTAATGAGGCACTGCAGAATTAAGAGGCTGTTGTTAGTCAAGATTTTGGGGCCAATTATGTGTCCGTGGATGTTGATAGTAGCTTATCTGTATATTCTACTCAAGGGAGAAATTTGTTCAGCCATGGACATCAAACTGTAATGGAGAAATTTCAAGAAAATTAATCAAGCCAAATGATTTTGCCAACCAAACAGAAATGCTAATTTGTCAGAGTGTATAAGAAACTACTTGTGTCTGTGTTGTGAGGGTTTTTTTTAAATAACATTTCCAGGCTGGTAGATATTGACTTGTTTTAGGGAAGCTGGATTTACTAAGAATTTTAAATATCAAATTACCCTTTTCTTCATATTGTTAGTCTTACTTGTCTCTTAGGTTCTGTCAACTTTAATTTCTCTAAGTAGCCTGATGATTATTTTAGTGGTGATCTGGAGGTAAAAAGAAAAGCAATGAACAACACTCTCATTTGTGTATTTTAAGATATGAAAATTACATCTATCATTTTGGCTTTTCCTGTTTGTTGAAAAGAAAAATTAAGAAGTAGCCAAAACCCCCAGAAGTCTGAGACAGTCTTCTTCCTTAATAGAGGTTTCAAAATATGTCATGGTGCAGATAGGAATTGAGACTATGGTTTAGAAATTATCTGATAAGCAGATTTTTGAGTACTTGAGTTCGTTACTTCACCATGTCATAAGTTTTGTGCGTTCTTGGAAAGTAATATGGAGAGAATTCACCTTCTGGTTTATTGAAATCAAAAGTATGCTGCCTTTGGAGATGCTAGAATAGCACTAAGTATTTTTGCAAATTTCATAACACAGTGAATTTATTTTTGTTATGTAATTTAGCAGGTGGAATAGCTCCTGCAGCAATGGTGGCAGTATCATATGAACAGTTACTTTATCAGATTGTTGTTGATCAGTAGATACATGGAATCTTCCAATTTGGAATTAAACTCTTCATACAAAGCTGCTGCTCTCCCAAGGATGTCAGTCATTTATGTGGCTGTGGAGTGCTCTATTTATCTTTACTAGTATACTGAAAGAAATCTCTGTTCAACAGCGTGATATTGCTTTATTTATTTATCTATTTATTTTGTTAAGCTTAATGAAACATTCAAATTAGATGTTAGCTCTTTCTTCTGTTTCTTTTAGGTAGAATCATGATTCTTTCAATCTTAACAGAGGTTGGAAGACTGAAAATATCTTACTCATCTAGCACTGATGTACATGTCAGTGGGACTGCTCTGTGAAGCTGGTCAGCAGTAAGCCAAATGCTGATTCCACATATTAAAGATAATACCTTTTGAAAGCAAACCTTGGGTGCTCTGTGGAGTAAGGTAAGGACATATTTAAAACCAATTTAAAAGTATGCTAACCCCTAACACTTGCCGGCTGAGAACTCTCATTTCCACTACTGTTTCTGGTGTAGCTAGTACCCCATTGGTATGCCTGAAGCCCCAACAAAATGTTCAGCAGGATTCTTTGGTGAGGCAAAGGTGCTGTTACGGGGTATCCATCTCCTTCTTTCACCTCTGAAAACATCTGTTGGCCTAAAGCCTTGAGGCTAGTCACTGTAAAAAGTTTATTGTCGGGTGAACACATATTTATATCATCATCATTTTACTATAGTAAGGAATTTATGTGATAATCACTTCAATTTTAGTAATACCGCTATAATTTTAACATTAAAAAAATATCTTGATTTAATAATATTTTCAAATACTGTAGAGCCTGACAGTAGTGTACAGTCACCAGTTAGTAGGAAGAGCACAACAAGAGCACTCATTTAAATATATTATGGAAGATAGATGTTTTTACTGGCATTATCAGATTTTGCTGATAATACTCTCAGTAGGTTGCCATTTGTTATGGTTCCTTGTAACAATGTGCCAGCAATACCTTCCCTGTTTGACTTACTCACTTTGTGGCTTTTAAATGAGCGATGTCAGGCATACAAGCTTCTTTACATTAGCTAAGTCTCGAGTTTTCAGAAGGATTAATATATACTTCAGCTTTCATGCCTTTGTGCTGTCCTGAGACTCATAAAGCAAGAGGGATTGATAGGTTGAGCATTTTGCTCATGTAACATGGAGAAATCATTTAGAAGAGTGATTTATGGTGTTGCAGTGAAACAGTTCATAAAGGATAATGTCTTTCTACTTAGAATTCACATGCTATTACATAGGAAAAGCTTTGGCATTTGCAGGAAGTCAGCTGTGGTATCATCTATTTATAATAGGCTATTTGAATGTGAGATAAAGGGAAACACCCCATCAAACATTTTATTTCTGGCAATATTGTCTTCCCCTAATTACTCATGGAGGATGCCATTTGACAATTAGCCATAGATTTGTGATTATGGTGAGGGATGGTTGGAAGAGAAAATGAGAGACACTAACCTGGATAGCATTTCTGTATGTGTAAAAGAGGTAATTTATTCAAGGACAAGCCTTTAATTCTTCTCTCTTTGACATATTAAAAAGACACAAAATGGGAAGGTTGAGGCAGGCTTACCTAGTTTATTCCCACTTCAACATTCAGCAACAATAATAAGATTAGAATATATTTTTGTGTTATCAGCTGACCTGATACTTTTCAATACTCACTATAATGAGAACTATTATAGCAGTCCCCAGATATTTGAATCTATTCTCATCCCCTTTTGATCTTTCACATTTTTTATTACTGGTTATGATTTAAATATCATCTCAGTCCTTCACTCTCAGTTTAACCGAACCAGATCCTAACCATCAACTTGACTGGTCGTTGATTGTGGGACCTACTTTGCCTGTGATTCCGGCTTCTATCCAGGTGATCATGGGAAGAAAGTGACTACCTGCTGACACATCAATAACACAACCAGGGCTCTCAGGGGAAAAAGAATTTTTTAATTTTTTTTTTTTTAAAGTTCACAAACACACTGTAAAAAAAACCCTGAGGTACTGCACCAGCCTCTTTCTGGGCTGCAGAAGGAAGAGGAGTACCACCAGGTACGAAGTCAGCTGAAGTGACAGGTAAGAGAGATTTGTTAAATTTTTAATGAAATATGTAAGTTCTTCTTAGGCTGTGTACAGAAGTAGAATAAACAGGCTTAGGGGACACTTTATGAAGGGCAATTGGGACCCATCATGGCATTAAGTGGCTGAACAAGGCAGTATCTCGCTTGCTAAATTAAGTACAATGAAAAATCAGAATGAAACTTCCTTTATATCAAAGATAAGATTTTATCTGCCTCCTTTAGCCTTCTTCCCTTCACTATTAAATTCTCTGGATACTGGTAGAACAAAGTATGGGACTGTGATATTCTCAGTATTTATTGGCATCACATGGAAAAGATTTGGCAAAGATGCAGTGTAAACTTCTGTTTGTTCTTAAATTGTTCCTATGAAGTTTAGGGGAAAATGTGGTCTGTGTTCCTAATGAGACTGCATGCAAATACCAAAAATCTGGCAGAAATAACCAGAAAGAAGGTAGAGTGACACTATTCTTTATAACAAAAGGATATAGCATACTGAAGTATACAAAAATGAGATATTTCAATAGCAATAAGATTCATAGCACTAAAATGAAGAAGGTTATGAAGTGGATTATAATTTAGACAAGTCTAAGGACTGTCCATAGTAGATTGAGATAGATCCACAATAAAAGCAACATTGCAGTACCTACTAGCTAGTGGCTAGGCGCATTTACTGGTGGCGAAACTAAAATACATACTCATTTGTCTGAATAGGCAAATTTTTTGCCCTTATTGTAGAAAAATGCTTGAATTTTAGTTTTCCAGTCACATATTGTGTGATGTGTCCATAAAAATAATCAGCTTTTTTGTTAAATCTCAGTTAAAGAACCAGCAAGTGAAAATGTAGTTTTGTCACAATCTGGGGGGTTCTCAAGTATCTGCTCCCGTGTCAGTCAAGCACAGATAAAATCTACAGGGAGCCTTTAAGACTACATGCAAGCATCCTCTCTCCTAATATCTAGGATACTGATTTGATCTGTCACTGTTTTATAGAGATGTTTTTCATTGTTGATCATTATTAACCACTGGGATGTGGATTCTCACCTCTTATATTAGGCCACTATCCAATCATTAAACTCAAGAAAAATAGGTATCTCTGGTGTCTAAAACTATTACTGACATTAAAATAATACATTTAGAAGGCACAAGGTCCTTTTACAATGAGTCTGGGTTTAACAATTTAGTTTTGTTGAAACGATATAATTTGTCAGTATTTACATTGCAGAAAAGACTAGTTTTGCGGAGACACTTAATATTTGTTGAACGCTGACAGTGTTTCCAAGAGTGGGCGTATGCAAAGAGAAGAAAACACCTGAGGAAGTGGTGTACTTACCATCCCAAATAATGACAGCTGTTTTGAGAACTGCAGGAGCTGCACAGACAGCCTTTGGGATAGCCTTTTAAGTAGTAGCAGGAAGGTAGGACAGAAGCTGTTTGACTTGATGATTTTCAGAACGGGCAAGTTGCACAGAAATTTTTGGTAATTTTATGTTTGCCCAACAGAATTGTTTCTCTTTACTTGAGAAGAAATGTCATTTTTACTGTTTCGATCACTTTTCCCACAAACTTTTATAAGTGAGCCTTTAGTTAACCCTCAATGTGTATGGGTTGCTCTCTCCCTCTGAAGTCTTTAATGAAACTATCAAATTAAATAGGATCTTAATAATGACTTTGTTGGTATTCTGCTGTTATTGTGTGCATAAAACCTTCAAATCTACACTGCTTCATAATTATTGACTATAATTCATAACTCCATCCATCAAAGACTGTGGTTAGTGTTTCTTGGGATTTTAATACAACTTTTATTCAGGGTATACAGAAGTTTAAGAGGAGAACTTCAAAGCTAGAAGGGGAGTGAGTTATTTAATTTTGTTTGGTGCTGCTATTTTTTTTTCTGAAGCAAAGATGATAAATTCTGAGAAAGAAAAGTGTTGTAGTTCTAGCCTTTCCAAGCATTGCTCCCATAGCTATATTTCTTGGGAGATATGTCTCCTCTTTTTTCCCTTTCCCTCTGCTTACCTGTTGCCTCAACCAGCCCAAGTGCTGTCATATACGTCTCCTGTTGTTGGTGACATGCTAAAAACAGTGAATGTATTTGTGTGGTAGAAGTCCTGCAATTATAGAAAACAACATGCTCTATCTTTGTGTTAATAACTGCTGTGGTATTCAGTACTCTGCACTGTAACTTACTGCTTTCACTTACTTTCAGAGTTGCCTCCGTACCTGTGGCAGCTGGATCTTGGGATCACTCAAACCTTGTCTATGCTACCAGGGACATGTAATGCCACAGCTGTGAATTTCCTTAAATGTAGTAAGAGATGTAAAATGATCTAAATGTGCAAGAATTTGCAGCACTGAGATCAAATTTATAAATCACTTTGGGATGAAAATGTTTAGGTAAATTGATGCTACTTAGGATCTGTGGGATGTGAGGGTCAGAGAAAACGAAGGTTCTGGGAGGTGAGGGCAATGCTCTGGCACTGGTGTGCCTATGAGCTTGAAAACTAAATCTCCTTTGAGAACTAATTGTAATTAACTCTCAGTGTTCTGGGTAATGACAGATTTTGGTGCCCAAGAGAAAAGCACAGCTAATACAAACCTATGTAAATGAAGTTTAGAAAATCCAATGTCTGTGCAAAGCCCATTCAGCCCACATAAAATTTTACTGCTTTCAGTCTTGAGCTGATTTGTGTTAGCTGTAACCTGAATCACTGAGAATGTCTACTTCCATAGATATAAACATGGGCAGACTTTCACTGTAGTAGGGTGGATCTAAGAGACATTTTATTATTTCTCAAACATGTGACATGATGGCACTATTGTATGCCAAAAAGTATCTTGGAAGAGTGTTCAGGGTCCTCAGTTCCACATGGACAGAAGAAGGCGGCACATCTGAGGAAACCCAAATAGGTGGTAGTATTAGCCCAGTACCTTCCGAATGAAGAAGAGAATCAAGGAAGTTTTGTTGTATCCATGCCCACAAAATTGAAAGAAGGATCTTGTCCAGAAGCTTAAAGAAAGCTAAACCACTTGAAAACTCCAGTCTCGTGCTTTAGGAAACTTTTAGAGTCTCAAAGTAATAAGCAAAACTTCTGTGCATGGAAACGAACAACTAAGTGCTCAGCAAAAATCAAATGAAACCTCCTAGTCTTTCTTCAACAAAAACTGACGCTGAACAATGCAATAAATTCAGGTGCCCTCTAAGCAAATAATTCATTTTCAAGTGCCTGCTTTTAGATACTATTGTGTTAAGGATTACTGAGCTTAAGTCTTGAATTAAAAATTAATCACTTATTAATTACCTCTGTGAAGCATGTTGCACACAGTTCCCGCTGAAATCATGTAGCCTTAAGATATGAGATACTTGGAGTAAGCCCTGGAGATAATAGTTTTCAGTCAGTAGCGAGTTTCCTGAAACCATCAGCAATTGGTAGGAAAACCTGAAAATTATTTTTGTAATTTAAAGTATATCTAAGATACAAACACAGCTAACCTTTTGGTGTGAAAATAGTTAAAGGTTATTTTACTAAAAAAGTGATTCTATCACTCTGTTATTTTCTTCCCCTGCAATTATTCTTTAGAAAACTTGCTTATATGAGGAAATATACAGCTCATAACGTGCCAGTGGAATTACACAATAACGCACCTGATGGATATTGCCATACTAAGGGTCTTATATTTATATGGAGAGCTCAAATCCAACCTACCTCTTTTAACTTAAAATCTATGCTTATTTCAAAATCTTTCAAGCATTAGTATCTCTGAAAAATTAGCTCTTATACTTTTCAGCATTTGTCTTTACACCATCTTTGCTGACATAAATTTGCATAAAGGATGATACCTCAGCAGAGGGGTAAAAACCAGATGGTACAAGAGTTCTGTCTGTATTTTCAGGAATACTGAATCTGTCACGTAGTTTTATCTGAAAAACACTGTGACAGAGGGGAAAAAATTTAGAATATAAAAATATTTTATCTCACTCTTCTCCAAATGAAAATTGTCACCATCTCGTTTTGAAACTTCGTTTGGTAATATTTTGAAAATAGGGTGAATAGCATGTTCAATTAAATGTTTAGGGAAGTATTCTTTTTACAATCAGCCTGAAATAATGGGAATGAATAGGCACTTTGTATTGATGTGAAATGAAATATAGTCATCAATAATATTCATTAGTGAGGGTTACTCTCATTGTACGAGTAATTGTTATTTCCAGAAAGCTTCTGGCCAAGATGTTATGAAGAATATAATTCAGAAATGGTGATAACTTCCTTTACCACCTATTCTTCCATTTTCTTTAAATGATTCCTTCAGATTATTTCTTGTGATTTTTGGTTTGAAGGCTGCTAATATAGGGGAATTATAACTGTGGCAGTTATGTCTCTCATATTTACTATGTTACCATGGATCTTTTATAATTAAGTACTTCCTTGCTATACGCCATTTATAGGGACTACCTTGATCTTCGTTTTATTTGCTGTATCTACTAATTTAGTGTTGTAGAGCTTACACAGCTGTTCTCATAGATAACCTATCTCTTTTTTAATATATATATATATAGAATATATTATCTGAGGTTCTTACACACATTATTTTAAATGCTTGATATTTATGCCTATCTCATTTCAGCTATTGGTTCTCTATTTTTCAGGCACAAAAGAAAGTTTTAGAATCTCCTAGGATTCATGGGGTTATTTATGTACACAGCTCACTACGGCACCCTTTCTCAGTCATACTTTAATTTATAATGCAATGAAGTGAGTTATTGTCACTGAAAATGCAGTGATAGAGTAGTAATGGATCACTAATTCTAGAGCTTTCATGCCATTAAAGTATGTGTAACTAAGCAGTGCAGAGAGTTAGGGGTGGAGTAGAATCTGGCACACATTCAGGAAAGTACATTTCCTTTTTCAAAGTGAAATGTTGGGTGGCTTCATTCGTACTATTGGTGAGAGGATCCGCCTAGTTGATGGGAGCACTGCAAGCCCTGCACCATCAGGGGAAGAGCTGGGGTGTGGAGGAAGTTGATTTGGAGATTTGTCGATGCCTGGATCTAAATACACTATGAAAGAAGTGACACAGTACTTGAATAAGAAACAATGGTAACACTTTACATTTTCTGCCGAATAGCTCAAAATCCTTGCAAATACCATTAGACTTGTAAGCGTTCATTAGTAACAATAAATAGTATTTAATAAATGCAGAACATGCAGTGAAAGAAGTAATCCTATTTTCTATTATTAATTCACTTTCTGAAATTCCCAGTAAAGTAATGATAGTGTTTTTAGATAGGTTTTAACAGAGTATATGGCTCAAAAGAGGTTTGGTTAATGTTATATAGGAAGTCTGCTGTAAAACTGGGACAGAACCCAGATTTCCTGTTTTGTGGGTCTGTTGTAACAAAACAATGCCCCTCCTTCATACAATGAATGATTTGGTCCTACAACCCATCCAATGTCTCATTATTTTTGAGACATAGCAAGTGTGTTGCAATATATAAGGTGAAGGGAACGTTCAAAAGAAGCGTGGCCAGCAGGTCATGGGAGGTGATTCTTCCCCCTGTTCTGCTCTCATGAGACCCCACCTGGAGTACTGTGTCCAGCTTTGGAGTCCTCAACACAGGAAGGACATGGACCTGTT
>JAOXNO010000013.1:100455379-100472722 GCA_028565335.1 Limnodromus scolopaceus | reverse complement strand
AAGCTTTCGACCTGCTCATGGCTATTCTTTAGCAACAACTCTTCACACTCTAGCCACTTCTTTACATAGAGGGCAACACCTCCACCCTTCCTTCCTCTCCTGTCCCTTCTGAATAGCTTGTAGCCATCAATGGCCACACTCCAGTCATAGGATTCATCCCACCAAGTTTCTGCAATTGCTACTATGTCATAGCTTTCCTGTAACAGGATAGCTTCCAACTCCTCCTGTTTATTACCCATGCTGCGTGCATTGGTGTTGAGACACTTCAGTCGGTCTGCCAGCCATGTCGCCTTCTTAGAGGGGCACTCCACTGATCCCCCAGGGCATTTTGTGGCAGCTACCCTCCTGTCTCCTATTACCTCAGGAGTTCTTGGTCCAGCTCTGCAAGACCTTGCCTTTGCTGAAGTGTTCACAGCATGCGTCAGTACAACAGGTTGGAGGTCCTGGCTGTCACCCCTTCCTTCCAACCCTGATGTATCATCCTGCCACTTGCCACAGGCCATTCTGATATTATCATCGTCTTTCACTTCCCCTCCCCCTTCGAGCCTAGTTTAAAGCCCTATTGACAAGCCCTGCCAACTCGTGTGCAAGGATCTTTCTCTCCCTCTGAGGCAGATGTACTCCATCTGTTGCTAGCAGACCAGGCACCAGATAAAGTTCCCCAAGATCAAAGAACCCAAAATTTTGTTGGTGGCACCAGCTTCTGAGCCACTTGTTAATTATGCCTGACTTCCTATTCCTTTTGGTATTCCTACCTGCAACTAAGGATATTGATGATTTTCTTGTCACTGTCTGTAAGGAGCTAGCAAGAATAAGGACCAAGGACAAAAAGAGATTTGGGATGATATTTCCAGTCCTTGGCTGCTGGGAAAAAATCTCCATTAACTTCAAGAGCATTTCATCAGAAAGCAATTTATGCCTTTTTTATTCTTAGTTGCATTTTTTCTTCATTTTTTGTTTCAAAAAGTTTCTGTGTGGATTGGTATCTAGTCTGTTTTCACCAGTTTAGCTGTGGTACTAAAACTCTTGGAGACTGCTGCTTAGATCTAGCCTGAACTGTTGACTGAGGACATTATTTCACACTTGAGAATACTCTTTATATAACTGTGCCTCACTGCTGCTGGCAAGGTAGAGCCACAAGGAATAAAACTATTCACATACTGCAAGTGGTTTTTATTCACTTAGATCTCCAGATGTGATGGTATAATAAGATACCTGAATTTGGGGTAAATTTAGCAATTTGGAGAAGGGTGAAAGTTGCATTGGAATAGGTATAATTTAGGTGTCGTATCCTGAAGCTGTCAGATGGTCAAGGTAAGAGTTCTTTGATTCAAAAGCCAAAGAGCTCTTCTTACAAGAACATCATGTATGAACAGTAGTTCAAATAAAAAGGGTTACCTTCTAGGTAAGATGTAGTGATTTTATTGTGAAATTCCATGTGTTTGCAAGGTCTGGCAGCGATTACCAGCACACATTTTCCCACTGTTTCTTTTTTCTTTCATTTCTGTTACAATCTTTAGGTTTCACACAAGTGACCTTTCCATCTTTAATTCTTTTTCACCCTTCATTTTAAAACTCTGTCCCTAAAATGATCCTTAATTGTTTAATTAGGCTCCCATTAACAATTTCAAGTGGAAACTTCACACGATATGTCTTAAGTGTCTTGTTCTGGCAGACAATCAAGGATTATGCTCCCCGCTCGTTAAGATTAAGTACAAAACCTGGTCCTAATCAGAAGGATCTAAAAGTCTTTCTGAGACTGGGGTTATGCAGGCATCTTGACTCTTTGTTTTCATAAAATGGAATTAAATTTCAGACTCTGGAGGGGTCTGTAGTGCATGGATATGACTAGGGAACCAGCCTATGTGTATGAACCTAAATGTGGCCATCTATACCACATTGTTCACAACTGAGGTCTCAGTCAAAATCCTCTCTTGGGCTGGTTTTGGGTTTATGGGTTTGTTTGGTTGATTTTTTCTATACTTTTTATTTGTTTATTTTTATTTTTTTAAGTAAATGTTTTCTTTCAGGTTTACTGACTTGCTTTTTTTTTTTTTTTTCTGGCATGTCCCTCTAAGGCAATTATGGATAATTCCGGTGGGTTGGATCAGGAGGATGCTGTGGTTTGGAAATATTTTCAGTGATCTGGCTGCAGCTGTGATAGTTTATTGGTGTAAATCAAGTAGCTCATTTCTGGCCATATTTAGTTACAAAGAAGAAGAAAATTAGCAAGTCTTTCTCCCGAAAATTGCATTGACCCTGCTTTGGAGATGGAGGGTTATAACAAACAAACAGGCTGACGTCAACGTGATTTTATTTTTTTATTAGCATGTCCTGAACTGTGTGTGTTATACTACAGCAAGGAGAATTTCCTCGTTCCCATGTCACTCCCATATGACTGTTGTGGATATATCCAGCCCTAGAAAAAAGAATTGGATACATCCTGGAAACTAAATGATGTTACTTACTATTTAATTTAATTTAATACAACTGTACAATAAATTGTTATGTATCCAGAATAAGACTTCTGTTTCATTTTCCTTTTGATTGAATTGCATAAATAATGTCACTTATGCTTCTATTTCATTCTAAAAATTAAAAAAAATATATATATCAAAGAATTAACAGAATACATTGGAACTTGTCTTTCTGACGTTGGACTGGGATGCAAGTGGGAAAGTCTGATAGGCTAAAAGAAGCAGCCTGAAGAGATGTTGAAATGTGTTTTTCCTTAGAAGGTGTGTGTACGTATTGACAAATAGAATTACGTTAAAGGGATCTGTTTGAAATCCCATTTATTTATATGATGAAGCAAAAGAAATGATGGTTATGACCACAACTATTACAGATGAGGATGTTTTCTTCTTTTCATTTTGCAGTTATCCCCTATACTTTCTCAAGAATGATACAGAACAAAACATAAATTTTGTACATAGAAATGTATTGGAATGAGAAAAAAGGGTGATTTGAATTTTTGGACTTCCTCATGTATGGACATGTGCAACTACATTATTCTATTGATGCTCGGTGTGTAGTTTCACTGTTCCCAATGAAGATTATACGAAAGGCATGCTACTAGTATTAATGCTGATGACATTATCAGTATTACTCCACATGGCATTGCAAAATTCTGTATGCTTTTGCTTCTGTCCAGCAATCCCCTTCTTGTTCCTCACCCCCGATTGCTGCAGCAGTGTGGGGGAGGGAGTTGTCCGGCTGTATCCCTCTTTGCCCTCTTCTTTCCCCTCTTCTTTGGACAACACACTCCTACGTGTCCCCAAGAAAATGCTGGAGAAGGGTGGAGCAGAACTACAGCTCATGTGGGGCTACTGGGAACCTGCAAATCCCAGTACAGGACTGGGCAATGGAAGGGATCATGCCAGAGCAAGAAGTCCCAAAACCTAGAGAGATAATGGGAACAGTTTGTAGCCCTTGTAATACCTCTCTAATGAGGGCAGAATGGAAACAGCAGGTTGGGAGAAGAAGAAAACTGAAAGACCTTTGTTTCCCCACATACATCAGCTATGAAAATGTACGTAAGGTATCATTACACTGTTCTGTTATTAATATCATGAGAAATACAGATGTTGTTGCCCATCAATACAACATCTGAGTTACAGGCTATGTTTTGTTCTGATGCACACATACAAATAAGAGTATGAGTATGTGTATACATATATTCTGTATCCTTATGCATACATAAATATCAGATTCATTACTATTTTCCATCCTGCTAGCTCACAATCAAAATTTCATAGCTTTATTTTGAGCAGCCTGAAATGATTACTAAGTTATGAATACCAGCCTTTCAACCACTGCTGACCTCTCTGGGCTATTAATTCAATCGATTCAATTGATTTTAGTAAAATGCAAATCTATATGAATATGACACATATACAAGAATATGATACAAACATCAGAGTGGAATGGGTGCTATAGAAATGTGCAATATTTTAGATACAGCGCTGGAGTCTTAAGCTCTCTTTCCACAGGAAGTTACAAACATACAGGAGAGAAAGACTAGCCCAATCTAACTTACGTGCATTTAATCTTTAAAAGCAGCTGTCAGAGAACTCCCAACAGGGGCTTTAGATTTGTAAGACTTATGAAACTGCACTATTTTTACATACAGTAAAGTGGCCAGATATGAGATAATTGCATGTGTGTGACTGTACCCCTCAGATCTGACTTATACTCTATAAATGTTACGTGCAAACTGTAATGCAGCAGGGAAGAAAAATGACTTAATGTTTTAAAAATACTTCTTAGTGATTTCAATCCACTGTCATCAAATCACAATAAAAATAGCCAGAGTGGCCGAACTTGTCTGTTTCTGCACACCCAAATAATTCAGATAATATATATTCATATATCCCTCAGACTAGCTATTAATAAATCCTACCTGCCTCCTTCTCCTTTTCCCAAGAAAGTTTTACTCCCTTTTCATCAAGTGTTCTACTAAGTGAAACAAAGTCTCTGACACGGCCAGTGTGGTACAAAGCTGTAAACCCTACGCCACTTCACTGCTGTCTCTTCCTGCCTCTGGAAGGAGTTGTATATAATTTGAAATTTGGCTAGCTGCTGTGTCTCCTTGTCTTCAATTTTGAAGCGCTTTTGTGTTGTTAATAATTTTTACCTTTGTCCACGCCTCACCACACCGTCACTTCCTTCCGCTAATCCACAAGGTCAGCTGTGAGTGCTGCTTTCACTCTACCATATGATGTTCATTCAATTTCAACTGACAGTTTGCATATCTGTTAGGTGGAAGCATTAATTTCAGTTAGAAGTTTAAAGTTATTTTCTCCCTTCTTTTTAAAAGGCCAGGAAAAAATGTAAATTGGCCAAATCACGAGGACTTGCTAGTTCCAGTATCAACTCAACACTCTTCAGGACCTGGCTCCAAAGGCTATAAATGCCAAGCAAAAACAGCATTCTAGCACCAAAGATACATGAGTCTAGTATTTTAAGATAAATGAGACACATTTTTTTTTGGACAACAACAAAAATATCTTGATATTCATACTGGGAAAAATGTCTCAGTCTCAACAGCTTTTTGAAATATTTGTCCTTTTCTGAACTCATCAAAAATGTACAAGCTATAAAACCACACTGGTGATTAAGCAGAAATTATTTAGATTTCTGATATTAATTTTAGATCTTGATTCTTGTGGATGAGTTTTCACATTAACAGTAAAACATTATCTTAACTTTATCTCCCTCAGATACATTGATTATTTAGGTTTTGAACTAATTTTAATACCAAAAAGCTTCCAAAACTAGAACTGCCAGGAGAAAAAAAGCACAATTTTTCATTTTCCCCCAAAATCTTTTCTGCATTTTTCTTTCTCCTCTGTTCATCCCACTCACCAAGACCCTAGAACAAATAGAAGACCTTTTTTTTTTCAGGTAAACTAAATGTAATCTAATAAATGTAAATCTGAATTGATGAGAAACAGTGCTAAATGCATTATCTTATATCAGCACTTAAGAAATTTCCTGACTGTTATTTACATACCATCTTTATTCTTCCGAAATGTAAATGTAATGTATAGGATTACATGTAAGAGGTAAATGTAAATGTATAGGATATTTTCATTTTTCTTTGGGACTTCACTGACCAAATTTGACCAAATACCTCTGGCCTGTTGTCATTTGGGATAAAGTTCTAATCTGAAACTGAAGTTTTTACAGAGAAAATAATAACATGAAGACACTGGTATCAGGTAAAAAAGTTCCGTTGGTTTACTATCAGCACCCCCTAGCGGTGATACTTATTATTTTCTTATCAGATTTGCACAGAAGTAATTTGAAAGATTTGCTTTCATGGGTTAGAAGATCAAGAGCTGGTTATGCCTTAAAAAGATGCAGTCTGTGGAAAAAAAAGATATATTTAAAGGTCTTGCCTGTTAAATTTTCAAAATTACTTTAGAGGTGAAAAAAAATGAGGAAACAGACAAAAACCCCATTTCTTGCATCATGTATCTAGTTTGCTTAATGAATGTTGGTAGAGAAATTAAAATATGAAGATGGGAATTTTAAAACAGCCTAGGTTTTGGTTCTCAGACATTTACCCTTTACTACTATTATTTGTTTTAATGACATTGCAGAGGAAAGTTGAATACAAAAATGAATTAAACTGAAAATCTTTGTCAAACATGAATTTTTTTCAAATGTTTTGAGATTGTGCAATTGTGCATTTACATATAAATTTTAGCATAATTAAAATTTTTACACAGTGATGTCTAAAACAATTGATAATGTAATCTTAATTTCTTAGACAATACATAAAAAGCATTTAAAAAAAGACCTGAGTGACTCAGAAGGCTGAATTCCATGATTTTTCACTGATATTCAGACTTTTCTGCTGAACCTAGATAAAGTTTAATCAAAATGGATTTGTGTATTGAAAACAGAGAATACATGCTTAAACCCGCAACATTATTTAAACAGTCCAAAATCAAAACCAGTTACCACGAATCTCTGTTTCTTTCATCTGACTGAAGGAAGATGTTAAAAAAAAAAATTCTATGAATTGGGGGAAATGTAAAGGAAATTGCAATACTTGGTCTCTGTTGCTATTGTGCGTGCCACGTTACAGTTTGGCAGGGTCTATACAACCAACCATCTCTCTTCTCCTCTCCACCAAAAGACCTGTGGCAATGTGTATCAGCTTTGATGGGTACCAGAGTAGCTGTGGGCCTTGTGTGTTCCCCTACACATCTGATTTTCATGCATGTGGCCGTTTTGTAGACTTCCCACAGAGACCTAGAGGCCTGTACAGGAAGGACTACCTATTCGGGTGTCCTGTGAAGTCTCTGTGCCTGACATATGGTAAAGCTCAAAACAGCAGTCCACTGTCAGCAAGGGTGTACCCTAGGGTCTCATTATAATCTCTAAGTTCTGCATTTCTCACCTCATTCCATATGCTCTCCTCCTCTGCTCTAAGCAAACTATTTTAAACATTACTAAAGTGATGAGCAGAGTTGAAATGGAGCTGGTGTATGTAAGAACTTCTAGACTAGTGCAGGAGAGACTGAATTTGCAAAGGCTGTGTTTCTGACTCTGAATAGATCCTTTTTCTTACCCCTTTGCTGACAACTCCTCTGGAGATGAAATCTTGAGATTTTGTCAGCTTCAGTATGGTGTGGCACACTTAAACACTTCCTGACAATTTGGAGTTGAGCAAATGCCAATCCATTCTACTGACATCAATTTTGATCTTCTGAGTTAAGATGGATCGGCAACCTTATTGTGTGTTGTTGTCATTTATTTGAATATCTTTTATGGAGTTTTTTATTTCCCTTTTTATTAGTAGTCGATGAAAAACTACCAGCCCTAAAGCAGTCAAGAAGGCATTTCAGGGTATGTATAAGCAGTGTCAAAATGGGGACAAATGCCACTAGAGACTTGATGAAGAAAAGGAATGGGATAGGAAGAAAGAATTTGTATTACAACTTTTGACAAGTGTCTTATCTGTAGGCTGATTAATACTGTGCAATCTACCTTTAAGACCTGAAAAGATTGGCTATATTTCATATTTCTTTTACTTTGCACAGCTCAAGTGAGGCTCAGTTTGTTTATCACTTGTAGCATTCACTCCCTTTTTACTGTTTCAGCACCCCTAATCATTGTATTAGGAACGTTAGAAGGTACATCCCTGACCTCTTTTCTTAGTATGATCTTGTTGTCCATGAATCTGTCTACCTGATTTTTTGTATGTGGTGATGTTACTTCCTTCCTCTGCTTCCTGTCTTCCACAAGTTTAATACTGACTGGGTGAGGATGTGTTTTTTTCTTTTTCAGTCAGTTTTCTGCTAGTATCAACAAGCTCTACCTAGTTATCTAATTGCAGGATTTGGTGAACAACAGCTCTGAACTCAGCTTTTCTATGACCTTCATGATTCTGTAAGGCCTCTTCAGCCCCATGCTGGAGAGTCCCAGCCTTTCTCACCTGTCCTCATACAGAATCTCTCTAGCCCCTTATCACCTAGTTGCTCTTCTCTGCACCTTCTCAATCTCTATCTCCTTCCTCAGATGCAAAGACCAGAACTGTGCATAGTAGTCCTAATGTGCCAAAGTTTCTTAAAACAGCACAGTGATGGCCTCTGATGTGTTCTAAACCCCTTTCTATTGATAGTCAATATTTTATTGGCTTTTTGAGCTGCTGCTGCACATCAGGCTGATGATCTCAGAGAACTGCAAGCAATGACTTTATAAACCTTCTTAATTATAACTGCATTTTTTTGAGTTCAGCGCTGCAGATACAAGCCATAGGGTATTTTTCCCTAACCGTACCCTTCTCTGCTAGCTCATCTGCTACCTTTTTACCCACATACGAAGTTTGTTAAGACTTTTTGGTGTTCTGGCTTTTGACAGCCTGGAAGAGCTTAGAATTGACTGCAGGCTCAAAGATTTTATAGTACAGTGGTTTCTTCAGATCATCGATAAAGAAGCTGAATGAAGCTGTAACCACCATCAGTCTCTGGGGGACCTCACTGCTGGCTCCTCTTGATCCATAAAAGTGTTCATTAAGCCTCATGTTTTGATTCATATTTTTTAAGCTGTGAAAAATTTTTTTTACTTCCAGTCCTGTGGCAACTGTTTCCTTTAATAATACAAGGCTTTTTAAAAATCCATGCAAAGTATGTCTACTGGCTTTCATTTATCCACATACTTACTGATGCACTCAAAGAACTCCAGAAGACCAAGACGACAGGCTTTCCCTGCACAAAATCTATGCTGGTTTTCCCCAGAGATTCTTTACTTATATGCTTGTCACTGTTTAAGAACAAATGACAATATGGAGGTTAAAAGGATTTGGATACCAAAATGCCTTAACCACAGATAAATTAAATGTTATGATTTACATGACTTTCCTGAGTTTTGGGAGTCTAGAAGAATCAGGCAGGTCAGTGCAGCAGTCCCACCCATGCGGTACACAGTCCAGGGCGGGGCCCTGGGTGTCTCTCCGGTTCCCTCTCAAGGTCATCCCAATGTACCCAAATAGACTCTCATGCACCATGAGTGACCTTGACCCCTTTGGTTACTGGATCTGCAGGCAATAACCAAATGGGATTGCCTGTTCAAATCCCCTCTATGTCCTGCACCTGTCTGTAGCCATGACCACGGCTGCTTGGAGCACAGCGAGGGGGCTGATTACACATGAGGTGCTTTGCAGTTCTGGTAATGAGGCCGCTCACCCGTACAGCAGGGCTAACTGGGATTCACATCCTAGCACTGCTCCCAGCCAGCAACAGCCATGTCAGCTGCCACAGAACCCATCCCTTCATCCATACACAGTGCTGTAGCCGTTCACACTGACCCTTGCATTTGCCATTTGCCTGTAACACCCATACCAGTTTCAGTGCTGGAGGTGCTAGGGTCAAGTACAGCATTCTAGGGTCAACATTTGGGCTTCAGCAGAAGACAGGGCCAGCTATTTAGTGCTTACCTGTAGGTTGATATACACGTATGATTATACTTCCACCATAATGCAAATTCTTCTCACAGTCATTTTCCCACAATTTGCCTGTGGTCGGCACATGTTGGCATCACACATAATACACAGATAAACTAATCCAAGTTCTCTGTTATGCTCCCAGTCTAAGTCTCTAGTTGCAGCCACGACTGCAACTGGCACACCAATTGGCCCCGTGTTCTACTCTTCTCCTGGTGATTTGTTGCTTGGGATGTGTGCATTCACTTGATGAATTTGCATGGGTCTTCATTGTACCTGATGAACTGCCTGTTGCCACTCCTCAGCTGCCCTGACGTGTTTATCCTAATGATATTTTCTGTTGTTTTATCCATTCCCAAGCAGCCTTATGGTTACCATTCAGGAATAGGTACAGACATGCCCTGCAAGCCATTTTTCCCCTTCAATCCCTTCTAACACTATCTGCATAGCTCTGGCGCTTATGCAAACTTCGGGCACTGGGCACTTCTCTTGCACTCAAGTTAGCTATGCAGTGAGTGAGGGGACTTTGCGATGCTGCTTTCCACAGTTTCTGTCCCCTTGGAGTGTGCAGGAACTGTCAGGGAAGAGGGTTTACTTTTGGTCATTATATGACAGTCCGTTGTAGGGTGGTGTTTTGGTGGCTGCGTTTTGGCCAGGGGTGTGGTTCATAGTTCTTCTCCCTTGAAACAACTAATAGTTTATTCTACCAGTTCTGGGTGCACTTTGTTTCCCAGAAGAATTCACTGGGCAATCAGTGCAGGCCATTGTGTTGGGGTGGGGTGCAAAGGCTGGGTGGCAACCTTCTCTGAATACACAGGGCAATCAGGGCACCAATGCAAGTGACTGAACTGTCATAGAATCATAGAATGGTTTGGGTTGGAAAGGACCTTAAGTTCCAACCCCCCTGCCATGGGCAGGGACACCTCCCACTAGACCAGGTTGCTCAAAGCCCCATCCAGCCTGGTCTTGAACACTTCCAGGGAATAAGCATCCACAACTTCTCGGGGCAACCTGTTCCAGTGCCTCATCACCCTCGCAGTAAAGAATTTCTTCCTAATATCTAATCTAAATCTACCCTCTTTCAGTTTAAAATTGTTACCCCTCATCCTACTGCTACACTCCCACATAAAGAGTCTCCTCCAGTCTCTCTTGTAGGTCCTCTTTTGGTTCTAGAAGGCTGCTATAAAGTCTCCCCGGAGCCTGTTTTTCTCCAGGCTGAACAACCCCAACTCCCTCAGTCCGTCTTCATAGGAGAGGTACTCCAGCCCTCTGATCATCTTCATGTCCCTCCTGTGGAACCATTCCAACAGGTCCATGTCCTTCCTGTGCTGAGAATACTGTACTGTCACCAGTATTTCAGGTGCTGCTTAGACTCCTACATAGGAGGCAAAGATCTCTTTTCCGTGGGAGATGGGATTAGATGTGCTGGGCGGATGCACCCAAGCTGTGCGATAAATATGGGAATGATTATAACAGAGAGTCAATTTCCCACAGCTAGTTTACTTTTAATGGTGCAGGGCTTAGAGGTTTATGTACCAATCTTCATTTAATATAGCTGTAATAGTCCCTGAAGTACTTCTGTCTCACCTTCCTGAAAATGAAAGGGAAATATCAAGTTGCTCAAGAATAGAGAATACTTGACAGTGCGGCTTTGATAGGTGTTGCTAGGAAATAGTGGGCCAAATTGGGAAAAGCAATGTGGATTGTCTAGCAATGTGGATTAAAAAAAAAGTAAGAACTAAACTGAAAATAGCTGTTTAACGCTGAATGCTGTTTATAATAGAATAAAGCATCAGATACTCAGACAAAAGAAGAATAAAAAAAGCTGTCAAAGTTTGGACAGAAGAGGTAAAATGTGAGCCTAAAGTGGGGAAAGAAAAAAAAGTTTTTCTGGATTCTTTTTCCAAAACATCTCAATTTTGGAAAATGGAAATTGTTAGAAATTCAGCTAGTGGTATGGTGAAGGAGTACACCTCACTTCTAGGCATTATCTGATGTTTCAGTCTACTGTAGCCAAGTGGCAGCTAGACTTTAGCTGATCATTCACAGGCAGCTGTGTAAAACAAAAACAAAAATCTGCATTACTCCTTATCATGAACACCTTCATTTTTTCCCATGCTTTGCTGCCTTGCTGGAACTACTTCATGCACTGTGGTGCAAAGAAGAATTGTCGACACACTAGAACAGAACTGGAACTTCAATTTGGATTTTATTTAGATGTGACTACAGAGAGTTACTGTCACCTGATTGGCCTGTGTAAATAACACATTTCTCCGTCTGGTTGCCAAACAAGAAATAAAGCAAAACAAAACTTGAACATTGGTTTAGTTTGGATTGCTTTGAATTGGATTTACAATTACTTTATGTTGCTGAAATGACCCTTTTATTTATTTCATGCAAAATTTTCCGTAGAAATCTAAGAATTTCATTTTGCTACCTTCATGTCCTAGGCATCGGTTTACTTCAGTAAAATCTCAGAAATAATATACAGCTGTAAGAACACAGAGCGTTAAAATCCTTGCTTACATGTCTGGCAAATGGCAGAGAAAGGTTTAAAGCTTGTCCCTGAAAAAAAGTTCCAAAGAAGCACCAATACTTACCTTTGTCGCTTATTTAACTTACATATTAATATCCCTAGAATTTCTCAAACTAATTCTAAAATGTTTACTATATGAGCATATCAAGTTTGTTTGCTTTATACATTATTTAAAATTATGCCAGTTCTACATTAACAGTAATTGGTTACCCTTTTATTGCAAGTGAACCAGGTAGCTTATTAAAAATATCTCTTTTTAAACCATTTCTGGGTCTATACATTGATGTCAAATGTTATTACGTTTCTTCCACATTTTTCAATTAACTAAAGCTTTCTCCTAACAAAGAAATGATAGCATAATTCAATCACTTTTATGCCTTCTAATTAAGTGGACCTCTCATGGGTCTAATTTCCTGCAAAGTTAAAATCCTATTCATTTGAATACAGTGAAAGGAGGTCAACAGCAGGAACTGAGAATGTTTTATTTCAGAGTGCTTCATAACATGGACAACTCTACATTTCCCTCTAATATAGTTTAACTCTCTCTAGTAGAGATGAGATTTCAGCTAGGGTTCCCCTGTGTAAGGACTGACTCAGAGGCTGTATCTTTCAGCCAGAAAGATGAGTTTCACCAACTTTAAGTGGAACCCTAAAAAATTGTATTTAACTGAAACTATTTGTTGAATTGCCAAATAACTCTGAAATAACCACAGTTTGGTTTAGCTTCTTTCCTTGACCCCAAATAAAACACATGTTGAATTCATGGCTCCAGGCATGAAGAACTTTTAAAACAGTCCTTGTCTCAGCGACATCAGCACAAACCACATCTCTGTACCAGAACTTACTGGTTTGCTCCAGAAACATCACGTTAGTTGACTTAGTGACAAAATCTGTAGGACTTGCAACCTGTAGTTGTAACTTGCTGCTACAGGGAACTTTAAAGACTCAACTGTCTTCTCTGTTCCTGTGATGTGATGTAGTTTCAAAGGCCCTCGCTGTCAGAGGGTACCAGGAAGGTTGTGGCTTGTGGTAAATAGGGCCTGTGGAGCAGCCACATGGTTCCCTGATATTGCAAGGGAACTATACAATCACTTTCAGTCTAAGCAAACTCTCAGTTTCTTCAAGTTCCCAACTCCATAAAACATTCTAAAACCATTTTTTGCATGAAGTAAAAAAGCGATCAAGATCAATGTTTCTGTCAGTAGTAGTATTTCTTTCAACAGAAGAGCTCTTTTAGTAATAGGATGGACAAGTCATGTACAAGGTGCCTTTTAGCAACTAATGACTGTAGTGTGCTAAAATCTTTGTTGAATATTTTAAAATAATGCTGTTACTGCAGGAAAATACAAATTGAGTACTCTCTGCACGGAAACATAGAAAATCAAGCTGGTAAACCAATGGGGTTTAGTTCTGTAATGAAAGAGCTCCAACCTCAAATTTTGAATTTAAATCAATGTAACCTTAAGCTGCAGGAATAGGAAACTGTAAAGAACAAACATTGTGCCAACTTTGAAAGTAGGACAGGAACTAAATGTAGAATTCAGTATGATATGATGTTTCTTAAAGGAAAAATTGTGGTCATGCTGAGATGTATGATTGACAGTGGAAAATATCTTTGGACTACTCAGAGATCAATTTTAATTGGAAGTTAGGTCAGACATAGAAAAGTAACTTTTGGCAACCAAAAATTTATGCCTGAAACTAACTGAAAATAACTATCAAAACCACAGGATTCTAGGGCTCTAGGTGACCTTGAAAGGTCTTCTTATCCATCTGACTACTTTTAGGCAGGATCAACTACAGCTAACCCATTTCTGATATGTCTAAATTGTTCTTGGAACTTCAGTGGCAGAAAATCCAGTTCGCCATTGCTAACTACTTTCCAAATATTAGCATTCTTAATTTTAAAAAGCTATGATATTCTTTTCTTCCTTTACTTGCAACTGAAATGCAGTTTTTCTTGTTCTGTCCTTCCCAGGTACGGAAAGTAGTTCATCCCCTTGCTTTATGTTTCCTTCTACGAACTTGAACAACTTTTTTTTTCTTATAAGAAAGGATTTCTAGACACTGCTTTCAGACTCCTTTCAATTAGTTTACATTTTCATTGTAGTACTGTACTTAAACTGAATACAGTACCTCAGGAGAGGTTTTGTTGTTTGTGAATAGAGCAGAAATGTTACTTCTTGTGTCTTATAAAGGTTTTTGGGTTTGTTTTTGTGTTTGGTTTTTTTTTTTTGATGATATGATATTGGTTATATTTTGATTTACTGCTTGAGAAAATCACTTTTTACTCTGGGGTCTTATCCACTTTATTTTTTTTTTTTTCTAGATATGGCCTCTGCTGTAGCTTACTACATCTCTCATCTGACTTACATATGTAGCTATTACACTACATTTGAGCCAGGCAACATGCAGCAACCAGGAATGCTGAGAAAGTCCCTCAGCAGTACTGACATACGTTCTGCAATAAATTCCTTGTTCTTACAGGACTCTCAACTGAATAGCTTAATTTTCAAAAGAGCGCACTGTCCACAGATCTTTCTGATTTTACTATCTCAGCACTCTAAAAATCAAGACACAAGAATATTCAAACATGGATCATTAACCACAGTCTCCTAGAGTGATCCTTTCAAAAGCTACTGCATTATTAAATATAACTCCTATTGAAAACGTCTCTAAAATCTCAAAGCTATGACTTCCAGTCATTAATAGAGAAAAATTATAATTGTTTTAATTTTTATCCTTTCCAGGTAGTGTCAATTTAATTCTTATGAAACTGCGGTTTTCACACATGATTTATCAATTATAAAAAGACAAACTGTCTCAAAACTTATGAATTTGCGACTACTCCACCAACATTTACCTACTATCCTCCTGAACCAGTCCTGACTACAGACCAGCTGTTAGAGGGAGGCCCTTTTTGTGTCAATTTGGGCAAATATGCAATGAAATAAGGAAGATCTATCAAAGAGGTATTTTTTATGAGGTGTTTTGGACAGTAGAGAAAATGTAAGAGGCTCTGAGTATACTCTTAGGTAAAAAAGTCAGATTCTGGAATAAGCACTACTGGTCTTGATTATTATTATTATTATTTTTTTATTTTTTTTTTTTAATAATTGGAAATTGTGTTGAGAGAAAAAGAGATTATATTCTTCCAAGATTCCTGGAGTCCTTGAAAGAAAAACCTTGCTGAGACACCTGTGAGAGGGACACTTTGTACACTTGTGAAAAGCATTGTTCTCCCTCAAATCTCCTGTAATTAAGATGCACTGATGTTTGCAAAAAAAATTAACAACAGGTCAAGCTCCCAGTGTGCTGTGATTCTTACCTGTCATGTTGGCCAATACTGTCTCACTTGTTCCCTAGTCTGTCTGTATTGATCTACTGTGTCTTGTCTTACATGCAGATACTAGGATCTGTGGGACAGGAATTAAGTTTTTATGTTATGTGCGTGCTTGGGATGCTCCATGAAAAAGACCAATAGGTGCTACAGCAATACGAATTATAGAAGTCCTGTTACCTGCTTTCTGTATTTCTGCTATGTAGCTAAAGTACTGCCAAATCAATCTCAATCAAAAATCCTTTCAGCATGAGACATTCATTCAGTTACATTGCACAGGAGCATATGGTCTTTCACAATAATCTTGTTTGCACCTACTGCAATTTGTTACAATTGAGCAAGGCAGCTTATTGCCAAGAGCCTGAGTGTCCCAGTTTGACTCTGAGTTTGGCAATGTTTCAGCTGACAGAGGGACCAGGAAGCCTCAGTAGAACCCTTCCGCTCCAAATTAATGTAAGAGTCTATGATTGTCTTCTATTATTTTAAAATATTTTTCATTTTTATTCAGAGAAGTTTTACTCAATGGGTTGATACGTGTTCCTTTTCTAGGCAAAGATGTATTGCCATTGGTTGGAAGGGTTCCTTCACTATTTTGTCTCTTTTCTGCTCAAAGAAGTGTCACAGTGGATCTAATCTTATGGCCACAAAGACATGAGGCTCCCCGATGCCAGATCTCAAATTCTTTCATGGTTGAGTCAGTCCTTCTCTATTTTGAGAAAAATAATCAGCACTTTTCTGCATATGTGTTTTTCAGCTCTCACATTAAAAACCCAGTGCCTTAACCATTTGGACACTATACCTCTCTTTTACTCCACCTTACTACTGCATGGCTTTCTGTATACAGGTTTTATAGTTAAGTGTCAGCACTGATCCAGCAATATACGTTTCTTAAAGCATACAGAAAAAAAAAAACCCCAAAGCCCAATCTCTTGAACAGATAAATTTGATAGCATGCTTGAGTAAGTGGGATAAATAAAAAAATGCTAGTATGTTATTGGAAGCTTTAGAAAAAAAGTAAGAAGCAACAATGACTGACCTTAGAAATCCATTTTTTAAACAACCATTTATTAGGCAAAATGTCAGAAAAGATTAAAATAAAGAACTTTGATTCTTCTGTGCAGGATTTTTTAGGCTTTAAAGTCCAAGCTTATTCTGCCTGTCAGGAGTGCAACTAATGAAGGTCTTTCTGGCCACTTTTTCTCTGATCCTTAAGATTATAAAGGAAGAGTAAAAAATGAATATTCTTCTTGCTCCAATACTGATCTTCAGACATTCCTAAAATGTCTTGACTGAAGCTGCTTTGCAACCTTTACACAAATGTGACTTGGCAAGACTATTAATGATTTGACCTTTTCAAGTTTACTTTGTGCTTCCAAGAGCAATAGATAGTGATGAGGAATATTATTTTGTTCCTACTGGCAATTAGGTTGCTCAGTAGCCATAGAGCTACTTACAAGGGGGAAATCCTGTCTCACCAGCAGTAAACTTCACTCAGAACATTTACAACATTTATGGACTGTAATTCTTGTTCCCTCTGTGATCCTCCCTTTGTTCTCGACAAGCACTTTAAGTGCTCCAAACTAGCACTGGGTCAAAAATCTCCATAGTTTGTAGCAGTAAATAGCAAACCTAACAAGTTGTGAAAACTAAGCTGAAAATGTATATAGAATAAGACTGTCTTTACTGCAGGATATAAAACAGTCACATAGTAACCTCATGGCAGCATAATTATCCTTTAGAAGCATGTGCATATTCCTCTGAATTCCTTAGGACTAGCAGCTGTGAAAGAAGAAGAAAAGAAAACTAAAATAAACCAGAATAAAAAGACTGGTGTTTTAAAATGGCCTGGCAATTTCTAATTCTCAAAATAGCGAAATGATCTCTCAAAGTGAGAACAATTTTCTGTGTTTTCTGCACACCAGCAGAAAAGACACTTCCTTTCCTTTCCTTTCCTTTCCTTTCCTTTCCTTTCCTTTCCTTTCCTTTCCTTTCCTTTCCTTTCCTTTCCTT
>JAOXNO010000013.1:100424554-100455052 GCA_028565335.1 Limnodromus scolopaceus | reverse complement strand
CTTTCCCTTTCCCTTTCCCTTTCCCTTTCCCTTTCCCTTTCCCTTTCCCTTTCCCTTTCCCTTTCCCTTTCCCTTCTCCTCTCCTCTCCTCTCCTCTCCTCTCTTGTCTTTTCCTTTCTTTTCTTTTTTAAAATTCTACTGTTGAGATCTACCTTGTTTTGGAAAATTCTTCTGTAATATTGCTCTGCTTTGAAACTAGCAGTATATTACCACATTGCAAAGCTTAGAGAAAATGGACTCTGAAATACAAAGTCAGGAGAGGCAGATAGAATTTTAATCTGCTCTGTGAGAACATAAGGATGTTTCAGATGAGAAAAATAATTCGATTTTCCTGTGCCAATGCTTGCCTTTCAAACAAAATGTTTTTAATGATTTCTCTCTGCTTTATGTAAGCTTGGTTCTTGGTTAAAATTCTCTACTGTATCTAATATATACCTCAGTCTTTTGCTGGATCTGGAGCACTGTGATGATAGTCAGGAGAACTTTCTTTGATCTCCAATCTTCTGCCCTAGAGCTTCCCACTCAGCCTTTCTGGTAGCTGGCTTCAAATGACTTCCTTATACTGAAGGTGTTTGTGATTGTTCTTTAATTCTGAATATCTCCCTCCTGTCTTCAAATTAACCCTTTTAATTTGATCTCCCTTTTATAGTGGATCATTTTTTACTTTTCCATTTTGTCTGAGTGACACAGCGAAAGAAGACATAACTGCTACATTTTATGTAACTAAAACTAATATCAGTATGGGCATTGGGGAATGTCTAATACAGATAGGACATTATATAGCTGCAGATGAGCTATGTAACTATTTTGTTACTAAGCAAAGGCTTAGTTCAATTAGATTTCATTTCCTTATCTTTATCTCATATTTTTCAAAGAGAGGTCATGAATCAGAGAACAAATGTGATACATGAAGAAAAACGGCTGTTTCTCATGTTAACAACTTCCAGATTATCTAAATTCTGCTGTATAAGGCACCATGCATCTGTCCATGTTATGACAGCTTCCAGTAAGTCCCTGCCACACAGTGGATGAGTTAATTTACAGTACGGTCCCGCCCTGGGTATATCCTCCACATAAGCATGCTGTGGTTGATGCTGTAGTTGCTGGGATTATGGTCAAAGAAAATAGGCTGTCCATCTCCTTAGACATGGACAAGTAGTGTTTCCTGGTTCACATCTGTTTCCTTTCACATTTACTTGCTCCCCTGTTGTGGTCTGTCACTGTCTTTGACTCTCCTGAGCCTGGTTCCCAGCTTCAGAGATGCCAGCCTTGCAGGTGGTACTGCTCCTCCATGGAGAGGCACATCTGTCAGTGGCTCTTCCTGAGCCACCAGGGCTTCCTTCTATCAGACTTAATGTTTTGCGGTGAACTCTTTATTTCATGATCCAGTAGAAGTCCGTGGCAAGAGAGAAACTATGAAAATGGTCCGACGAGTGAGGTACAGACATTACAACAAGGGAGCATGTGTCAGGGGCCAAGTTGTGGCTGGAACCTGAAATGTGCCAGATATTCTAGGCAGTGTCATCTTGGGACATTTTTCTCTTCATTTTAACAACAATTCATCTACAATACTGATCAGTGATTTCTGGTGGTCTTATAGCGATTTTCCATGTTTGAGAGAGAAGTGTGGACCCCTCCCCTGAAAAAAAAAAAGAAAAACACATCCTGAAACCAAAACCCCAAATCCCAACCCCTAAACCAGAAAAAAGGGCCTCAGATGTGAGCAACCCATGTATAAAGAGGGAAAAAAACCACTCCAGATCTGTGCCACACTTTTCTGACAAGTATGTTTTGTGTGTTCTCTGTTGTTTCTTAACCTTTTGGTGGTATTATATTGCACTGTTTGAATTACAAGGCCAAATGAAATGTAGGAGAAATCCCATACTTTCTGAGGAGGTTTTCTAGATCAGTTCTTCTCTTAAATAAACATGTATGTACCACACATTGTGGTGTAGATCCAGAGTGAGACATTCTAGATCTTGAAGGGTCTCCTTCTCTACCTCCTGTGCTTCCAAGTTCCAACACCCCTGTGTTTTCCCTTAACACTTGAATATTTTCCTGCCTGTCAGTGGTTTTCAGGGATATATTTTCCACTGAAAGGGTGCAAAAGGCTGGCTGTGACTTGTGATCTTTCTGGAATTTCTGTAGTGGTGTTGAACACTTCAAAAATGTACAAATAATACATAGCAAATCAATGTATCAGGCAATGGATTCATCAATAGCAAGGAAAAAACCTAAGGTAACAGCTGAAATTTATCATAAATACAGCTATTATGTCATATATGTATGTCATGTATTGCTACAAGTACACAATATGTCTACTTAAACGTGTTGGAAAACCGGTTCTGCGACTTTGGTAGTAAAAATTGTGACATATGTGCTAACTCCTAGTAACTGAATGTATCTACAGTGTTCATTTCAAATATGGAACATTAGCCAAAAAATGATCATGAATGATCCTCACTTAACCTGTGAAGAAATTAAAAAGAAAGTACAACTTTTAAAGTCAAACTTCTGTAAAATTCCTTACACCAACCAAAAAAAAAAGTTTCCTTTTTTTCTTCTCACTGTTAAACAAATTATAGGTTTATCTGTTTTGTGATAATTGAAATGGAAGATAAGTATCTTTCTGTATTAACATAATGATTTCTTCCCTACAAAATAGTAAATTTTTTGAAAATGGAAAATATTGAGAAAATAAGACTTCTTTCTCATAATCATAAGCATCTAGATCGTTTAGGATGTAATTAGACAATACAGATCACTTGATCCCTGATATTTTTCCCAGTGACAGTTTTTCTTGGAATCAGAAGGTGAAAGAGCATATTTTAATGAGTTTGTATTTATAAAATTCTGCACACACACAAAAAATTTCCAACTGTCACAGCAGCCAGTAATTGGCAGAGAGATGCTTTGATAAAGGCGGGGAGACATCCCTGCTGGTTCAAGACAGGTGGACATCAACTTGAATCCAATTTACATCTTAAAATGCACAATAGAAAAGATTTGCATTACATTGCCTAGATGAAAGGGAGCTTTTAGTCTGAGCTCCTCATTTACTTTCCCCTCTTCCTTTTTTTTTCTTGCCCAAGCTCTCAAACTATCTATAGCCGAGTTTTAATGAAGATACCTTGCTCAGCTGCTGTTTGAGGCAGCTATTTACTTGACTAAGATTCAAATCTGAACTCACGCTGGGCTAAAAAAGAAAACCCAAACTGATAATTGGACAGACCTGAAACTGGATAGTCTGCTTTACCCACAGCTTGAGTCAAGTGAATGTATCTTCAATGTCAAGTTATTTTAATTTGGTTGCCTGGTCAAGATCCCTTGCAATTCTTACTGTGGCTTAACAACAGATCTGCAGCAGAGCATGCCCGCTCTGAAAGGTACAAGAAGCGGCTCCTGACGGATATCTTTGGACTGCCTAAGTGTTCCTAGCTACATATTTAAATGATTGATCCATATTTAAACTGTTAATTCAGATCCAAACCTTTACTGCATCCTAAAGTTTTCTGATTAACAGTTCAATACTGTATTGAGTTTAAGTGAGCGAAAAGTTGGCTTATTCTTGTTCGAGAACAGATGCTGAAGAAAGGCAGGTGGAGAGTAGGTGGGTAGCCTGAATTTTTTTCCCCCTGTAGTTCTTCCCCTGTGTTAGAATCAGGTCTTATAGAAACCTAAGCTTGCTTACAGAAGCCTAGGAATTTTTTGAGTGTTTGTTTTCAGGTACAAATTCCAATCTTGCAATCAGCTGTGTGAACTCTGTGAAGTCTATTCCAAATTTATATGTGTATCTGAAGTTAGTACATTGGCATTCAGCTATTTGTTAAATATTTGTTTCTGGCTTGGCATTCCTTTTTAAAATAATCCTTACTTTACAGATAAGGCTCTCAGTCTCTTTTAAAAAACAAAGCAGTAGATCACCAATGTAAATGCAGTCCATCGTTTTTAAAGGTAATTTTCTTTCTAACATGATATATACAATTTCCAATTTTTTTAAGTTCCTGAAAGTGTGGCTAAGTGTGATATCAGAAAAATAATCTAATAATGTACATTACTGCATATTTTATCTCTTCCAAATTTTCAGCATGCCTGTGAAATTGGGAGTTGAAAAGAATGGAGCTACTGAGTACTTTGGGTGAAATATTAGGCCACTTAGGTGTGTACAGGCTATTTTTGAAAATCTTTCAGAATCCTTTGTTTCTTAGGTGAAAATGTCTTCAATACAAAATGTTGACAAATATACTTTTCTTCACATGCTTGTGTATTGATACAGCCTAAGATTTATTATATAGTTTCTTATTTTTAAACATTGAAATTTACTTTCAAATATGTCCATCAGACAGCTGAGTCAGGTTACCTAGAAAGACTGACATGGAGTGCCTGGTTCCATCCATTCTATCCACATGGATTTCCCTTCAGCGGAAACTAGAGTTTGAAGGCAAAGGCTTCTTCCCCTCCTTCTTCACTGCTCTTGGTGTCTGTGGGACTCTTTCTCTCACATATTCTTGCTCCTCTCTCCGGCTGCTGCTGTGCTGCAGGTTTCCCCACCCTCTTCTTAAGTATGTTATCACAGAGGTGCTACCACCATTGCTGACGGGCTTGGCCTTGGCCAGTGATGGGTCTGTCTTGGAGCTGACTGGCATTGGCTCTGTCAGACATAAGGGAAGCTTCTAGCAGCTTCTCACAGAAGCCCCCCTGTAGCCATGCAAACTCAGTACAATGAACTCGTAGTTGAAGGATCAGGTTACATTTCTTATGTGTTTCACTTTGTTTGCATAATTTTTCAGATGAACTTGAGTAGTGAAACATTAAAGACTAGGAAAATCAGGAATATATGCCAAAATTATACTGTGTTGTTAATGCTTTATGTTTTGTTTAGTCTTTAGAATTTACCTGTGAGTGTTAGACTAACAGGCTTTGCCTTTGCGTGTTGGGTAAAGATATGCAGCGCTAAGAAAAGAAACAAATGTAAGATATTTTCTGTTACCTTTGCTGTGTCACTGCATGGTAATATGTCAATGGGTGTAGTGCTCCCTGCTCTGGAATATAATCTCTGGTTTCTTCTAGAGTCTGAAGTGGGAAAAAAAAAAAAAAGAAAAAAAAGGCTTACTGCTGTCATTTCTGATGTTACAAGGTTACAGGCTACAACCTTGGGAGATTTTACACTAAATTTGATTTTTATTGTTTCACAAAATGGGACCTGTTTTCTGACAGTCAATAAAACTGCAGGTGATACTGCTCTTATAATAGATGTGAATGGACTATTACTGTTTGCTGTAGCAGTTTAACTGCAGGGCAAGCTTATAAGGTTTTTTGTTGGAAAAAACACACAATCTTTTTTTAGCCACAGGACTATTACCTTATTTTCATCAAGTTCCCTAGTAGTATTGGTATATACTTATTTGAGCAGTTCTGAAATAAGCAGAAAGTTCTTTGCTTCTGAAGTTCAAAACAAACTGAAAATTAAAAAATCAGTTTGCTCAGCTAAAATGAAAACAGTTGCAACACAGTAATCCTAAGATTTAAAATAATTAATCAAAGTGAATTTTATATGAGTATTGTGTAAGTAACGGTAATGTAGAAGTCACATTTATGTCTTGGTGCTTTCTCCTAAGTCACATGAAAATTTTCCAGTTCTGAAAATCAATATACAAAATTTATACTTTCAATCACAGAATCATTGAGGTTGGAAGGGACTTTTGGGTACGGTCTACTCCAATGTTCCTGATCAAAGCAGAGTTAAATAGACCTAGTTGCTAAGGGCTGTGTCTGGTTGGGTTTTGAATATCTCCAAAAATGGAGACTCCACAACCTCTCCGACCAACCTATGCTAGAGTTCCAAAACCCTCATAGTGAAAATGCTTTTTCTTACATTTAAATGGAATTTCTTGCTTTTCAATTTGTGTCCATTGACATTTTTCCTGTCACTGGGTACCACCAAGAAGAGTCTGACTTCTTCTTTTTCATTCCCTCCCATCATATATATATACACACATGGATAAGAATGCTGGAGCCTTCTCTTAATCATCTGTGTGGCCCTTCCCTGGAATCTCTCCAATATGTCCATGTTTCTCTTAGACTAGGGAACCCAGCACTGGACCCAGCCCTTCCTTTGTGGTCTCTTCAGTGCTGACTAGAGAGGAAAGATAGCCTCCCTCGACCTACTGGCAATGCCTTGTTGCAATGAAGCTAAGGACATTTCTGGCCTTCTTTGCTGAAAGGATGCGTTGTTAGATTACGGTCAACTCATGGTCAGGAAGGTCACACTGCTACTTCTCTGCAAATCTGCTTGGCAGCTGATCAGCCCCCAATCTGTCCTGGTGCATGAGGTTATTCTTACCCAGATGCAGGACTTGGTGTTTCCCTTTGTTGAACTTCCTAAGTTTCCTGTCATCCCATCTGGCCACCCTGTTGAGGTCCCTATAAGGGATCCACCTATAGTATGTCATCCTTGCTCCAGACTTTCTCCCTGGTCTCTGGGACCTAGGATTCCTGAAGGTTGGCTGGAGTTGCTAGTAAAGTCTGAGGTTAAAAAGGCATGCAGGACCTCAGCCTTTTCCATATCCTCTGTCACTGTGGCCCAAAACCTCTATGGGCAGCCTGTTCCAGTGCTCTTTCATGTCTTTCAAGTATTTCCTTATGTTGAGATGGAATCTCCTGTGTTCCACTTTGTGCCCATTACCCCTTGTCCTGTCACCGGGCACTACTGAAAAGAGCCTGACCCCACCCTCTTGATACCCGCTTTTTAGATATTAATAAGCATTGATGAGATCCCCTCTTGGTCTTCTCTTCTCCAGTCTAAACAGAGCCAGGTCTCTCAGCTTTTCCTGATAAGAGAGGTGTTCCAGTCCCCTGATCATCTTTGTAGCCCTCTGCTGGACTCTCTCCAATAGTTCCCTGTTTTTCTTGGACTGGAAAGCCCAGAACTGGACACAGATGGGGCCTCACCTGGGCAAAGTAGAGGAGGAGGGTGACCTCCCTCGACCT
Organism: Limnodromus scolopaceus; assembly: GCA_028565335.1. NCBI lineage: Eukaryota > Metazoa > Chordata > Aves > Charadriiformes > Scolopacidae > Limnodromus > Limnodromus scolopaceus. Next base: position 100,448,062 of record JAOXNO010000013.1, on the reverse strand, counting down.
GCTGGCCACACTCTTTTCAATGAACCCTAGGAGACCATTGGCCTTCTTGGCCACAAGGGCATGTTGCTGGCTCATGGTCAACTCATCCACCATTACTTAATATCTTCCTATTTCTACTTTTGTAAAGTTATTCTGATCATTAAGAGTTTCCTTGTATGTGTCTTTCTGTCTTTTTTCTTTTTTTCTTTTTTTTTTTCTTTTTAAAGTACTTATCTATGCACATATTTTTAAAATGCAGGTTTATAAAATGGATTGGTTACTAGGTAGAATGTGAATTATTAGAGAGGAGAAATGGAGAGAAGGAAAAATAAGAAAAGATGAAAGACATAAAGTGTGCGAAAGAATCAGATTTTGGAGTCTGAGATCAGAAAGCTCAGTAAAGCACGTAAATACCAGTAAATGTCAGCTGGCATTGACATATTTGTGAATCTCATAGGATGAGCTCATCGTCACAAATGTTTAACATCTCTCTGGTGGCTTGGTCTTCACCTGTATTTTTCTGATGTTTTACCTCCTTTATCCTTGCTTTCATTTTTTGGTAGACTTTTTGTTCATGTGCAATATTATGTTATCTTACTCTGGGCGTAATGTGAGGATCTGAGCTTTAAACTGCAACCGCAGCACTCCTTTGCCTGCAAGATCCTTTGGTTTGTAACCCCTTGTAGCACATTTTGTCCTCTCTGATAATTATGGAGGACAAGGAACTCTGTAATGCCTCCACCCTTGATGTCTCATTTCTTTATCAAATTCAGTAACTTCTTGTGGTGTTGGCAATCACCTCTTGAAAATTCTCTTTATTCTTTTTCAGCTGCTAAGTACTTGCCATGTTTTTATAGAACAGGCCCTCTGGCTGGGGAAAAGTTGCCAGTTAAAACTTGTGAGACTGATCCACTATTTTATTATTATTTCTTTCAGCAGCTCTTCAGTGTCTTTGATGTTACCCATGCATTTGCATTAAAAGCTGTCAGTGATTTATTTTAATAAAATCCAATTATCCTTTTTAGTTCCTTGTGAAAAATTAATGGATGTTTCCAGTTTAATTGTGAATATAAGCTCAGGGAATGAAATGCACCAGTCACTAATGGAATTGTGGCATTAATAGTGCCAGCAGCAGCAATGAGGGTTAACAAATGTCTAATGCTGTGCAGACTAAACTTCAGTAACTTGTGCAGAACCATTTGGGTCCAAGGAGAAAAGCAACGGTTTTCTAGGATAATGATAATGTTTCTCACAAAGTTCAGTATCTCCACACAGTTCTTGTGCTGTGTAGACATGGAAAAAGAAATGACACTTCCAGGAGGTGGCCTCATCTGCTTTCTAGGGTGTTTTTGTTGAACTTAATCTCTTAAAACTTCAATTTTTCTGTAGTTTCACACGGAACAAAAATGGGAACTTCAGTCTCTTGAACCTTTAAATCATCACGGTCTCAGCTGTGTATTTTTAAAGCAAGCTTCCTCTCCTCCAGCAAATCTTTGATTTCCCCATACTGCTAACAGCAGGAGGCTGTGCTTCCACTACTATCAGCTTTTCTTTATCTGAAATATAGGATTGGTTTCTTGGTACTACTGAAATTTTCCCATTGGTGCAATCAAAGAGAAAGAAAGGGGGGAGTATCTCTTGGTTGCCTTAAATTTGGGCTAGTGTCAACCTGAATAACATTATAAAGCATCAGCCAACTTCCTTTCCAGGTTGGTTGTGTTAGGTAATCTGGTTGGCGTAATGCCAAAAAAGGCTGGTTATAAGCAGCAGTGAGATGACACCAGTTTTATTTGGGACACTTTAATAACTGAGAGTTGAGACAATTCAGTGATTTTCACACGTCCTAGCTGAGAACGATTTGTGTCCCCATTTGAACACAGCAGGGGTAAGCTGAGAAGCCCATCAGGCCTGAATTACCAAATATATGTATAATGTCAATCTGTTATGTCTCAGTGGTACAGATGACACCCCCCTGCTTCACACCTCTACTGTTTAGTTTTTACAAAAAATCTTGGAGTGGACCTCAGCATTTTTTCATTAACTCCCCTCCCCCAAAACCAACACACAACCTAATAACTAATTTGTGCAACAAATCTCTAATCAATAAAGTCTCAAAATGGAAAAGAATACTTAATAATTATCACTCAGGAAGTACAATAATGATAGGCCCAGGAATGGCCTTCAGCATGACAGGAAAAAAAAGATGTGGGAAAAGAGACCTTAATTAAACATTTAAAGGGTTACCTCACCCACAAGACATATTTTAATAATTTTAATTGACCTATCTCTGATCTGTTAAAATTATAAAACAAAAAGCACCAAATAGAACACAGTAGAAAGCACCACAGAGGAGAAAGTTTTGACTTACATTTCATATCTGGGTAGCATAATGCCATCCTTCTTTATCAGATTTGTAATGGGGTTGGTCCACACTATTGTCTATCCATTGTACAATTTGATGTAGAATCATGGAATCACAGAATCATAGCATGGTTTGGGTTGGAAGGGATCTTTAAAGGTCATCTAGTCCAACCCTCCTCCGATAAGCAGGGATATCTTCAACTAGATCAGGTTGCTCAGAGCCCCGTTCAACCTGACCTTGAATATACCCTCATCTAGCTCATTACATAATTAAAAAAATGAGGCTACTGGTCAATATCTGTCTTGTATTCCTTCATCTGAATTATCTTTTCTACCTTACCAGTTTCTTCCTTCTTATCCTTAGTTTTGTTACTTCCTCTATGCACACAGTTCTGGTTGTCTTTGCATCAATATCTCTGCAGTAATTTTAAAATGTTAATTATGGATGAGGATATGCAAAATGTTATTTAGGTTTGCTCCTTTCTTCCATCCAATAATAAGCACTTTTTACAGAGCTGATCACAGATGGATAATGCTTAATATCAGTTTAGTAGAAGGATCCTGTTGCAAAATTTCCATAAAACATTAAACAGTTCATAAAGTCTGGCTTCCTTACTAAACTATGTCAAGAACTTAGTCAGTGATTGACTGGTCAAACCAAGCTTCTGGGAATACATATTGAATATAGAGTACAAAAGATTCAGGGTTTCAAGACAACAAATTTGATCTATGTTTTTAAGGTGTCACGATATACATCTGCCTTTTAGCTAAAGATTAGCAACAGAAATCTTCCTTTGTGTTTCTAGTGGTAGTGTAAAAATATTTGTTAACTAAATGATAAAGTAGATATAAGTAACATTGTACTTGACAGTCAGTAGTTGGATCCAAAGTGTTTTATGAAATAGTGGACCTTTTTCAGGGTCAAGACTTCCAAATGGCATAAAACCTCAGTGAGGAAATATTCACAGAAAAAATAATTTTAAAAACCCTGAAAAACTTTATTGGCCTTTTTCTTCCTCCTTAGCTAAACTTTGTTTTGTAACTATTATTGCAAAATTACATGCTTGCAAATCTTGCAGCCCTGTTCTGTTAGCCACAGCACAGAAAACTTGCAGAGATGCAGTGAGGGAGAAACTGATTTTTGAGTGTTGCTGTGAGCCTTTACATTCATGTCAGTGTTCCCACAACTTGCTCACAATGACTGCTCTGAACCCAGGGAGATTCCTGACTTCTGCAACTCTGCCTGACATAGGCAAAAAAATATCAGTAGAGATTTAAAATTAACTATTATTAGAATATGACAAAGTTGTTTATTGGTAGGTGGGCGTAAGCAGAACTTCTCACAATATGCATCAGGTTATGGTATTGTTCTAAATTATCTTAGCTGGACTGGCTGAGGTCCAGCTTTATGTTTGTTGTAATACTTGCTTAATCTTAGGATTGTGTACTTTTTATGGTGACAACATACAATGTTTCCTATAAGAATTTTAAATAGCCATGTGAAAAGCATAGGTATGTTAAATTAATTGAATTATTTATGACAAAGCAATTAAAGAATAGAGAGCATATGCTGGTGCCAGAATAAGTAGATTACAAGAAACTGTACTTGAACAAAAAAGAGATAAAAAAGATTAGATACGTCTGAGACATCAAGCACATAACTATTTTGGTTGTTTAGAATATGCATTGCTAACTTTATTGCATAGATTTCTCCAGAACATTATCTAGTCATTACAGGTAAAAGTTGTTGGTGGAAAAACCCATGTTCGTGGGATGTTAGTTTCAAGTAAATACTTTGGTGATGTAGACATTTCTCACATTCCTCAGTTATCCACATATTCTGGGCTAAAAAGGAATTGAATTTTTCCTGTATTAATGCATGTGGTGGAAGCAAGACACAAATTGGCAGTTGGCCTTCAATGTTTTGCTTATAAAGTAAAGACACTCAGTTAACACATTCTGAAAATGAAGCAGAAGTCTTTCCAAATGATTTGGAACATAATTACTGTTTTTAAGAAGGAAAAAACGGATATAAGTTTGAGAAGTACCTATTTTTCCTCCACCTGAAAATGATACAAATATTCATGCTTCCTTTAATAATACAACCAGAAAGATATTACTTTGGAAGGAAACTACTGTGCACATTGGAGTTATGTTTTGGTAGTGCTTAAGCAGTGACGCCAACATCAGACCACATATAAGATGGACCACATAGAAGGGAAAAATCAATGTCCCTTCCATCTATTTTGCAGGACAGATTGCATGTTGCTCTGTTTCGGGCATTCTCTCTTTCTTTCCTCCTGGTGTTATCTCTCTTTTACAGCAGAAGTCTGAGCTCTCAGAAAATTATTTTGCATCACAGGTCCTTTATGTTGTCTAATGAAGGTGACCTATTTTTCAGCACTTTAGACTACATTTCTTTCTTCTCACACTTCATTGTAAATGCTTCTCACTGTACACCGATAATGATTTAAATCCTCTGTGAGAAGTTTAAAACTTCAAATTCAGTGCTAAGTCTGAGTATTTTTATTTGCCTCATCACAGTTTTTTCTCACAGAAGCAGGTGCTGCGATGCCTGAGAATACAAGGAACCCATAAAAAGTCTGGTATTCTTTCAGTGAAGTAAAAATAACATAACATAAAACGAATAATCAAAATTAGCAGGAAATAAAATGGGTGAGTTCTGAAGAAAACCTGTGATTAAAAAAACCATAATGAATTAATATATGGAATACTGAGAATATTAGTATAAATGCTGTCTCAAATATCAAGTCAAATAAGCATCAAGTACCTCTGTGAATACTTGTCTTACATACATCATCAGTCTGTTGAAAATAAACACACTTCAGAATACTTCAGTAGCATAGTGAGTGTTGAAGGAATGGCTAAAAATAACTAGTGAGATTATGTCCAATGAACACTAAAATTTGCTCCCTGTTATCAGATGGTTGAAACTGGCTCATCAGTGGCATTGTAGTCACCACTTCAGTTGCAGACAAAGGGTTGACATTTGGCTTTAATGGTTAAAATGCAGTCAACACAGCAGCATCATGTTCTGAAATTTCTGATGGATTGCATTATGACAAATCCTATTAGCTGTAGTGCTTGAAATTACTTTGAGCACCATTACCTCTGTGCCATTATATGCTACTATGAGTGTGACAGGCAGTCACCCATCTTTACAAGATTCCCTGGTTGATGTATTTGTAACCCCGTTCTGTATGACTCTGTTCACTTGTAATTTTCTACCTCCTGAAGGATGTTCAGATGAATATCTGAATCATCAGTGTGAATGTCCAAATCAGTTGCAAATGAGATATAATTTAAATAGGAATGGTGATAAGAAACCCTACGCATTGAAAGAAGTCACAGTTGTATGCAACACTTGAGCATCACACCTAAAATACCTAAGCAAGCTGTGAAGGAAAAAACGTGTTGTATTATTTTCTCTGCAGGTTGCTTCTAAAGATGCTGAAAGGAGCTACTTTTCTAACAGGAAGGAATAACATTTATTTCCTGGAAAAAGAGAGTATGTAGTGAAAGCATTTAATAATTTCAATGACTTGAAATTGATTTGGAGGTAAAATGACGTTTGAATGAATCGAACTATTACCTGAGCCAACATCTAAACCATCTGTTGGAACGTTGGAAGCATTTTTTCCCATTATCATGAGAAGTGGCTTATCAAAACATTTGTCAGAACTGAGAGGTCTTTCTTCATATGAATGTGTACGTGTGCTGTGGACCAGTTGGTAGAGAAGTATTCCATGATGTGCCAAAAGTACAAGTGGTTGTCAGCAATAGCATTTCTGCAGCTTCTGATTGACACATTTTTGAGCAGATAGTCTCATAAATCTTTGCTACATAGAACTAATTCGGTGTCAAATGATCTAGTCTATTTAATTTTATCTTATCTTTTCTCCCACGCATTTTTAGGGATTTCTAAAAATATAGTACAGCACCCATCTGACTCTTCTAGTGGAAACCCACTAGACTGAATTACACTTATCAGTTCCTTAGAAATCACGTTGACTTCAGAATTCAACCAATAATGTCTCAAGAAACTGTAACTTTTACAGATGAGGAAAAGGAAGTAGAAAGCAAATGGTATTACTTGCCGTATTTCTGTTTGGAAAGTCATAGATCTCTGGGAATTTATCCAGTACGTCAGTACTAACAAGTACCAACTGCAATAGATCAGAATTACAACTCTTACAGAATTTTCCTGGTCAGAAATTTTTCTATGATAGGAAAAAGAACATTTTACAAGAAAATAACCAGCTGCCTTAAGATGAGTGATTTTGAATTGACCATAATCCTTTTTTTCTCTCATATTGTTATTCTTTGTTATTCTCATTTATCTGTTGCTGTCTTTTTTTTTTTCTCCTCAAGCAGAAATCTGTTAAGATTATTTTACATCATCTCTTCTGTTTGCATAGGCTAAAGATGTCTGAAGATGCTGAACTCTTGACACGCTTATGGCAAAGTGACAACAGATTTGGTTTATTGATGGGAATCTGCCGAAGCCTGAATGTGTATGTATCGTCTGTTCCTTCCCCTCCACACATTGTACAGTCTCAGGCTGCATTTGTTTTGTTACTTTTAAATTCTTTTAAGTTAGGACTTGTTTGGCATCAAATTGAAAAAAAATTCCAAAGTGTTCTTCTACTTTGTTTTGCTATAACATGAAGAAGAAATAAACAAAAATCATTGCCTTATCACTGTGATAAGTTTAAACACAAATTGGGCCCATGCCAGAGCGTGCAATAACTCATTTGCTTCAGATGAATCTGCAGCATGGGATGTGGGTTTTCATGGGAGGGCAATGGCAAGAAGCAGGGACTGCAACTCCATAAATTGCTGTATCAAGAATCTTTTGAGATCTTCCACACAGTGTCAGAGCTCAGTCACTTACATATATTTGCTGTATGAAATCTGCAATTAATATAAGCGTCTCCTTTTCTGGCAGTCCATTGACTAACAAAGAGATGCTGAGAGTTTTTGTCAGGAAATATCATCAGGTGTCTAACCTACTTCACCAGAAGTTATCTATAAGGCCCATGTTAGATCATCTTCCTTAGCAGGACATGTTGGGGGTGAAGAAATGTCCTTCTACTGTGGTCTCCTTTCTTTGCTAGAGCATATATCGCTGGGGCGAATACCAGTTTTGAAAAGGTCAATGAAATGCAATGGTTTTTTTTATGTTCATTGTGAACATATATGTAAAATACAGATTGCACAGGCAATATTTCTAGTGGTTAGGGAAACACAGAGATGCCTTTGATAGTTTTTCCTGCTTTCAACCAACTTCTTGTGACCTATGAGTTTTGCATCTGATCTCTTAATGACTTCCTGGGTTGCTGTCAATCCCTTTTTGAGAACTCTTAGTTCTTAAGCAAACCAACACATGTAGTTAGCAAATCTGTGTAGCTGCTGAAATCTGTCTCAGGAGATAAAAAGTATTTACACTCTATCTTTCGTCTTGAGGGCTTTACAAGGGAGGTGGACATCCATACATCATTAATAGCTGTGGCAATCAACACTGGCACTTATAAACTAAAGCATTATAGTTTTAGATATAAGCTGAATAGTCTTTTAAGAATTTAGCATCTTTGTCATGCTGTGCAATGTATTGTATTTTTTGGTCATTCGGTGAATAAACTCACCATACCCCGCTGCAGAAGTCTCCAGAGGAAACTGCAAGAGGAACTTCCTCTTTAAACATCTTCTTAAATAAAGCAGTAGTGTAAGGGAAAATCACACAAGATTACAAATTCTTACTCAAAACAAATGTAATAGGACTGGACTTGTATTTACACTCAGTTTAAGTACAAAAATTTTAAGATAACTGGAAAAGATACATGAATGAGCAAAAATGGTGCAATATGTACCAAAATTATGAGTTATATTTGAAGTGCTAGACTCCTAATCTTTAAATTTAAATAAACCTAAAAATGTGTCCTAGGAAACAAGGTATATAGAGTGATTTCAGGATGCTTCTTTAGTTTTGGGAATTATGATATGCTGGACTTAGTAACAAGTTTGTTAATTCATATAATGTAGTACTTTTATCTTTAAAAATCTATGATGTCATACTAAAGAAAAGTGTTGCAAAATATTTGTAGAATCTGGTATGTGTATTTTAAAAGGATAAACATATTATCCAGACAGATTGATTGGATGCATTTTCTACTACAGTTAAGCAATCATAACTGTGACATTTCCTCTTTGTCCTGTAACAATGGCGTAAATACCAAATTTCATAAACTTGTCCTTATTAAAAACCTTTATATATACTCTTACTTGAATTTATTCAATGGTCGATACAACACAACGTTGTGTAGAATTTGTGTATTTTGAGGATACTACACTGGTTTATATGTGTAATAAATGTGACAACAAAGTGAGGAATGATGGAGAAATTTACTTTTCAAACAGGCATTTTATCTGTTCTATAAAACTTTATTATTGAAAACAACTATGAATTGTGTCTGATTTTGATGCTACTAGTATTTCATTCCACACAGCCTCTAGGAAGACTGTGGCTAGCCTACCTTATGCTGTGCATGACACAGCAGTCTTCAGATCAATGCAATTAGAGAAGTGCTGGTGACCTCAGTTGGTGTAGCAATGGGCAAAACTCATGGGTTTCTTCTCACTTACATGTCAGAACTGTTTTGTCTTAATGGAGACAAGCAGGTGCCTGAATTCTGCTAGCACTAGTGGGTCTCACTATTGCACCAGAGTGACAAATACTGCCTGTGGTAACTGACAGTATGGCTTTTCAAAAGAGGGACTGCATAGCTCTGAGATGTTCTATATAGGTCTATTTCCTTTCTCTCTCCTAAGAAGAGTGTCTAATTTACATTTCTTTATTTCTTTGAGCTAGTAATTAAGGGCAAAGTGTGTGTAATAAAAGCAGAGATAGCAGGAGAAGCTGGACCATCAAAACATACAGAAAAGCAACTCAGTGGAGCTTTTCAGGCAGGCTGTTCAGTAGGGTTTTTTTGGTTTTTGCTTTTTCCTTTTTTTTTTTTCAATTCTGTGCACACAGTGGAGGATTAATTAGTTTGGGTATTTTTCTTTTATTTTCTTTCTTCCTTCCCATGGCAGAGAGATCTCACTCCCTTTGAAAAACCTGAGTATATTTTCCATTTGTTTGCTGTTTTGCTCACGTCAGCATCAAGGCAGACAAACAGTGTGGTTATTCGAGCTAAATCCCTTCAGAGTTCATCACCGATGTCACCGAACAAAGTATAGCTAAATACAGCTGGACCAGAAATAAGCTGCTCTCACCAGAGTAAAAGGAAGAACATGTTTAGTGTGTGACTCTTGAAAACTGGAGTCGTCTTGCCTTTTTTGCTTGACCTTATTTAAAGAAGTCCCTAGTTGCGGCAGATTTCAAGAGGTCTTTCTACAGCTGAGGATGTGATGTGTCCTGAGTACACCCTCTCCTTCCCAGTCAGGGAGTCTGCAGCTGCCCTGTAAGTAGAACCTTACCGGGATTTCATTTAAATGGATATATTAGTTTGAAATAAATGACCTTTTTGTGTATTTATGCATTTTTAAGTTGTGGGGCTGTCTTATTAATTAGAGTACTTATCCAGAGCTGTGACTGAATCTGTTTTCTCTTTCTTACAAACCAAGGCCAAAGAAGAGCTTTTGAGGAACCACAAAACCCAGGCAATGCCCTGACCAGCTGCCTGGCTGCAGCTACGAGGCACTTTGACCTTGCCTCTGCTATCCCTCCCTGAAAGCAGCCTTGCCTTGCTGATTTCAGATCAGTGCATGAAGCTTTTTCCTGCTCACTTTTCCCTATAGTAACATTGCCCATGCATTATTTCTTAGTAAAAATCCTTTTCTTATTGTAATAAACATCATAATTGAGAATATCTGTCACCTGTTGTGACTTTTAATCAGATTTATCAAGAAGAACGATTATTAGGACATAACAAAAAATATTTTGGCAGGTTTTTGATAATTATAGCCAATTTGTGTTTTGTACTAATATACAGTCAAATAACATACCAAACTGGAATTAATAAGCATCATGTTTTATGTTTGCAGTGCTTCCTTCTTGTATTAATGCTTCATTAAGGACTTGAAAACTGGAGGTTTGACATTATAGACTAGTGGCTGAGGTTACCAGAGGTGCTTTGCCGCTACTGTTTTCTGGTGCCGTCTGAGCTCTCTGATTTCTTTGTGTTGTCTGCTTTATTTTGCAAATGCTTGTGGAAAAAAATAAAATAAAAATCAGCAGCTCTGCATGGAGTGATGTGGTGGCTAAAGGAATTGCCGATGACTGTAAGTCATCACTTCCACCATATTTTTTCTTTTCTTTTCTCTTTCTCTCTCTCTCTCTTTTTTTTTTTTTTTTTTTTTTTTTTTTGTGTGTTTTAAATATCAAGAAACATTGAGTATCAAAAAGCAGTGTACTATTTCTACAATTTCACTGAGCCGATCACTAGAGGGCACTGCATACTGACACGAAGTCTTCCCTTTCTAATTTTCAAAGCTATATAAGCATGCAGCCCATTTGAAAATCTGATCTGATTTCAGACTGGAGACTATTAGCCTTATTTACCCTATCTATAGCAACATGTATTGGATTAGAATAGAAGAAAGAGAAAAAAAAATCCCACCACTGAGTAACAAGAAAAATACACTCGATTCTATCATTGACTACAGATATTAACAAAATTAAAAATTATTTAGTAGAATCTCTATTGGAAATATACCTTTAAGACATATAATTTTAACCACACACACCATAACTTTGCAGCCATATACTGATGCTGATACATACCTAAAAGCTATTATTTGCTGTTTGCTTGTTTGCTTTCCCCACTTTCAACTCCAAACCTCTTAATTGGTTTAAAAACGAAATCTCTTGGAAAGTTCTGTGGACCTGCTAAAATGTTTTGTAGTCTTACCTGACAGAGGTGGGAATATGTGCTTTTACTCACACAAGTTTGCTTGCCTTTTATCAAGAAAAATGTGAGTTCAGAGGGCTTAGTAGGAAACAGATTGCCTAGGGAGTGTAAAAGCTCCACATTTACCAGGAGAGGATTACAGACAGTACAGATCAGGAATGAAATATTGCCAGGTAAAATAATTCACTATTTATCAACTTTTGCCCATGGGACACCCTCTGAAACTATCCTTACATGCTTAGTTTGCCTTAACCTGTAGAACAAGTTCTCCAAATGTGTACTGAGGAGGAAGAGATTCTGTTTAGTGTAATTGGATGGTGTATCCAGTGTCATATTGCAGCTACACGTTTTCAGTTAGACAGCATTGCCTTTATGGAGGCTTATCTAGTTTCAATTTAAGTAAGCAAATGAAATGATTTTAAATAAATACTTTGTCTCACTGGCCATTAGAACTATTGAACTTTAGCACTTCATAGGAATTGTTAACAAAGGGATACAGATAAATGTGGGACATATTCTCTGTCACTAGTAGGATGAATTAACATCCTGGCAATTAAAAAAAAAAAGGCTTGCATATGTAAAATTTTAAATGCAGTTTCAATGAGGATATCTAGAATGTTTCTAGAGTCTAAATCACTGAACAGTGGGCAAACTTAATGCTTGCATTTTCTTCTGTTGTTATTAATGAATACCGCTTCTGTAAGTGCAACTTTATTTTGACTTTGAAAGTCATGAAATGTTATTCCTGGTGACAGCTGATGTGTATTTATTACTAATAGCCAGAAAAAAAAAAGAATTCTGATTACTGAAAAATATTTTATAATATTTATAAAAATATTATAGTATCCTAGTAACTGGAGTTACTAATCGTCTTGTTACAATATTCTTCCACTGTGACCTAAACAACAGTGAGTTCATTTTTTTTTTTCCTCTTCTCTGTCTTACGCACACATAAGAAAGAGTATTTAGGTTTATAGGTAAAATTTCTATAAAACACCTCAGGTTTGTTATGTTGGTTTAGGTCACGGAATCACGGAATTGTCAGAGTTGGAAGTGACTTCTAGAGATCATCTAGTCCAACTCCCCTCGCCTTCTCTCACGAAAAGCAGCTCGACTTGACAGATTTCACAGAATCACAGACTGGTGGAAAGGGACCACCAGAGGTCATCTGGTCTAACTCCCCCTGCTCAAGAGCCACCTAAAGCCAATTGCCCAGGACCATGTCCAGATGACTTTTGAATATCTCCAAGGAGGCAGACTCCACAGCCTCTCTGGACAATCTGTACCAATTCTCAGTCACCCTCACAATAAAAAAGTGTTTCCTGATGTTCAGAGGGAACCTCCTGTATTTCAGTTTGTGCCATTGCTTCTTGTCTTGTCACTTGGCACCACTGAAAAGGGCCTGGCTCTGTCCTCTTTGCATCTTCCCTTCAAGTATTTCTAGACAATGACAAGATCCCTCCTGAGCCTTCTCTTCTGCAGGATGAACAGTCCCAACTCTCTGAGTCTTTTCTCATAGCAGAGATGATTTGCTACAGCTACTTCCAGAAATACTGCAATGCCAATATATCTGCAAGTACTGCTTCTTGATCCAGGAGATGGTGGCAAAAACTAGAAAGAGCGCTTGCAAACAATAAGTAAAATCTGAATTTTTCTAAAATTTTCAAAAACCCCTACTCCAAACATCAAACAAAAGAGCTTGTTTGAGTCTGGCTGAACTGGGAGAAAATCCATTTATTATTTTATTCTTGATCCCCTGCTAGACTAAGGTAAATGTCATACAAAGTATTGACATTTCAATTTATATTAGACCATGAACTAGTTCAGATAAAAAGTGGAAGAAAACACTCTGAACTGTGTCAGAATGCAGTCTCCAATTGAGTCCTTTGTGTACATATTTTGAAAAATGTCTACCAGCGTATGCATGAGTGAAGTCTAAAGAACAGCCCATATGCAACAATAAACTGAGATCTGCAACTGACTGCCTTCCAGATTTGACATGCAAAGCTGGCATGAGGGTGATGAAAGTTTTATCTGCCAACACATTAAATCTATCACAGAAAAATCAGCAAACCACATGACATGACTATTAAAGGTTGCAACTTACTATCTGTAAAATTGTAATTACAATTGTAAGAGAATGGTATGTTTTTGAGACCTACTGTGTATCCAGACATGCTTAGTTAACAGTTAATGCACTATTGGTTTGAGTGTCCTTGCTATATTGCTGACATTATGTAATCGGGACACACTTTTCTCCAGCACATAAACTGAGCCAGAGAGGACTGTACAAAAATATACAATATTCCAAAACTGAATTACTTTTTAGGATTATCATTGATACTAAATATCTTGCATCTAATAATTACTTTGCTGGACAAGAGTATATATACATATATTTGTACCCCAGGCTATACATTCTGCATTCTATTTTTGAGAAGGAAGAGTCTAATTATTATTGTTAGTTATTATGCTGATATATCAAGGATGAGGCTAATGAACAATACTAACAATCAGAAAAATAAAATTATTTTATGATTAAAACCTTAAAAAGGTTTCTTCTTAGAAAGAATATTTTCTGTTTAAATGATAGATAGGCCCAAGGCTATTGAAGTGTGGATCCATTATTCTGCTAATGTTGGTGTCCTTAGACAGCTTTAAGTGAATAGTCATAGAAAATTAAACACATTAATAAGCTAGAAACTTGGTGAATAAACCTTTTTTCCTCTGTAGACAGGGGCTAGAGTCCTATTTTTTCACAATATATAAGTGCAGGTGCAGTCCACATCAACATACTCAGCTTATTTGGGCCGTGCAGTTGGCTGGTACAGTTTTTTCCCTCTCCTTGGGGATATACAACTCTAAAGCACAATGTCAGCTTTTATTTTAAACAAGAAGCTCTAATCTTTTTCTTTGTGAAAAATAATCTTTAACCAGTAAAATGTTGTAAGCCCGGTTACTAGAGTTGAGCTTCTTGCTCTAATGTGTCGTTCTCTGAAGTTCAAGGCTTAGTCATGGTTTCTGAGACTCTTCAGAGCTCTTTTTGGGACACTGTCAAATATTCACAGCATCTATTGATGTAAAGGAACATGAGCTAAATTCACAGTTACAGAGAGTTCACAGTATCTAGCAATAAGCCTATGAAAGTCTTTTTGTTTACTGGAAAACTAATTTTTGATTGATTTTAAGATTTACTGCAATCTATTAATGACTTGATATTCTCTCTGTATCTTATATTAGTAATTTTACTGTCTTTATTTCTCCCACCGTCATAAAATCCTGTCTATGTTCTGGACAGGGTAATGAACAGACACTGTACTGTCACAGTAGCTTAAGTGAAGTCATTTTACTTTGTAGTTGGAACAGGCTAAGCAATCCTGAGCCATACCATTGGCTTTGATCTCATGTCCTGTAAAATGCATCAGAATTTATTTCTAGTTCTATGGACAAACCAGATACAACTATTTGAGATCCACTGCAGGAAATTAAACATTACACTTACACAGATGGAAGAAAATTACTGACTTGATCAGGTTTCTGTGTAAAATGAAAGATGTGGGATATCTTAAAAAAAACCATAATGACACTCATTCCAGAAGGCCAAGACAGCCTTTTGAATAGCCTTGAACAATTTTATTAGCAAAGACAATGGAAGTGAAAAATTTTCATTGGGCTCAGACTGCATGTGACAAATGTGATCTGTTTGTTATGAAACCAGAAAGGTAGATTAACATAGACAGTGAGAGCTTTACCTTCAGCTCCTTATTTTAAAAGGCATAAAATTCAATGTAATACAGCAGATTTCTTAAAAAAGTATTTTGGAACAAAATTTTGCTATGGTGTTGTTGCTGTATGCACCTACAAAATTTGTGTCTGTGTTTCCATACACATCCAAAATTCAATGCAATTAATATAGTAAGCATAGCAATCACATTATTAGCTTGTGAGTTATCATATTCATACTTGTATTGTCTTTTCTGTTATTTTTGACTTCTACATATCTCCTTTTTCCTCTTCCTATATCACTGTCTCTTTAAATGCTTTATTGTTTTCACTGACTATCCTGTCTTTTCTATTTTTGGCTCATTTCAGGCCATTCTAATGTTTTCTTTTCAAAGTATATGAGAGACAGCTTTTAATTTAATATAGGGAGCTACTCAGAAGCCTGATAAAATGTTTTCTAATGCTTAGGGTATGGCACACAAATACTACAAAAGTCCATTTAATTCTGCAGGGTTGTACTTAACAAATTCCCTTTTGTGAATTCTTTTTGAGACATTCAAATGTGTGAAGATATAGCGGTCATTAGGGATAAGGGCCAGGCTAAAGTGACACAGAATCACACCTTTCTTCAAACAGAAACTGAGTATCTCTAACTGTCCTTCATTCTCTTCTATTTCTCTCGTTCAATAATCAAACAGAAATTTGAAGGGCATCTGGGAAAGGGCATCTAATATTTGGTTAATCATATAGTGCTACCAGACAGTCATCCTTTCTTAAAGTGAATAAAGCTAAGTTATAGAAAAAGGTTACATAATGAATAAATTGCAATCATAAAAGGATGTTGCAGATAATGTGGATCTTGAATATTGTTTATCCTTACTGGTTGACATCAGAAACATGTAGCATTACTAGGCTCATTTTAATGGCATCTAAATTGGCATGCAATTTCTGAAGTACAGAAATTAAGGTGATAGCAACAAAGCCCCTCTGTGTGTTACATACAGATTCAGCTGTGATAAACAAGAAAACATTAGTAAGACAACACTTTTGATGGCACAAGATGGATGATGATATTGGCAGCCATTTAAATAGTTGTAAAATGTGCCTATCAAACAGAATTGTTCCAGCCCTGGGACCATTTTACCTGCAGAAGTGGGCAAGTAAATCACAGGAGACAGATTCCATTGACTTTGCAGGAAAAAGGAAGACAAGCCTTTTTTATTGCTATTGATGTTTGCTCTTATTGACTAAGTGTTTGCCACAGACTCAAGTACCACTAGACACATAAATACAAGGAGAACCTTGTGTGTGTCCTTTACCTGACTGGGGAAACAATTTGCAATTTACATCCAAGGGATCTGCAGTGTTCCTCCAACACGCAGAACAGTTTGAGAAGAGTGTGCTGAAAATTGGTTCAAATAATCCTCCTGTCCTACAAAGTCCTTGCTGAGTTCAAAGAGAATATTTTCCTTTATAGTGCAGAAGAAAACATTTGACACTCTATCACCGTGATTTCACTGCCTGAATTGTCTCTGAACTTTGCTAAGTCACAGCCTGGCTTAGTTTGCTAACGTTATATTTCGTGAAGATGCTAGGGCATGGGGTCACCTTAAAAAAGACTGATGCAGGAATTCCCTTCCTCATATCTTTTTGTGGGACAAAAAAACCCTAATAAAAAGTGTGCAACAGGAGAAGAAAATGAAAAAAATATAACAGCCTGGATGATTAGGAAGAGGAATCTTTCTGATACAAGTCAAAATCCACTAAAGTAATGTAAATCCCATCTGGCACATCCCTCTCCAGAAACCACAGAGGAGATCATGGTTCCAGAAAGGATATCAGACTTCAGCTGGTACACCTAACTGAGTTACTAATTTATCTTTGGAGGTAGAAATCTGTAATTTGTTACCAGGGGTTCCCTGTCCAGACCTCTCAGGAGTGTCATTACAGTGAGACCAATCGGAGACTGACTAATAGCAAATAGAGAATAAAGGCTTTCAGCAAGGACAACAGTTGAAGTACTGGAAATAGAAAACATGTTCTGGAAATTAATAGCAAACTTAATTAATCATTATTTTACATAGACCTCAGCTTATTTCAAAAGAGCTTTACAAGTATAAACCGTTCCTGTGCTACGCATAGTAAAGCAGTTACCATATATTGCATGCTATACAGATATAATATGGGAACTCACATATAATTTACATAAGAACTTAAATTTTGGACCTTTTTTTGTGATTTATTCATTGTCAAAGCTTAAGCACTTGAAAGAAATTAAAACAGAAAATAGATTCTAAGTCTACTTTCATCTGCTGATGAAATATTATACACTTTATGATGGAATAAAGTGAATCATTGCAAAGCATAACGCAAGTCGAGATTTGTTAGTGCTGTTAGGCAGCCAATACATGTCTTTTGGGTAACTAGAAGTAAGTGTAACATAACCTCAGCTACAGCAGTGCAATAAATGTAAGTAGAAGACTTCCCTTTTTGTTATCTTTTTTTAAATTGCACTGTTGGTGTAATAGAGATAATGCTATAGCAAGAATAACTAGTTGAGTCAGGTCCAATTTTGTTAGGAACAGTAAAAAACATGGATTAGTGTGAGAAAAAGAGCATGCAGGTTTAGAGCTAGGTGAGTCATCTGGGTTAAAGTGGTCTTCTCTTCTGCAAGGACACCTGGCAAGCATGCCTTTGTACTTAAAAAGAGAATGGGTACATTTCAGAGGGAAAGGGATTTTGTTGCTACAAGAATTACAAAGACAAACCTTGAAATAAGGATTTGTATCTATGCCTGCAAGGTGACACTCCACTGACTCCACTTGATACTTGCTTTACTGAGAGTTTGTCCAATAGATTTTAATTCAGACTATGTAACAGAGAAAAAATTGCTTTCTGCAAAGCTGACCATATAATGTTGTTGTTTTAAACAGCTAAGATGAAGTGAAACATTTTCTCTCTCCCTCCCTCTTTCTCTTTCCCTGCAAATGTCTAAATGATACTAGTCTGCAGTATTTGATCAGCTCATACTTGCAAGTTAAGTTGCTATTCTTAAGTTGTTTTATTTTTGTCAGCCTGTTTGCTTGTCTATTGCTGGTAGAAGAGCTTTCTAATCAAGCCATTCCAATCTGAAGAAAATCTATAAAAGGCATAACTAAGAGATGGCTCAAATAAACTTGTAACTAGTGTTGTCCCAGATAGAACAGTCTCTAAGGCATTTGTCATTATAACTAGAAAAGGTTTATGGCCCTAAGAGCAAAGGTCAAGAGACTGTCTATACTTCTGCATTGCACAAAATCATCACTTACAATCGTGCTGGAGTGTGAAATGGTAGTGAGATTTTGCTGGTTTTGTTTTAGTTGGCCTCTTCTCATTTAATAAAGTTTATGTAGCAATACAAAGACTGCAATTAAATGTTTGAAATTCTCTTTTAAGAAAAGAGTTGCTGTTTTGCAAAGGTGGAATGCTCAATGCTTTGTACTATTCTGCCTTGGGGGGAAAAAAAAGTGAAATAATAAAAATCGCAGGTTGTTAGACAGTTTTGTGAGCCTCCAGGTATGTCAATGTTTCACATTTAGCACACAGTTCCCAAAGAAATATCTGTTAAATGTTCAGCTGATAAAGTCAAAGAGGAGTAGATACTGATTGAGCAAATGAGTTAGAGAAGCCTGGGGCTGGGGATTTCAGTGCTGCCGTTCTGTGAGCTGTTTAAGCTAATGATGTTTGTGTAGGTAATTCTGGACTTGACTCAGTATTCACTGAAGACAGTAGGAGCCCTTCTGTCAACTTTAGTAGCATTTCAAATAGGCTCATAAATGAAACAGAGGAAAAAGCCAATTGGGGAGAAATAGTCTCCCCACGTGTCTTTATTGCTTACATATGTGTGTGTGTTTCTGTATGTAGAAATATGAAAAAAAAAGTAATCTGACTTTATTGCTTGTATGGAATCAGTTGACTGATGGCCAAAAGAATATACATTATTCTTTCTTGCCCCTCCTTGCTTTTTTGGTGTATAGGTTTTTCACTAATCATAATAACAACAAGTCTTAACACACCAAAACTAAATACATCTGTGATTTTACTGGAATGTTTTCTGCATGATAGCAATGAGGATTTGTAGCTTTTTATGTGTATGCATACTCGAGTAATCACAAAAGGTTTGCTTGGACTATTCCATCCTCACATAGATTAATTAGGAGTCTGAATATATATGTAGACATGTTGCTCCCTGAAAGTTATTTTCTCAGTCACATAACTACCTTTAGCAGACTTGTAACTGAACAGTACCTCTTGCCTGGCAACTGAAAAACTTGACATAAATATTTGCATTTTAGACCTTAGCCAATACTTGGATTTTACAGCCTGGCTTGTCATACCAGCAGAGCCATGGACTGAAATTAGCATAACCTTGAATGCTCCAGCTGGGCTTGTAACAGCGATTTACAAATACCATTTCAGCAAGCAGCAGTTAGAATCCCACCAAAGCTTTTCAAAAGAACCAAAAATCTTAACTACAACCCCATTCCCCCAATAACTCAGAGGATACATAGTGAGATGACCTAACAACTCCCTTGAGAAGTGTGTTGAAAGGGAAAATTTTGTATTCTGATCACGGTGGATACAGCCCAAACAAATATTCTATGGGAGAAAACAAACTAATTAGGAATTTTACAGCAGAAGAGCTACAGTACCTGACAGACCCCTGCTACTGAACCGCATGATGCTTTGCCACATAGATCTTCCCCCTAATTGTGATGATTTATTTTTATTCAAGAGCAGTTAAACCTCATTGTTATGCTGCCTGCCCAGCACTGCCCTTGCCTGGTGACTGCTGTGGCTTAAACCTCAAATATGTTAAACAAGAAATTGTAAATAGTGGCATGAAATGTTGGAAGAGCTACTGGGAATCTGAAAGAAGCATTATAGTTTAAAAGTGGAACCTGTAAACATGAGCACAGGTAACCTCTGGAACAGAAAAATGTGTGGGAGAATGAAATCTGTGGGGTCAATTTGCTACCCCTTAATAATATTATGATGAAATCCAGAAAATCACATCCATTTGAAAATATTTGGAAAGATCTTTGTTCCCTGAATACTTCATTCTCTCTTTCAGTGATAGAAGATAATTTGAGGCAAAAGAGCCCTCCTCACTCTCTCTTTCTCCCCAAAGCTTCCTCAGGGAATAGATACAGCAAAACCTTCTGATAAGTCCCACAAAGCCCCCCCAAGCTTTGTATGTGCCTTGACTTTGCGAAGGGGTCAGCTAGTTATGCCTTCCATGGATTTCAGCTCAATTAGTGCATGCAGATTTGTTGATGGTCTATCAAATTTCTCGTCATTACAATGGCTTCCAATCAAAAAGTTTACACAGAGGACATCTTATAAAAGTGTTATAATCTAACCTTGAATTTCAGCTCATCTGGAGTGAGAAGGGATGACTAAATGTTTATTCATGAGAGGTGGTGCCAATGCAGGGTGTACAAAATTACAGAGTTGCGTTTGGTTGTTGAGGGTAGCCATTATGTGCAAGGTACTGTATGACTAATCAGACTGTACTTTGTATGTCAGATCTGTCTCAAACTTTCTTGGGACTATCTAATGGAACTTGAGGGTAACGTTGTGGCATTCCAGGAGAGCCATCCTGCACCCAAAGAAGGGTCTTCCAGGCAGGCCAGCTCACACTTTGGTTTGTTACTTTAGCCGTGGCGTGTGACACAGTGCAGCTGAAGAAAGCAGTCTGATCCTTGACACTGTCCTCATAATTTGGGTAATAAAGTACAAATACATATTACCAGAAATATTGCAAACCATAGAAATAAGCAGTTCTTAGTTTAATATTAACACAAAAATCATCCTTAATAAAGCTGAAACAGGAAATAATCGTTTGACGTAGCTATAGGAGACCCTAAACCTGCTTAAATATGGCATTAAAGTTGGAGATAGTCACACAGAAGGAAAACCAAATAAAGTAAATAAAAAAGTAAATACGAAGAAGAACTGTTAACCAACACAAGAGGAGTTGGAGGCAGCGGTAAGAGGAAAAACAAGACACACAAAATAGAAGGTGGCCACAATGCTAAGTAAACATGTTCTTGAGAGATTGAAAATGGTACTCAAAAATAAAGAGGGAAGAATTAAAAAGACCAATATTAATGCATCAAGGGAAAAACATAAATAATCTGTGGTCAAAATGAAGCTTAGAAAAG
Source organism: Limnodromus scolopaceus (assembly GCA_028565335.1). Lineage (NCBI taxonomy): Eukaryota > Metazoa > Chordata > Aves > Charadriiformes > Scolopacidae > Limnodromus > Limnodromus scolopaceus. The sequence goes on along the minus strand of JAOXNO010000013.1, from coordinate 100,426,860 downwards.
TTATAAACATCAGATAAGAAGAGGACTGTTGAGACTAGTCAATCAAACAGAGAAGCAAAGGTGAAGACTGATGCTAAAATTTCACATGAGATTAGTACTATAGATAGACATCTTTTAATTATGTGAGGTACAAGAAATCTTGAGACAACAAATATTTAATAAATGGCCAGCATTATTTATTCGTAGAGGACAGAGCCAATGGAAAAGGAGAAAATATTAATTAATTCTTCACTTCAGGATTCCCAGTAGAACATGTAGAACAGATGCTAAAGGCAAACAAATCTATTACATTGCAATTGGACTTTACCATAGACAATTATAATCATAGGAGCAATATAAAAACCTATGTAGAAGTCATACAAACTCATGCTCCAGGCCATAAAGCAATCTGTAATTCTATTTTTTTCCAGCAAAGTATGGATTATTTTATCAGTATTTATTTTGTAATAGTCTCATGTACAAACTTATGAACAGATATTTGAGGTCTTTGTCCAAATATCTTATTATCTCAAGATTTGTGATGTATCTCTGAGCCAGTGTTTCTGAACCTTTTTGGAATGAATCTTGGTTCCACCATACTTTCTTCCCACCTCCTCCCACTGGGTGCTATTGTCTGATTTCTTCTCCAATCTCATCTTTTACCCCTCCCTCCCTCCTGGGGTTCTGCTGCTTCCTTCTTGCTTACCTTCATCCAGAAACAAAAGCACCAACAGGTTAAATAAAACACACCAACAATTACCACCAGGCACTGCTATACATCATGCCTCACCTGTAAGCTACTCCAAAGCATCCATTACCAACCTGTGTAGTGACATCAGCCAGACACTTTAGTCAACAGGACAATATCATTGACTGACTTAAAGTGGAAGGTGAACAAAATTGTAAGAAATAAAACTCTAGGCCTGCATATTTATCACCATCTTGTCCAGAATTGAAGGTGAGAAAAAGACTGGAAAAATATTTTAGAGTTTTTGTAGAAATTTTTCAGAAGTTTTAGAAATTTCTGAACGTTAACAAGTAAAATCTCATTATTTAAAGAGATATCAAAATAGTTTCTGCTACACAGAAAATCAGAGAATCAACTGAAGCTCAGGGAAACAAACATCAGCCACATTTCCAGAGAATAAGATAGATCCCATTTATTTCAAAATTGTACCTTCTCTTTGTTTGGGTTCATTCTACGTTGTGGCCTTCCAGAAATGTCAGCTGTGTCTAAAACCAGAGAATTTGTGAAGTTCATAGAGTTATTATCTGTGTAGACATCATCAACTACTGATTATTCTTAGGCACAGGGAAAGAGGAAGAATTTCTTCACCAGAGAAGTTAGTTATTCCACACATTCTGATTTCAAATGACCAAAGTAACTTTTGTGCTGTTCTTAACTAAATAGTGCCCATTTTATCTGGAAAAAGTAAATGAAGCATTCACAATAATTCATTCTTTATCAAAAACACCAAAGCACTCTAGTATTTGGAGATTTTTCTGCAATAATGGGTATGAAAAATTGGCGAATTTGCTGCCATAACCAAATTGCTACGTAACAAACTTTGCAAAAGAAAGGAAGAATACCTTTAAATAGCACATACTGTGTCATTTGAAAACTAAAACTTCACAGATAAAGAAGTCCATAAGATAGTTTTACAGAAGTTTTAGAAACTTGTTGAAGTTCCTAATTTAACTGTAGCCTTTCTTCAGCAGTGAAATCAAGTTCAAAGAGGACCTTAGAAACCCAGCTCAATTTTGTTCTCAGCAAAACCTGGAGGAGGTCGAAGCAACATTTTTCTTTAGTCAGATCTTTAAGAACAAATCACAGTGTAATGGAAAGATGTTTAACAGGCAAGGGAATTCAGTAAAACTTTACACATATCTTAAATATAGTAAAAAGAATAACATTTTAATAGGAACTTGTTACATTTTGCACCTCTGAAGGAACAATGACAGACAGCAGACCAATTTTGAAGGTATCATAAGACAAAGATTTTCAAAGTCATCTAGATATTTTAGACTCAGTTCTGTCAGAGGGCCCATCCGGCTAGCTCCATGCCTCTTTTTACAGATATGTAAGTTGTGGAACTTGATCAAATTTCTACAGAAAAAAAGAAAATAAAAGTATGCTGCTCATTGTCTTTTTCGCTTTTATTAGGACAAGGGGTAACGGTTTTACATTGGAAGAGGGGAGATTCAGATTAGATACTAGAAAGAAATTCTTTACTGTGAGGGTGGTGAGGGACTGGAACAGGTTGCCCAGGGAAGTTGTGGATGCCCCATCCCTGGAAGTGTTCAAGACCAGGCTGGATGGGGCTTTG
>JAOXNO010000013.1:100394440-100416897 GCA_028565335.1 Limnodromus scolopaceus | reverse complement strand
TGCTCCATCCCTCTGATCATCTTCGTGGCCCTCTGCTGGACCCATTCCAACAGATCCATGTCCTTCCTGTGTTGAGGTCTCCAAAGCTGGACACAGTACTCCAGGTGGGGTCTCACGAGTGCAGAGTAGAGGGGCAGAATCACCTCCCTCAACCTGCTGGCCACACTTCTCTTGATGCAGCCCAGGACACGGTTGGGTCTCTGGGCTGCCAATGCGCACTGCCGGCTCATGTTGAGCTTCTCATCCACAAGCCCTCTGAAGTCCTTCTCCTAATGGCTGCTTTCCAGCCATTCTCTGCCCAACCTGTATTTGTGCCTGGAATTGCCTTGATTTTAAGTTGCTATGTGGTACTTCTTTGAGTACTTCAGGTGATACGGATATTCTGAAGCAAAAGTCAAATCCCTGGCCAAAATTTCTCTGGCTAGAAGTTTTATTTCTAGCCAGAGAGATTTTTTCTAGCTATATTTTTATAGCCTACAGTAAGTAGGCTATCATCACAATCTCACTCATTTTCTAAATACCACTGTGGTGAAATTTTGGCTTCTTAAATCCTCCTAAGGGACATATCAACCTAGCTACTGTGATGGCTATTACTATGAGAAAATGTAGCCGCGTACAAGCACTTTTCTTTCAAGCATTGTTTTGATGCTGTTATTTAGTCTGCTCTGCATTCATGTAAAACTATTTGGCCTATTGATTTGAGCCCAGTAAGGTGACAAAATTACGTAGGATCACATAGCTGACTACAGCAATATTGTCTGCTTTCTAAAACATAGATCTGCATTCCATTGAGACGTGAACAGTTACAGACATAAAAAAACTCTTAGATATTACACATATAAGTACAAAATCAGAAGGCTGTGAGATCTTTTTTTCATCTTTAAACAAAGCCATGAAATGTTGGTAAGTCTGCTAACATTTGTTTGATTATATATACTATGAATACTTTGTAGATTTTGCTCATGACAAAATACCTAGTGCCACTTGTTGACTAACTCTGCACAGGTATATATAGCTTTACTACATGTCGCTACTCTTAAATTATGAAAATTTTATCTAGAAAAAGGGAAGCTCCCTCACTTGTGTAAGATATAATGAGATCTACAAGCTGGTGTTTATAGACTTGTTACTTTGTTATGGATTTGTGTTGCTGTTGTGTTGGAAAGTATCATTGCCTTCTCTTTTAAGTTGAGCTAAATTTTCTCCCATTCACTTCATTACTAGTTGCACAACAGTTGTTTTGGCACTGTGTAGAATGTGGTGCATAAATGGAAATACATTGTGGCAAGGAAACTTCTCAAATGAGCAAAAATAAGTATTGAGTAAGCATGTATCAGACCTCAGACTACCTCATCCATCTTCAATGGTGTGGTGCACTGTTGTTTGGAGAATTTATCACCTATAGCTGGACTACCTACATGTGTTTCCATTTTTTGTTGTATTGCAGCCCAGTCTCCATACTGGAATAACAATTTATTTCATCAGTATCAGTTCTGATGGTACAATTCTCTTATACTTTAATTTCTGTTTCTATGCAACTGACTTTGGCATCTTATACTGAGTGAATCAACCTTATTTCTAATAATAACAGAACATTAAAAATATGGAAATGAGAAAAACAGCATTTTTTTTTAAATAAGGGATTTTCTCTGGTTTCTTACAGGAAGGTATTTGTAAAGATATAGTTTTATACTTGCTTCTCTAAATTTACTTGCTATCCTGCACAGAAAAATTTGGTCAAAAATAGTTTAAGATCATATTTAACTCTAAGCATAATGAATAGCTATGCCTGGTTTATCTCATGAAAGAAGGGTCATTTATTCTGTGGCAATCCAAAAATTACTATCAGAACAGTTTGACATTCAAGCTCTTTGTTAAAGAGAATAAATAAATGCATATGTGTCTATGGCAATAGGTATAAAACTTGAGGATGGGGAGAAACAGTATAAGCAGCAACCTAATAGCAGTTTAAGAATTGTCAAGATGCATAAATTCACAGCTGTGAGCAGTATTTTAGCAGTCAAAATCCAATTCTTCAGCAATTAAAACATTACTTGGCAGATAATTTCACAAAATAATTGTTGCAAACTAAAACCTTAGTAACTTTGTTCATTTTTTGGTTGTCAATCTTACAGAAAAGAATGTTTAAACACATCTAGACTAAGAAGTAAATGACCTAGCAATAAGGAAACAGCCTCAGAGCAATATGCATGTCTGTTTGCTTACATTTCATTCCTTGCAGTTAGGTATCATTCACAAATGAAATATCTAGAATGACAGATTTTAAGTGTAAAATGGATGGGTGTGAAAAATTTTTCAAAAAGCTTATATTGTGCCTTAATTTTATATTAGTTGTTCTATAAACCTTCTCTTTGAGGACAGTTCTTTGAAAATCTCAGTAAACAAGGATGCACCTTGCAAAGGATGTGACTAAAGGTCTATCGTCCCAAAGCCCCTCCTGAAGTTTCCATGACATGTGCTATCCCAGTTTTATAAATTAGAAATCTGGTCATTTCAAATTAGTCTCTAAGCAATGCCAGCTGTCTCCCTCTCTAACACTTCCAAGATGCTTTGAAGCTTTTTCTGAATTGTATTGGTAACATTACTGCAGAAAGATATAAAGTATATAATAGCTGAAAAAGGTTACAGAGGCACACATAATTGACTATGGCAATAAAAATATTGCCTACTCTTTTCTAACAAAGTAGATATTGCTTTCCTTTAGATTAAATAAAAATCCTTTAGACTGAAAAAGAAACAAAGTAAAGCTAAAGTACCTTTGCAGCTAACTTTCCAAGTTAAAAGCAGAAAATCTATATTGTGAAGTGCCTCTTCTGTGGCTGTGTACACTATTTGCCATACCATGTAGCTTAAAATTAAATACCTTCTTATCTTTGGGCTTCAAATAGTTTGCAGTTGCTTCTCCTAATTATGAAGGGAAAATTGGTGCTGTAGAAAAATATAAGATAATGCAGATATGGGAGAAAATGTTTGTTTCCTTCATATTGATGTTCATATTCTTCATGCATATTTTCCAAAGCATTCACCTGACTCATTTGCTCAAAATGAACACTAACATGGGAAATACAGTCACAAAGAAAACCACTGGATGGAGCTGTGTGTTGTGACTATTATTTTACTATGGGATATTAGACACTTGGTATTAGCTAACCTTGAAAAAAAATGTGAATTAGGTAAAAATGATCGGGGAAATATACAGAAACTTAATCAGAATCCAGGACCTTGTTAAATAAATGAATCAAGAGAGCCTGGCTGAAGGCGACAGCAGATTTTCTGAGTATTCTGTAAATAAAGCTGAAGAGACGTTAAAGAAGAGCAGAGGAAAAAAATCACTGCAAAAATTTGCCTCAATCATTGCAGTAATATACTGTTCAGGTCTCTAACTGGATATTTGGTGCTTGAGCGGTTAAGTGTTTCCATGTATTTCTTTTGTTTTACTTTCTTTGAAAAATGTAGTACTTGCAACTTAGTGAAATAGACACTTTTTATTGACAACCAGGAGATGAATGATAGGAACAATAATGAATGATACATTTTCAAAACAGCATTAAAACCTCACTTCACTAGGCTTGCCCATGTTTTCTTGAGATGAAAGTTTATTATCTGCAGCACAAACTGTTTAAAATAAAAAGGTAAAATCTGTACAATGCAGTAGTAAACTCTTAATCATACACTCAGTACTCAGGGAAGTTTGGTTTTTGTGAGGCAAATGATTTCTAAGTTCACAAAGGCGGTGACGGTGGGAAAGCTAAATCCTTTATTCATTTGTTTCCTCTAGCTCAGGGCAAAGTGTAGAAAGATAGTTGTTGTGAAAAATAAAAGGAAAACCCTACCAGAACCTCTGGACAAATCCAGAGTTTTATTGAGTTTATTGAGTTTCTCCTGGAGTAGTTCAAATATGACAAGAATTTAATGAGGAATTTAGCAGAATCATTCTTAAAACGGTATGTTAATTCCCAACAAAATTGCTTCCTTTGGCTTTAAAAAAAGATGTGAAAAAACAAGTCTTGAGTAATGAAACTATTAAAGGGATCGTTCAGAGAGCTGTTAATGGTAATTAATGGCAGGCAAAAATAAATTCTAAAAGCAGAGAACTTTCAATTGAAAACACCTGATTGCTTTATTCAGGGGAAAAAATTAAATATAATGAACTTTGTTAAGACGTTACTGTCAAGCTACAGAATCTCAAGAAACAGCTTCAAAAATATGATAGTCATTGTACATATATGACTACTACACCCTTTGATGACATGAGGGAGGGGGAGCTCATAAAACACAAGATGGCAAAAGTGAAAGAAATAAGCCTTTGAAGAGATCCATAAAATATTTATTGAAATCCCTTCTGTGAACTCAAGATGCACAGTGGGCTAGTGACGGAGATTAAATGTTCAGAATCTACATTGAGATATGCTGAGGTTTTAATGTCCTGAATATTGATTGTATGATGAATCCTAGCAGTTTGTTTCCTGCAGTTGTTCACAAGAGGAGGGAGAAACTAAAACACCACAGAAGATTCATGTACACAAAATAGGGTGTTAATAGCTTAGTTGAAAGAAGAAACTTCTCTTCAATTTGTGCATGTCACTAATAATGTCTAAAAGTCAGACTTGCTGAACTTTTTTACTCATGCGGGCTGAAAAGCCTGAATACTCAATCTGTGGTTACTTTTAGGGTGGTAGCTTCCAAATAAAATATTGGGCTCTAAAGATGTCTCTTAAGACAAGGCTTTTTCTTTTGTTTTAAGTCATCTTTCAGCACTTGGGAAATAAAAACTGTGGTTAAGTAAGAACGTACAGTTCCAGAAAATTAAGCTTTGGCATGGCTCTGCAAATAATAAAAGCATAGGAATGTAAGAAAATCATAGTTCATCTTTTCAGGTAGATATTCCTCATACTCTCTCAGCGCTAAAGCTTCCCTTTACAACACAATTCTCTTGCACCAAGTTTCAAACACAAAAATCTCCCAGGATCCACAATCTTCTTGACATTTTCTCAAGGTTAACAATAGAAATGAGTTGAGGAAAGATTGCCAGACTCTTCAGTTTCAAAAAAATTATGGCTGGTAAATCCGTTGGCAAAGAACTCTGTCAAGCAAGCTGCTGCTCTCAAAAGCTGCAAGTTGAACTTGGCCTGAATGAACGCTTCAAGCCACCTGCACTTCCTACACACTGAATCTTGTCTCATTTTCCAGGAATTGAAGGGATTCTGCAGAGTAGGTTTTTGTGATTGGAAAGATGTCAGGCATCACAGTAGTAGTTCTGTCACAACTAGGAAATAAAGCAGGCAGCCCCGGGAGATGGGTGGGGGACATCCCTTGCAATGGTCACCCACTGTTCCCCATGACACAACGGAGATACTTCTGTAGGACAGGGACTTCAGAAAGTGGTGCTATGTACTTCTGAGTGGTTCAAAAGATGCTAAATCTTACTCTTTTAAACAGCTAGAGGGAGCAACCCTATAAACAAAAACAACACTTAGAAAATATGTTGACTAATTCAATAAAGTAGATTACTACATTTGAGAGCTGACATAAATCACAAGCAGGTTTATTTGACCTACATTAACATTATCTGTTGAATATCTGTTGAAGAATATGAATTCTTTTAATTTATCTTCTTAAAATATTTTCAAATTAAAAAAAAATTAAATTCTTCCAAATGTTGATATATGTCAATAATGACACTTATCATTATAGCAGAACACACATGTAAGTACCAAACGTCTTTCCTGTGCTGACATGACCAGTGTTTTGGGAAGTAAGAAAGTGATTCTTTTACTTACACATTTGTTTCAAAACATCATTTTGAAAAGCCATCCTACTATTGAAAATCTGTTTTCAACATGAAAATGAACCTAAAAAATTTTTTTTCTGTTGGAAAAAGTTTTACAGTAAATTATTTTTACAACTTCTAACAATGAAGGAGATTACTAGCCAACTGTTCATTCTCTTGGACCAAAGTTAAACTGGAACAGTTATTCCAGTAAGTCCTGCTGATTGTTTTACAGAAAATGCCTTAACTTATTTCAACTGAGATTCTGGTGAGTAATAGTTAAAAAATAACAAAGAAATAGTGAAAAGTTTCTTACAAATGTCACAGGAAAAAGACATACACGTAGATTTTCTGGTGGAATATTTCTTTATGCTGATTTATCACAGTGTACACCGTCTTTAAGATTGTGTTCACAAGTTCTCTTCATGGGTGTAGGGGCTTTCAAAGCTGAAGAAGTTTCAACTTGCTTACCTTAACAATGTTCTCACTGGAGATATCTGTGCAGTCTAGTTTACCAGCTAATCCATTTCAGCCACAATGAGCTGAATGATCAGCTTAAACAGTTTGTGTTTGTCCAACTGGCTTATTTTGACTAAGTGGCTAATGAGCTATTACATAAACATTTGAGCTTTCAGACTTTCAAACCAAATTGAAGCAAAAGAGCTTCAATCTCTCTTTCCCTGAGAGATGCATTCATTTATGCCAGGAGCAGAATGCAGTTTTCAGTAAAACAGTAAAGTGGTGTAAAGTCACAGGACTTACTCCATCAGTCATACCTGCACTGAAATAGCCCATTGCTTAACCATCCAGAGAACTAAATACCTGCTCTTACTGTCACTCATTTCTTGAAAAGTCCTCCTGGCAGCCAGGAAAAGGCTATGTTCATAGATCATTCTTTTATTCCACAGGCTACAATTTACTTTTCTTTATAAGCAGGAAAATGGGAGAAACAAACAGTAACTAGATTATGTTGGCTTTTGAAGTCTTGAAATATTGGTGGTTTCTTTGCTTGAGATGTTCAGTCTGCAAAAAGAGAAGACCTGGGTGTTTTATTTGCTTCAACTGCTCTCTGATGTTCATTATTTAAAAAAATAAATAAAAAAAACCCTAAAAAAAAAGAAACGGGAAGATGATAAGATTAAAAAAAATAAAATCCAGCAGCCAGAAGTCATAGTTCTGTAGACATGCATAAAGCAGGCAAAGGCAGAAAAAGGAAGATTTCCTTTTGTCTCATTTCATAATGTCACCTAGAAATCTAATGAGTCTAGACTTTTTTTTCATTCCTTTTCTGTTGACTTTTATGTTCTAGAGCATTGTTTAAAACTTAAAACTTCATATTTTTTATTATTTCTTTACAAGTCTAGATATTTACAGGTAGTCTGCAGAATGTCAGACACTATTAAGGCCAAAAATACTTCAAGTAATCTAAATGATATATATTCTTTCTTCATGGACTGAGGATTTTTCAAAAATGTCTATGATCACACATACCTTAAAAACTTGCAGTACAAAGTTAAGAGTTACCCCACACTGGACAAACAAAATTTTTTTCTGTCTCTATGTGATACAGTTTAGCAAATTTGGTAGCCATTTCCTGAATTATACAGGATCAACCTATATTTACAATAGAACATGTACATATTCATAAATGATCTGCAAAAAAAAGTAAACAGCTATGTGACACAATTTATTGATGAAATAAAGCTATTCAGTATACCATTCACATTAATATTCAGAAAAGCTGACTATGAAGGATTACAGAAGTATTCTAAGACTAAATGACTGTGTGGTAGTATGGAATATAAAAAGTAATATAAGGTAACATAGTGTATGAGGTAAAATAACACAGATAGGAGAAAGATCTCTCCACCTCCAATTCTACCATTATGTATGCAATGGTGATGTTGCTATTTTCCCTCTGCGAAGTGATCATGGTGTTATTACATATAGTTTCACATAAACACTGGTTCAAGAATGGTTATAAAAGTAAAAACAAGTTAGAGTGATTCAGAAAGCAATAAGTACTAAAGCAGAAAGCCTGTCTAAGTGTAAATACTCAGCGGGACTTCATCTTGAAAATTGTATGCTATTTGTTTCCTTTTTCTTAAAAGACATATACTAGATCTTAAAAAGGCATAGAAAAGAGTACTGAGGGTGACCCTGTGCTGTTACAATCAGTTGTGAAATGACATAATTATTTCTTCCAATTCATCCTTTTGAAAGAACAACTGAAATTTAAATTTCTGTGAGAAGTTTTACTTATTTTTCAATAGAAAAAGATTTTGATTTTAAAGTCCTTATTTCTTTCTCATTTAAAGACAGTAGGAGATGAGATGCTTCATTTTGCTGAGTCTTAGATCAAGTCCTTGGTATAAGCTAACATGACATTCCTGATATTTTTGAAGTAAAAATGAGTAGAATAGAGTTAAATAAGATTTACTCATATACTAGAGATTTCAAGAAAAGAGGTAAGAAAGAAAAATCAATTTAAAAAATATTCTAGCAACTTTTTACTTGTGTAACCTATGCCATCCATCTGCATTTTAGAAAGGACAGAGTCAAACACTAAGGATTCTGAAAATATAAACTGAAACCCTCCCTTCTCCCAAAGAAAAAAAAAATTAAAAAGAAGTCAACCATTACTTTTACACTTACTGAGATATCTCCTTAGAGAAGACAGGCCTGTTTTGATGCCCAACAGCCCCCTACACCCTCCCCAAAAACCCATAAGAAAAAAAATGTGAAAAATGCAGTTATAACCTTTCTGATTGTCCTTGTACAGTTGTATTAAAGCATTTATTAACCATTCTATCTCAATCTAACACACTTAAATTCTAGCTTTTTTTAAGAGTATCGAACAAATGCATGAGCTATACTCTGGAAATTGTATAACAACACAATCTGTTATTTAAAGTTCTGCAGGTGAGACCATTTAAAAATTTAATTCTTACATATGATAAAGAAAAAGCTTTATAGAAATTTTAGTTTAGTATTTAAAACCTGGTATTAATGTAATTTTTTTTTTGAAGATTTGGTGAAAAAACTTGACATTATTGTAAAATGAATAGGAAAGTTCTGCCTTGGATATGAATATGTCTTCTTATCTGAAAAGCTCTTGCTGCATATCTAAAGACATGATTTGTTCCTTAGGATTTCAATCTGAGTGAAATAACCAGACATGTTATTCTGTAATCTATTTGTTTTGCTATAATTATATGTAAGTAAAAAGTAAATGATGTCAAATAATTTTTGTTCTCAAATATAATAGCTATACTATAAATAGCTATCAAACCAAAATGTGCTGATGTGAAGCTAAAGCGCAACAATCTAGAGCTGTTCTTAGACAAAGTTTTTGTAACATCTGCAGTCCAAGGATAGAGAGGTTCAGAAGAGATAAAAACAATTATTTAAAAGAAATTTTAATGTATTATAAAAGAAAAAGACACTAATGAAGACACAATCACATTACAACTCCAAAATGCAACAGTGATTGACTCTTTGTACTATTACATTTTTCTACTTATAGTCAATTTTGTCTTCATTCACATTTATGTAATTGTTTTACTCTGTCATTGAAATAGGCTAATTTTCTGCAATCTTTGTTTCTTATATGGAAATAAAACATTAATTTCTTCCAATTTGTATATGTGAAAAGGTAATTTTGACATCTCTATATGATGAGAAGTGGCTTCACACTAGAAGCCACTAGAGCAGTTCTAATTCCTCTGCTCAAACTATCTATTCAGGGTCTCTTCTGGCTATCTGGCACTTCTACAAAGGGAACATACTGTTTCTTTTGTGTCTGGACAGCTATGTATATTGCTGGTGGTCTCCAGTCTTTCTGCCTGTTTGTCATAATGATATACATACTTAAATAACTACATGTTCATAAGTAAGCATGAAAAATTCCTATATAAATTTCAGAGATTTATTAATGTGAAAAAATTGTTAATACAGAGAAATGAAAATGATATATATTTTTACACAGATTTATTTTTTCATCAGAATATCACCTTGTCCCATTTTATGTTTATTGTTTTCCTCTTGACAAGTCTGTACTTTAAAAATTTATAGTAATTTGAATTCTTAATTCCTGGGTACAACATGGAGTTAGTAATGCCATTTTGTCTGCACTTAATGTGTTTTATCTATGTATTGGCTTATTCACTAGCTAGTCCATTGTGTACATTTCTATGCAATGCTGTTACTTCGAGCTAAAAAAATGCTTTTAGAGTTTGAAAGTAACCAGGGTATACATTGATTGAACAAATGTACTCTTCTTATGTTCTGTATGTGGGCAGTGAATGTATACTGATTTTAGCTGCTTGTTATTTCTGTATAGTACTTTTACTGTGTTGCTTCTAAGCCTTACTTAGCACGAAATCTTCACACCAGCAACTTAAAAGACTTTCATGGTCCTCTAATATAGGTTAGTTTCCACCTTCAAAGTCTGGGCACATAGATTTTCAATACTCTTATGGCATATTTTTATTTTTCTGCGATACCCCTGTCCTAAATCCTCGTTTGTTTGTTTGTTTTCCCTAAATAGGAGCAACATAAACCTTTATTTTTAAGGTGTCTCATAACCATCTTCAGAGTTCATGGGCCAGACTGATTAGTGTCCATTAGATATAGGATTAGAATGACATCCTGTACCAGGCAATTTTTTTTCCATTTGCAGAGCTGAGAGAAATGGCTACAGCTGAGGGCCACTTAAGGATCATGACAATCAAACATGTGAGCTGTCACCAGATCTCCTGAAGCTAAATGAAAGAATTCCTGAGAAATTTGCCATGTAATGATTAAAATACAATGTTTGTAGACAATTACTTCTGTGAAAGTAATTGTGTGAAAGTACTAGTGAAAAGGCAGGTTTTCTGGTGATAGAGCCTGATTCACGGGTTTCCCAGTGATTATGAACCTGCAGCATATGGTTAGGTACATTCACTTTGTATTCACTTGCAACAATGAATGAAAAATTAATTTTGAAATTGAAAGACCTGCAATTGACAGCTTTCTAACAATGAATGATGTGGTTACACCAATTTCTCTGAAAAAAAAATTCTTAAATTCCAGACTTCTTCTCCTTTGTGTCTTTATGTTTACTTCCAAAATTATTTTTGTCTCTATTTAAAATTTACTGAAATATTTCTGTTTTCAGTGTCACTCTGTATGGTGCAAAAATGATTCTGATCTTGTTCACCGAAGTTGGGGTTTTCTGCTTAAAGTTAGTATAAATTATATTTTATCATACTGGAATTTACACAGGGGTGACTGAGAGCAATGTATTTTGAGTGAAGATACTTAGTATTTAAGCAGTCCATAGCAAAACTATGTAGATAACTTTGTTCCCTAATTTTACAAAACAGTTTTTAACCACCAAAGCTATTCTGTTTTCATGATTTATTCATGTTTTTCCAAAAATCCCTTTTAATATTTCCACTTACTTATTTCACTTTTATCTCTCTCTGTGAAGAGAACAGTGAATATAAGGTTCTTATTGCAGTCACAATTGTCTTGAAAATTCATAGTTGTTACAGGTGCTATTGGTGGCCTAGGTAAGACCTAGGAAGTTTATTCTTGTTGTCATTGACTCTCCCTTGGAGTACGATAGCTTTATATGTTGAAATGAAAATAACTAAACAAACATGAATGCTGTCTATACTTCAACAATAATGGATAGTTGTTATGCTCAGATACTGGAAAATGAAGAATTTTCCTAACATGAATATACCTAATCAGGTAAGATTAATAACCTAAATTTTTATGCTCAGAAGTCAAGGTAACACTGTAGCATCAGTGTCTCCTGTCCCAGGCTCCCTAGACAGCTGCTGAAGTGTTATGCCATCACTGAAAGATGCGAGGAAAGGCAGCAGCGCATTAAGAGTCTCTTCTTCAGAAAAGGGTAGGGAGGCTATACTGGACGGCAATCTAGAGCCTGAGTTGATATGATACCATTGCTGAGAAGGGAAAACACCTCCCCAGAAAGCCTAATCCTCTGCTCTAGGAAGCACTGGTAATGTTTGAGCTGGAGTGCTTTACCCTGTTCAGCCAGTGAGAATGGTCAGAGCTCTGAGAAATGTGAAGTACAAAGAGAGGGATTTGTTTAGTTTGGAGCAGAAAAGAATACATAAATACAGTTTTCTGAAACCAGAAATCTCCAGAAATCCATCATTACTACGCTATTTTGGCCCTAGTTTCAAATTTTTCTCTGTGTTTTAGTATGTCCTAATTGATGTAAAGCATACTTACCTATGTAGTAGCTTACTGGTAAGACCAAAGATTTTTTTGTATGTGCACATCTGTGAATGTATTCCTGTCACTTGCCACTTTATATTCCTTTGTGTCAAGTCATCGAAAAGTGAGGCCACTGTATTTTATTTATGCAGAGATCTTAGTCCCCTACTTTTCTGAATGTGTACAACTCCAAATACCATGCAGTTGAAAACTGAAGCTAGAAATATAGATTAGAATTGTTAAAAATATTTTGGCTGTGCACTGGAAATTAGACAGTTATTATGAAGGTGAATGTGGGAAGACAAAGAGAGAAGGAGAGAATATGTGAGGTTCAGCAGTGTTCTGCCGAGAAAGTGATTGTGTAGGTGGACTTCCAAAGACTTGTCTGAATAATACGTGTGGCAGTGGGCTCCTGATTGGAATGACAGAATTCAGTTCAGTGTCTATCATGAGAAGAGTAAGGCAAAAATAATAAGAGGAGAAAAAAAAGGAAAAGGTTTCTTTCATTACTCATTAGACAAGAGGAACTGTTCTACAACGAGCTGTCAATGAGACCTAGGGAGAGAAGTGGAAATAGTTTTATTAGAGAAGGCTGATAGCTTAAAGTGAAACACAGCACACAGGGCATTTTTTCACTAAGATACAGTGGCCAGATTTTAGTGGGGAGTAGTAATAAGAGATTTTTTTAGTGCCATAGTGTTGCATAAAACAGTCATGATATGGCAGATTATTTAAGAAAGTAACTAGTAGAATTAAATAGGAGGTGATTTGGTCACTAGTTATCTACCCTTTACACTCTTGAGAAGTTAGAGGTGAAGGTATGTACGCTCCCTTACATGTGGCTCTTCTGAGATCTCAGTACTCTGCTGGGATATGTATGCAGTCTTAGAGATATAGACTGTATCTTAAGTGTCTTAAGAGTACTCTGTAAAACTGAAAATGTGATATAATAAAATATACATATATATATATGTAGTGTATATATTGAGTCTTATAAAAGTTATCCACATGACAAACAGTATATTTTTGGTAACTGAAAATGCACAAAGATTTTTTATTACAAAGACTAACAACAAATTTTTTCAATTATGTTTTCTTTCTTTTTTCTTTTTTTTTTTTAATTTATTTTGTGTTAGTAGAATGTACTGTATGATTTGAATTGATCTTTATGACTAAAGAGGTATGATTATACGATTTGGATTCTATCTGGCGTACAAGCATATTGCTATTCCAGTATCTAAGTTTCACAAGCAATGTTAAATGTATGGGGATAAAACGGTTTTTTCAATGCAACTAACATATATGGAAAACACAGCTTTGATTTAGACAGAGTGGAATTACAAATACTGAAAAGTACTGAAGGGTTGCAGCAGACTGTGAGATAAAATACTGGCACATCTTACCATCACAGAAAATTTATTTTGTGGGGTATGATTCATTTGATCTGGACAACTTTTTCAGGTGTATTAATGAGGGAAACACAGCAGTGAAATATTTGTGTCTACATCTTCCCAGTTGAAGATTTCTCTTTTATGCCATACCGGAATTTCATGTATTATACTTCATGTATCATTCTTATTTAGAAAAAAGTTTCACATGCAAGAATAGAAAAGCACTATTTTTCACCTGTAAAATCCCATTTCAGAGTTCTCATTACTTAAATCACAAAATTAACACTTGTTTGTAAGAGACTTGGTGATAAGATGCTTTGACTAAAGTAGCTAAACTTACCTGATTTTTGCCTATTGTTGTATATTTAAGTCATATAAATTGTTCTTTACTCAGCACAAACAGTGGACTATTTAGTGAGCACGTATGGCTCTGTCGTTAAATTAGTTTATTTTTTGTTTTGTTAGCAGTTTTATACAGGCAGAACGGAGTTCTACCTAATTCTGACATTTATGAATTTTTCAGTCTTTCCTTTTCCTTCATCTCATATAAAAATGAGATTTTTATCTCATTTTAAGATTAAATTTTAAATTATCATATTAAATAAAAAATCATATTAAAAAATCATATTAAAAAAACATATAAAAATACTACCACATACTTGTCCCATGTGAAAATTAATATGAGTGTTCAGAAAGCATGAACTTTCCTTCATACTAGAAATAGTCTACACTCTTCCACAAGCCGCATCCTTATCCTGCTGCATCCAGGCTCTCACACTGGGAGATGTGAGCTATTTCAACATATTCACCTCAGAACACCAAGGAAAAGAATTCAAGGATGTCAGACTGCATTCACACAGAGAGTTATGTCACACTTTTCGGAGCATATTTGTTTTCACTCTGCTGTAGCCTTCGCAGGCTCAAGCTGCTTGGCCACCATACCAGTCTACAACTCTCAGTGCTATGGACAAGGATGGTGTTGGGCACAGAGTTTTAGGAACACAAAGAGACCATTAGGCCTCTGTGAACCACAGAAAGCACGAAGAAAAAGTTACAAAGGAGGATCACATGGAGTGAGCCTCACATTTAGTAGGACTTCTTTGTCATCAGCTTAGTGCCAGGCGCTCTGTATGACGCTGGCTGAAAGCCATGTGTGTTGCGTATTGCACATAACAGTTCATCATCCTAATCCCTGTTGTCCTAGCTGAGAGAGTAGCAGTCAACAGAGAGGTGACTGTAGTGCAATTCTGATGTATTTTAAACCATTATTGAATCCTTCTACCCGTAGCTGTAGCACTGTTCTGCCAATCAATCTGTAGGATACTGTCACTGTGATAAACCTTATTGGAGAGCTGTCTCTCAGCAGGAAAGTGTTTCTTGAAAGTAGACGATCTTTTTTTTACAAAAGAAAAACTTCGTGAATGTAGACCTTTGCTGTTCAGCAATACAAAACAGAACAGACTGATTGAAAAAGGGTTTTTTAATAAAATTTGACTTCCGATAAAAAACTTGCCACTTGGACTTTGAGGAACCTGAAAAATGAATTTTTACAATTGTTTGTTTCACAGTCTCTTATTTTCTGCTCTTTTAATGAAAACATACATATAACCCCACTTTGGGTTTTGGGTTTTTTTTAATATCTTGTCAAGTGAAGGTACCAGATAAACACTTTGCTAAGTATTAATAAAATCAAATCTTATTTATATTGGAAGTGGAACAAACCTTTACTGGTTCAGTTTTGGCTGGGATTTGGTTTACTTCTGTAAAACAGAACACTGGCATGGCAAATACAAGAAAAATATTCACCTGCTTCACGTACACAGGAAAAAGGTATATGGAGTTCAATGCATGTTGATATAAATTATGCTAATTCATCCTTGAGCGGGATAATTTGTTTATGTGACCGTGTTTTCAAAACTTCAGTTGATGTAGCATCCAAAGATGCATAAATATACTGTTATGTACTGCAGATGTCCCTTGTGTCTGACAGTGGTGTAAAAACTAACAAATAGCAATTATCAAAGCAGATGCATTTTATGAATACAGTGTAGGCCCTCAATTTTGAAACCATAATGATATCCTCAGTAGTTTCACAGTGTTTTCCTAATCTTCTTCTTTTGACAGCTACATAGTAGGAAATGCTAAATTCTATACCATGGTTGCTAATTACACATCAGAAGCTCAGCTTTGCACATATTATTTTAGGCTTTGCTTTTCAGGGGACACCTGTTTGGAAACATAGGCTAAACTATAAAAATTTAGATACTCACTGAGATGAGGAAAGCAGTTCCAAAGATAATTCATGTTTGAATAAGATAGTGTACAACATTCAGACACCATTATTAGAAAACCCTCTAAGGCTTAAGCACATACAGGAAAGACAGAACTTAATTGGCAAGCAAGTTGGACTGAATAGTAGAGTGAAATATGTAAATCCATTCCTACTAACCCACTTAGCTAATTTACCCTTGAGTCTAAGTCCTTAAATTGACATATAAAAATATAGGTATAATCAGTAAAATATCAATATACATATTTAACACTAAGAATGAGTTCTTAGCTTTGAAGCAACCTTAGCATAAATGTCTCCACTAAGCATTTATTTATATTTGGGAAGACTGTTCCTCTGCTAATTAAAATCCAATAGATTGGTAAAAGTGTAGCTATCAAACATTAGTATAGCACTTGCAAATGACAAATTTGGCTGCCGTGTAATCAGTTCAAAGTTATATAAACAGTAAATGTAACAGTAAATATCCTCAGGGTTCTACTAAAATTTTTTTGTATTTATGTACTTGGGTCTTCCATGACAGTGTCTTTAAAGCTTGAGGACCATGTATTAAACAGCAGAAGAACATGGAAAGCAGGGGTTTGCCTACTCATCCTTCAATGTATTAGTATTTGGAAAAAGTCAGCACAATATATGGTATGTACTGAATATACAACAATTAAATATTAGTATCTCTGTATCTCTATGTCTCATTCAACACATTAATATGGGTTCTGCTAATTTAAAACATTAATTTGCTCTTTAATCCTGGATTGTTAGTTTATATCTTTTTTTTGTGTGTGCCTAGTTTAGGTCTAACTTCACTTTCTTGCTATGTACTTACCTTGTGTTTTTATATACTTGCAGTGAAAAAATTTCAGCAAAGTTCCAAGTTTCATCAAAAAAAAAAAAAAAAAAGAAAAGAAAAAAAGCATAGTATGAGGTGCTGTCATAGACAGGAAACAGACTGATATCTGCTCCTCATTTCCCATCATTTGCATGTAGGAAGGCAGCATACATGCGGAGGACAGTAACATGTTAGAAGTGACTCCCAAGCACGCTGTGTTACCGGCTGCACTTAGTTCAGCACAGTTTAACAAGCACAGAATTCGTATCTATGTATGTGCAGAGGATTTTCTGAGGCAGAGCATGGTCTATTGGCAAATGCAATGTACCTATGGAATGTAGTAGTGTATAATGTTTGCAAATAACTTTCCTTTAAGGGATAGATCCATAATGTGTTTTGCAAGGTCCATAAAGAGAAAAGATGACTCAGTTCCAATAGCTATTAAGATTCCAGATGTAGTTATATTTCAGGGTTATATAGTGAACATGTCAAACATGTACATATATACACATACATATAGATATACATATGGGGGTCTTGGGAGGCCCTAGGGTTACTGGGTAGGGACAGTCAGGCCTGGTTGTGCCCTCTGAGCCATGCCAGCATGTCTGTCTGTATATCTTAAAAAAACATTAAGTGTAAGAATTTTAGATTGCAGACAGTTGAGTAATTCGATCTGAAATTATATATACATTTTTTATGTTCTAGCAGTTTCTGTTTGGTTTTAGGTATACTGTAAAAAATCACCTTCCTGACCAAAGTAGAACTGAATTATTCTTGAAGGGTAATTTAACCTTGAAATTATTTTTTTTCTTAAGAGAGTGAGAAGAAGGACTTGAACTGATAATGTAATACACAAAAGGTGAATATTGTTAAATATGCACTGGGAAGCATCCTGAAGCTATTGCAGGTCTGAATGTTGACTTTAGAGAGAAAGAAAACCCAGGCATTTCTTTTCATTTCCCAATACTAGCACTGATAACAGCTAAAGGAGGATTTGCAAGGAGACGAAATATCTGTGACCTGTTTACACCACCTTTTGAGAAAGAAAGAAATAGGGAAGAAAAGTTTTTTTTTTTGTTTCCTTCCCTTTTTCTCACAGTGGGCAGCACCACCAAACTAGTAAATGAGTGGTAATGAAGTATGCTGAGGCAGATTTTGCTACAGCTTTTTCCCTTACAGAGGAAAAGGAAACAGGGACAGAACTGACTCTCTCAATCTTCTTGTCCCAAGATTGTGAAATTATGTCCAATGTTCTAATAATAATATATTACAAAGTTTATAATCTGCATTTTAGCATTTGGTTATATAATGATTGCATAACCAGGAAGCTCCCTCTGGCCCTGTGTTTTTATAAGCTTGTGATCTTAAAATGAATTACCTGGTGTTATTGTCTTTGACCCAGCTAGGACACATTGATCTTTGGAGATTTATGCAACATAGGTATTTCAACTTAAATTTTCAGGTGAGGTAGAATATTGTTTGGACCCACTTTCTTCTTCAATTAATTTATTTTCCTTCACAGGTCACCCAGGGGTTTATTTTTTTTCTTAGGTAGTTATGATTTGTATTCATAGAAAAGTATAAATAAACTGTATTCCTAAAATATTAGAGGTAATCACAGCTGTTTTCTTTGCAACAACTGCTGAATACAGAAGCAATCAGGTTGTTTTATGATATTTCCCATAGGAACACCAAATGATGGTTTATGAATGTCATTAATATAATATGCAAATTATCTGTTTGGCTTTTGCTCCTCTATTTGGGCTAACCTAGTCAATCAATCAGATGTTACTAATGAGAAAGTTGATGAAAGCTTATCCAGCTGCTGAGAAGGTCAACAAAATGATAGACTCCTCTGTCTTTTCACTTGCCCTACATCTAGAATACTGCATGTAGTAATGTTTTGACTGATTAACTGAAGTCATCTGTGTATTCGTAAGGGAATATGAAACAAGTTTTATAACTAAAACTTTTCCTAAAAAATACATTTATCATAATATCAGCTATTAGTAAAGATTTAACTTTACTATATTTGTATTATTAAGGAGTTTTCAAAATAAAATAAAGATCAAAAATTGTGAAGGCTTCTTATGATGAGAAAATGCATTTTATCATAAATTGCTTTCTAGAAAAAAATTGAAATATCAGACAGCCCCTTCAAGGTGGAGTTGTTTGCTTTTCAGTCTTCTTCAATTATTCACAGTTTTCTCCCAATATTTTTTTCCAATCACTTCTTTCAAAAGAACAGAAGTGAAATTTAAGTTCACCCTTCTAATTTTTTTTTTTTTTTTATATCTTTGCATAGACAAGGCTCACAGAAGGGATCAAATCTCTCAAAAAGAATGGCTGGTTGCTATCTGGATAGTAATAGAAATCTCTGTTGCACAAAAGACTATCTTATTTTATGATTTCTGCATCTGCATAACATTTAGTGCTTACAATTATGTACAATTTGGTCAATTCTGAACCACCTGAGATTCTCTGTGACAGTCCGAGTATCCACTGGGGTTATTAATATGTATATTTCGACATACAAATTGGCTTATGTACAGCAGAAACTGCCTGGGGAAATTTCCAGATCTTTCTAAAGTTCCCAACTGGAGAGTTCCTACAACAATTAGACAAATATTTTGTTGTGAAGAAGGCTGGGAGGGAAGTTGATCACCTTGTCTCGAGTGGATCTCTTGTCTCAAGCCAGTGCATTTTATTTATGCAGTGTCTATGCAGAGAACATCTGGGAAGTTCCTGGACCAGGGAAATAATGATTCAGTGCACTGGGTGTGTACACAAGCCCTGCCCTGATACCCAATTACACCACAATTATAACCATAGGGCAAATCTGAATTTGAACCTTATTTTTCCTTTATGACTTAAATTCCAAAATTCTTGTCACTATATGCTTTCCACTTAAATTTATGGCTTGGCACAAAAAATCCTTAAGTGAGAAATTACAAAACAACACTATAAGCTTTACTTAAAATAATTGGGAAAAATAAGTAGTTTTAAAAGTTGAAACTGAGAAAAACATTCACACTAAAAAAAAATTAGATTTGATCAGTGTTTCTTTGCAATGAGAATGTAGCTGGGAATGAAGGAGATTTCTGAGCTTTAGGTATCAATAGAATGTTATACTAAAAATTTGTCTTAGATCATTGCATTACACAGAAATATCAACAAATGATGAATGCTTTTTAGAAACCTTTGTTCCCGGAAAACTTGAATATTATGACTTCAGTCAAAGGTAGATGGCTTAAGAATAGCTCAACTGAGGAGAGAACTAAACCAAGAAAATTTGTGTGGGCCTGGAAGCTTCATTGTTTTATTAAATATCATTGCTGTGAAATAATTTAATATTTTTAATATTAGATTTCTTAGTGGCTTTTTGTAGGAGAACTGCTTCTCCTAAAGGCCTGAACCTCTGGGCTCAAGTATGCCTCCTTGTCTGCATAACTTCTCCAAATTTAACTTAATTTCTGTAAGGAATTTCTGGAACAAACTCAACCTTTACTCTTCAAGGAAAATACTGCAACAGTGATAATATTTTCTGTGAAAGCAATCATCTGTTGTTCAGTGCAATACAGCTGTCGTGGTTTAACCCTAGTAGGCAGCTAAGCATCATGCAGCCACTCACTGTCTCCCCCAGCAGGATGGAAGAGAGGCTCAGAAGGGTTTAGAGTGAGAAAACTCATGGTTTAAGATAAAGACAGTTTAATAATTAAAAAAATCTAAAATCCATAAACCACAAAAAATATAAAGAGGAAAATAAACAAAACCAAGAAAAAACAAGTGATGCAAAACCCGTCAATTGCTCACGACCAAATGACTGATGCCAACCGGTCCCTGAACAATGGCAACCCCAGCCAGCTTCCCTCACCTGCCAGTTTTATTGCTGAGCATGACGTCACATGGTATGAGATATCCCTTTTATAGTTTGGGGTCAACTGGTCTAGCTGTGTCCCCTCCTGGCTCCTTGTGCATTCCCAGTAGCCTGCTCACTGGTGCGGCAGGATGAAAAGCAGAAAAGACCTTGACCCTTTGTCAGCAGTACTCAGTAACAACTAAAAGATTCCTGTGTTATCAATCAACATTATTTTGGTCACAAATCCAAAACACAGCTCATACAGTCTACTATGAAGAAAATTAACTCTATACCAGCCAAAACCAGTAAGGAATCTTATAAAATTCCTTATCAAGTTAAGTTTAAGATGAGGGGGCACTACAGTAAGAGAGCTGACCCAGCATGACTCCTGGAATCCATCTTGTCTCTACATCTTACGTTCAGCTGCAATAAAAACTTTCTAAAATACATGCAATCTCGGTAGCCTTTTTTCTCCAAGCCCTTTTACTCCTGTTTTTAAAAAGTGTGCAGGCATACCAGTTTTTCTTGCACCTTTCAAATTGCTATGAGAGCCCAATTCCAAATGGCTTTTTTTGCACAAACCGTTGTATTATTTCCTCACAAACAAGAGATTCACTCATTCAGCATTAGTGGGGCCATAAAAATGAGAGTCTATTGTGGATGTAGAGTTATAGCACATTGGTATCCATAGATAGATAACAATAAATGCATCACAAAGTTCTCACATTGTCCAAGACACACAATTATTTCTGGACTAATTATTGGGAACTTATACATGAGTAGATTTCAGGGCAGTA
Source organism: Limnodromus scolopaceus (assembly GCA_028565335.1). Taxonomy (NCBI): domain Eukaryota; kingdom Metazoa; phylum Chordata; class Aves; order Charadriiformes; family Scolopacidae; genus Limnodromus; species Limnodromus scolopaceus. Next base: position 100,395,703 of record JAOXNO010000013.1, on the reverse strand, counting down.
TCAGATCCACTCTTTAAAGTAAGAAAAACTTGGTTTAAAGTCCATTGAAGTAACTTCAAAATAAGCTCCTTATATAATGATGGCCTTTATATTATGTAACAAAAAGAACAGACGAAGATATGATTACTTATTTTATGACCATTACTATTTATTTGATTTATTAAGTGACTTATAATGAAAAATATTCATTTTTAGTTTTCACAAAGCTTTAAAAAGTAATCTAAACGCTGATCTTCTTTCAAATATCTAAATTTTAGGCATATTTGAAATACTAGAACACTTGGTATCAATACAAACAATAGAGTTTTCTGTCATAATAGAAATGGAAAATTAATTGATTGATCATTATAGAGATCGCCTGTTTTTGCTGTCAGGCATAAAAGCCTGTTTCTGTTTTCACAACTATTTCTTTTTTTTTTTTTTTTTTTTATGTGTGTGTGTATATGTGTGTGTGTGTGTGTGCACTAGTTTCCTTCCGAATTCCTGCTGATCCTTCATACTGTTGCTATTATTTTGGGGAAAAGAGGACTGATACACCAGCCTGCTCTCCCCAGGCTGGTAACATTGATGAGGGCTGATTCTAGGAGCTGTCCTCAGAGCTGTGGGGCTGATATTCCCTCTCTTTTCTGCTCTAACACTACCTGTTCCAGGAAAAGAACCAAAAAAAGATTTACCTTAAAAAGGCTGAATACCTTGTGTGTAATGATGAGTGGCTTCTTGGCTGACATTGTCTGCCAATAGATGATGAGTGCTGCCCTCACAAGTAGGTGCCACTGCTGAAATCTTCAGGTAACATGAAAATAGCTCTCAGCAATTCAAAAAATAATTGTCACTTCCTTCCTCTTCACAAAAAAATCAGAAGGTAAAAAGAAAGCTTCGTAAGGAAAAAGGAAAAAATAGTGATAGGCTGATTTAACAAGTAACAAAATGTAATCATAATATTTTCATTGAGATTGATTTCATGTCCAATTAATTCAAGGTCAATTTTCAGAAATCTGTTTTGGATAAAATCAACATTTATAGGAAAAAGCCTGAGATATTCTGCCTTCACTCACATTAAAGTGAGTGGTTCTAAGTTTACTCTCTGTTGACAAATCATGGTTATACTGATGTGTCATGCCATGTAATTAACAGTGAAATAATAATGTCACATGATTTTATAGAAATAAAATATAGAAAGAAAAATATAATTGAAAGATGTGTAACTGGCTTACAGCACTGCAACTGAGCTCAAACTGAGGTGTTTGGTGAAAGTCTACTCCA
>JAOXNO010000013.1:100362248-100382135 GCA_028565335.1 Limnodromus scolopaceus | reverse complement strand
CTGCCCATGGCAGGGGGGTTGGAACTCGATGATCTCTAAGGCCCCTTCCAACCCAAACCATTCTATGATTCTATGATCTTCTCATAAAAGGTGTTTTTGACGCATTGAATGTTTCAGTTATGAGAAAGCTGTTATCTTAAAATTTTTCTTTTGAAATAGGATCTCAAGTCCACTGATTTTGCTGACATTATACTTATATGCTGGGTATGTGCATGCAGATCAAACTGGAAACTTGCCATGTTCTGACAGATTCCTATGCTGGATGATCCAAACCACATCTGTAGACTCCACAAGATCTGTGTACTGTCATGCAAAGCTGAAGAAAAGAAAATTATGCTTTAAGATATTCTACAGATTTTCAGAAAAGGAGATCCCAACTTATCAAAAATTTTGGGAGCCAAGGACTTTTTATATGCATACAAGAAGCTTTTCATTATGGATCTTGTCTTTCAGATGTTTTGGTATGCTACAGATATAAAGCAAGTTTGCTTGCTGTGATTCCAGAAGTGGTGAATAAGGTTTATAATCCTGAGGCCCATGAGAACTGTAAACCCCTTCTCTATTGAATTAAACGGGTGTATTTACAGATGTTGCCTGTGCCTGGTTTTTTTGTGTTTGTTTCTCTTGTTATATGCTTGTAGTTCTCCTCTTGTCCCCGAACATGCACACAAGCTGGCACCACTGAAGATTATTAAAAAAACCCATTTTTTTAATAACTGTATTATACAATCTCTCTGTTATGACTGAGGACTGTGTTATGGCCAAACAGTTCTGGCTAATGCAGAGGTCCTAATTTATTCTATTGATTTGGAAATATAATAGAAATTAAAGACATTTGAAACTTTTTCCACTTTTTGATTTTTAATCCTTTGCAGGGGAAAGATTATAAATCCAACTCAGAGTGCAAGGTTTCTTGAGAGCTGTAAAGTAAAATTATAACCTGCTCTGTGTACAATTTTCCCAAATAGCTAATGCATGCATGATTGCTTAATGGTTGGAAGAAATCCAGATTTAATGCTTTGACCTTTTACCTGTAGCAGAATTTAAAACACTTCATGAATTCCTATGGAAGGGACTATCACTTTAGAAATCTTATCTTTGGGATATTTCTAGTCATTTGGCTCTCTGCTAGCATTTGTTTCCATATTTGTATTATCTGCATGAATTTTAAGAAAATAGCTCTCTGTATTAGAGGTGTCCATCTGGGAAAGCATGCAGCAGTACCTTGGGTAGAGAATGAGAAGGGACTATAGGGAGAACCAAGTGCAGCTACTGCTGATGGAAAGGATGGAAAAGCCATTTCCGAGTCTCCCACTGCAACTTATGCTTGCCACACTTTCAAAGTGTCAAAAATTCTTCTTGTCTGTCTCAAATTATGACTTTTTCAAATGGATTTTACAGAAAAGATCACGTTATAGTAAGAAACTATGCAATTAATTATCTTTTCCCATGTCTGCTGAGATGTTCTTCTATAACTGTAGATGTCAGTTAGTGCAGGGCACCAGCTGCTTCAGAAAGCTGGAAATCCCCATGCCTGTGACCCTGAGCTCTCCAGCTGGCAGCTCTTCCCAGAGCAGAGGTTTCTGAAAGCACCAGGTCCCTGTCCCCAAGGCAACATACATATAGGGCCAAGCTCAGACGAGCAGACCTTGGGATTCTGCGTACGGCGTAAACTGGCACAAAAACTGGTGTCAGCCCATCTGATTTTTTCCTGTTTATCAACAAAGACGGCAGCAATGAAACAGCCAAATTCTGCTGATCCAATGTTTCCTGGTGAAAACATGCTTGGTTCAAAAGTTCCCAACTAACTTACCTTCAGCTCTTCTAATGTCCTTCAGTTTTAGCCCAGTAATTTAGCCTCTGACTCTATTTGTTTTGTGGACTGCCAAATTAAGTCAGGTTGGAATATATTAGTATATTTTTATTAGGGACTGGAAACAGTGTAATAAACTTTTTCATGCAGTTTTTGCCCTAGTCTTATTTTAATACAGGTAACCTATATTCCTCCACTTCTTTTACATATATATATTATTTTCTTGAATGGCTACTCTTTTTCTTTTTTTTTTTTCCTTAGTTAACATTACCCACTAATATTACTGGTCTTGGCAGTAATTTTTATCACTCTTTCTTCTACTACAGTATGAAAGCTAAGTTTATAAGTTACAAGACTTTTGCAGAACCAGAGGAAAAAAAGTTAATAGCATTTCCACAGGTTCCCACATCCCTGTCAGAGGTGATTGTTAATGTCACCATGTATACAAACTATCAATATTCCCTCCATTAGTAAATTGTTTACATGTTTTTGATGACTTTTAACACTTCGCCTGTGGTTACTGGTTGATTAATTTACTTCTCTTTCCACGAGGGGGCATGGTAAAGCTTGTGCATCCATCTCGTACCTAATGTGTCAATGTACAAATAACATAAACTTGCAATTTTTTTTCATATTTGTTTTTTATCACAACTTAGTTTCCTTCTTCTTTTCTCCAATTCAGGATTGTGGTTCTGTTTTTAAGAGCGAAAACTATTTTCTTTCAGAAATTATTAGGATTCTATGTATTTGTAGAAAATATTTTCCGTTCCTAAACTGTGTGGAATTCAGACTTCTGTGGTTTGTGGGCTCTGTTATATTTGAAAGTGGAGCATATGACAGCAATTTATTGAACTTAAGTACATTATAACTTTTTTTAGATTCAGAAATATCTAGGAGAGTCCCTTGAAAAGGCTCTCAGAAATCCGTGAGACACTGAACTGCTATGTTAGAAGGAATGCAGCCAGATTAACCCACCAAAGAATTCTTATTATTCCCCAGAGTCCTGTAAAAAACAAACTCCATTTTGGGTTCCCATTCTGGCCCTAGGCAAAATAAAGGAATCAATTAAAATAAAACTTTTTTAGGAGGGTGGGGCAGAAATGATGGGGGTGAAAGGATATGAACTATAGTGGGAATATTAAGTTTCTGATGATATGGATGAGGAGAAAGATGACTTGATAATGAAGAAGTAGGTAGAAGAAAGGTGAATTGTCAACTGATTTGATTTTAGCATTTCTTAAAAGTGCTCAAGTAATATAATGATATGAAAATCTGTGGCATTATCTTGTAAGATGTTCATGCAGAGGAAAAGAAACCCCAAAGGTCCAAATATAAAAACAAACCACTGTTTTTACTGTTAATATATCATAGCTCTAAGGCCATCTCTTTCATAACAGGAGGCAAAAGCTGAACAGGATTAATGGACTACTGGCTTTGGAGGTCCTCAGACTGACTAAACAGATGAAGAGAATTGCTTCTGTAGTTTGTTCTGGACTCCCCAAACCCTACATATCTTGGTGTAATGGCTGTATGTGATGCTTAATTCCTTTTCATCTAAAGAAGGTCTGTTATTCTTCAGCAAGCTTGGAGGATCACTTGATCAAGCATATTTTGACTTCTTATCCAGGGCAGTGTGAGCCAATAGGATATAAGAAGCAGCAGAGGAGAGCAGCAGGCAGACTGAAAAGACCCCTGATTGTGCAAGACAGCCCAGTCATCCCTGGAAAATAACATGTGAGGCAATGACAAAAATTTGAAGAGATAAATTGTGGTTTGATGACTAGAACTAACAAAAACAAAATCAAAGTATGGGACAGCTGAAAGAAACAATGAACAGAAAAGAATATATAAAGCTGAATTACCTTCAAAACAGAGGAAATGAAAAAAATAAGGGACATAGGTGATACAGTAATATAGTAAAAAATGAGTAATGAAGAATTAGAGGAGAAGCACACCTAACAGAAATCACATATAGGTACCTACAAAAATGTATAACAAACACAGGGTAGGATAAACTCACACAATTTCTCCATATCTCTTTATCTTGATTTATTATGTAACCTTTACAGAGAAAAGTTTTAAAATGTAAATTATAGTTCTAAAATTGACATATACATGTATCTATTTGCCTTACCAAGTTACTTCAGCATCCAGCATCTACTCACATTTATATCTACTATGTAAATTTTTGAGAATATAATCAATGTATTTATTTTATAATTTGATTATGTTTTGACATTTTTCTTCCCAAAGGAGAATTTATAATAGAAATGTTCAGCATATGAAAAAGGGACTAAAGGAAACCTGAACAGATGAAAACCAAGAAAATATCAAATCTGGATGAAGTTGTCCTTGTCAAGACAATGATATACTATGTTTGACTCAGTCAATTAAAAATACTGAACAACTGAAAATCAGAACATGAAGTGCAACCTTAATAACATTAATAATAATAACAAAAATAATACCAACATCTGTTTTCAAATGGATGGGTACTTACATGAATGAATGTGAGCATGCATAAATATTCACATATCTCACTCTCACCCGTAACCACACATTTCAATTAAGACACAGAATATTTAAGTATTAGAGAGTCTTTGTGTTCCATATGAAATATTTCTTTTATCTAATCAAGTATTTTCATTTTTCTTTCCTGATACCCTTCTTTTCCTCTACACACTTAGAGATGACATCCAGAATGAACGGTTTCATCACCTTTCCAGGGATGGAGGTGAGGCTGACTGGCCTGTAGTTTCCTGGGTCCTTCTCCTTGCCCTTTTTGAAGACTGAAGTGACATTGGCTTTCCTCCAGTCGTCAGATATCTCTCCCGTTCTCTATGACATTTCAAAGATGATGGAGAATGACTTTACAAGAACATCTGCTGGTTTCCTCAGCATTTGTGGGCGCATCCCATCGGGACCCATAGATCTGTGGGTGTCGAGTTTGCCTAAATGATCTCTAACCTGATCATCCTTGACCAAGGGAAAGTCTTCCTTTCTCCAGACTTTTTCTCTTACCTCCAAAGGTCTGGGGTTCCTGGGCGTTGGCCTTAGCAGTAAAGATTGAAGCAAATAAGGCATTCAGTAACTCTGTTTTCTCTGCATTTTCTGTCACCAGGGCACCCACCTCATTCAGCAGTGGGCTCACATTTTCCCTAGTCTTTCTTTTGCTACTGATGTACTTGAAGAATCCCTTCTTGTTGTCCTTGACATCCTTGCAATATTTAATTCCAAGTGGGCCTTAGCCTTCCTCGTTGCATCTCTGCATACTCTTATAACTCTTCTATATTCCTCCCAAGTGGCTAGTCTCTTTTTCCACATTCTGTAAACTTCTTTCATATTAGTTTTTCCAGGAGCTCCTTGATCATCCATGCAGGTCACCTGCCTCCTTTGCTTGATTTCTTACTCCTAGGGATGCGCCAATCTTGAACTTGGAGGAAGTGGTGCTTGAATATTAACCAGCTCCCCTGACCTTCTAGAGCCATACACAATGGAATTCCTCCAAGTAGGTCTTTGAAGAAGCCAAAGTCTGCTCTCCTGAACTCCAGGGTTGTAATCCTACTTATTGTCTTGCTTCTTCCATGCAGGATCCTGAACTCCACCATCTCATGGTCACTGCAGCCAAGGCGGCCCCCAACCTTCACATCCCCAACCAGTCCTTCTTTGCTAGTACAAGGTCCAGCAGAACACCTCTCACTGTTTGCTCCTCCACCAACTCTGTCAAAAAGTTATCATCAATGCTCTGCAGAAACATCCTGGACTGTGTGTGTCTGGCTGTGTTGCTTTCCCAGAAAATATCAGGGTGGGTGGTTGAAGTCTGCCATGAGAACCAGGGCCTGTGATCATAGGCCTATCTGTAGAAAGTCTCATAGACTTCCTCTTCCTGATCAGGTGACCTGTCGTAAACAACCACAACAGTGTCACCCATATTACCTTGCCCCCTTATATTCTGCTGCATTTTGTTATCCTGGCTCATGTTAGAAATACATCCATATTGATCTATTCTTGACAAAGTATCAGTCTTTCACAGAAAATGAAGAATTCCTTAAAATTCAACTTCTAATTAAGGCAGTTAATTTAAAATGATCCAACACCATTTTAAGTGGCAGCATATTTTCAGTTACCCTGGCACAAAATTACATCTCTAAATCAACCTCATGGAAGAATTTGTACAAGTCATCTTTGTGAAAATGTGATAGAAACCTCAAGCAAAAAGGCTTTAGAGACATCAGTGTACATTTTTAGAGAACATTTATTATAAAGCCAAATTCTGGTTTAATTAACTATAAATATACATAAATATACGATAAGTCCACTCATTCAATATGAAATCAAGAATAGAATCTGGCATGTAACGTTAATATAGTCTCACTGCAAATGAAATATTTAAACATAAAGCAACCATTGCACAAACTTAAAGGCTGATCTGGACCTAAGCCTAAAAACCAGCTTAATTTAATATATCTCTAAGAATTTCACAATGATTAGCCTGAATGTTGAACCTTATTATCAGCTTAATCTCCTTGTCTTTAAAAAGGGGAGTATTGCAAACACAATTTAAAAAGCTTTATGCTTTTACAGAGAAAGGTTAATATTGAGCCATAAGACTTTAAGTCTATATTTCTCATGGAGAGGCTTTTCCTGTCATGTGGAGTCACAAACTCATCACCTTACCATCACAATGAGAATGCATTTCCTCGTACTTATCTTTTGGGCTGCTCAAGAATTTATTTGTATAAACCTGATTCTTATGCTAGATGTTCAGCACTTTTAGAGTTAAAGCAATAATGGTTTTACTCATTTTCAGCTTTTGAAAATTAATGCAAGATCCTTAAAAATTCTGATTGTATAATTTCTCATGTTTAGTACGTGCTGTAGAGCAGGTTGTACAGATGCAGCCAGGATGAATGTTAGGTGTGCCCTCAGGCTGACTAGTTAATCTAGTTAAGAACCTGTTTCAAAAGATGTGTCTAAATTGTGATGTATACAGCAGGAAAATACTTCTTTTTTATTGTGCTGCTCTTGGGTATATCATATTGGGAAAACTCTGGGTGATATGTTGAGACCAGTGTTTGATGAATCATAAAAACTGGGCTGAAATGCTTTAGAAAAATGGTGCATTCAATGTATTTTATCTCTTTTTATAACTCACACACTATCTGCAGGCATATTTCTACATTAAACTAACATTTAATGACCCTGGAAGCAGAAGTCCTGATTTGTTTCAGTAAATAAACATTTTAATATACCTGACAGCTAATCTCTACATTCTTTTCTTCTCTCCTCTCCCTCAACTTTCTGCTGCAGTGGACCTTCAAAGCAGAAAGGCCTTTGTTCAATAGCTTTGATAATTTGCCCAATATCCCATGCTCAGTGCAAATTAGTGCAAGGTACTTTCACAAAATAATTTATTACCTCATGGATAGAGGCAGCTCTACTCCCATTAATTTAAATACAGTCCTTAGATTCCACTTTTTGATTTTAAAAAGATTAAGTTTAGTTTTTATCTGCTTTGGCATACAGTGGATAATTTAATGCTGTCCACCAGTTAATGTGTCTGAAAAGTGTTCAATGGATTAAGAAGCAATGAGCTGAATTTCTGTGTACTGTTCATGTTGAAATGAGCTTTCTGCCCCTGGTTTCAATTTAAATTATTGCCAGTAAGATTAGGTGGCCTGGTCCCATGTGGTTTTTATCTGAATGAGCTTTAGAGATGTTCAGCTAAATGTACTTCTGATAATTAAAATAAATCCCATCAGCATAGTTCCATGGTAGACAGTTAAAATTACTACAGAATCACTACTGTCTGAAACCCTTTTTCTCCCCTTCCAGCACCTAGCAATTCATACCAAGGCTGTGCAAAGTAGCGCATTCTTAGCAAAATTAAAAAAATAGTAATAAAACCCGCATGTTAAAGTGAGAGTCTGGGTGGCCAAATATTAGTTTGGGGTATTTCATGCCAATAGCATTTGGTGCTTCCAGCCTAAATGAGAAACTCGACAGTTTTCAAAAGATAAATGCTGCCATCTTTCAAAAATTATTTTATATCAGTTATTTTAGATCACTGACATTGTATATAAATATTTGGATATAGGAACATCAGTGTTCTCTCTATAGTACAAGATGAGAACTATAGAAACAATACCCAACAGCCATACCTTTTTAGAATTAAAAACAAATCAATCATTTCTTTGGTATTGTCAGATACATTATTTTGAACATTTTACTCCATGCAGAGTTATAGTTAAATATAAAGTATTTTAACTTTATTCTTCACATGAGTATTAAGGATAAAGAGTCATCAGTGTTATTTTTGTTAACATATACAAACGATTCGGTAATATGCCCTAGTTTTTAGAAAAATCTGAGTTATACTAATTTGCAATAGGTTATCCTCATCCTAGTTAATTTGAAAATGTTTCTTATATCTGAGATGCAAGCCATATATCATAAATAAATACGTAAATAAATCCCAAACAAAAAAACCAATAACAACAAAACACCTAAACAAATCCAACCTGGAAAACTCAAAACAGCTCTTGCAAAACAGATTTAACCCCTATACCCATTGGCAGTCTAAATACTCCATACATATATCAAAGGGATTTTACATCATTCTGAAACAAATCTTTGAGAGCAGTTGGGTATATCTGGTAGAGATGATAAAGGGTCTTCTGAAAATGTACCCCTTGAAAATCAAAAGAAAATTTTCCCAATTAAATGCTTCATCAATTAATTATATTATTTTTTCTTAATATTGTGTTTCTTCCTGGAATAACGTTTCAGGCCTTAATAGTGAAGGTTAGACAAGATGAAACTTGTGATAATTTTTTGTGACAGTAAGCGGGCTATTCAAGAAGCTATGTTTTCCTGTCTGTGCACCAAAGACTGTTAAAGCACATTATCTGATGAATACTTGTGCTGGTTTTGGCTGTGATAGAGTTAATTTTCTTCATAGTAGCTAGTATGAGACTGTGTTTTGGATTTGTGCTGAAAACAGTGTTGATAATACAGGGATGTTTTTGTTGTTGCTGAGCAGTGCTTACATAGAGTCAAGGTCTTTTCTGGTCCTCACACCACCCCACCAGTGAGAGGGCTGGGGGTGCACAAGAGGTTGGGAGGGGACACAGCTGGGACGGCTGAACCGAATTGACCAAGGAATATTCTGTATCATGTGAGGTCATGCTTAACATAGGAAGTTGCTGGCTGGGATTAAAGCATGACGATACTTCCGCTAATGTCAGTGGAATTTGGATAGGAGTTACATTCTTAATGCTAATACTGATGTTGGAAATTCAGGTCTTTTGTTCAGAAGATTATATATATCTCGCATGATCATTTTAAGAAAGGCCTTTATATTATATTATATTATATTATGTTATATTATATACCATTTTCCTGTTAATCTTAGGTATTATTTAGTCTCTGGCAGTAAGCCATGTATTATTGATAAGTGGCTTAGTGTAACTGAAATTTTCACAAGGAAAGAAAGATACTTGGACATGCTTTAATTTTTCCATATAGGCAGTGCTTGTAACTGTACTCCATCTTTTTTACTATGCTCATTATTACACTTTTGATGAAGCCAGCTATGAAAGCCTTAATATTTGAAAAATAATAAAATATTTGCTACCAAAATATATAAATAAAACAAAAGTCATAAATCATATGTCAAATATTTTTATATGCCAGAATTAAGGTAGCTTGGTGCTTTGAGAACTAGGAGGGAATATAGCTCAGTAAATTTATTAGGACAGGTCCTTCTATCTCAATGTAGCAAAATTGTGCAGAGGATTGTAAAATTAATATTTTCAAGCCCTTTTTGTGGTGTTTGCCACTGAGTTTGTTGGCCTTAAACACTGGTATTGTGAAACACATGCATAAAATAATATCCCCACGCAGAGCTATAAGAAGAGTATGCTTTGCAAAATCTCAGTTGCTTCTGAAAAAAATGTGCATCTTGTTTTTCAAAATATTTATTCTTTTATATGCAAGTTTTTACGCTGAAATGCAAAAAAACTTTGCCCAAACAATGTGCTCTATTGTTTTTTTGTACATAAACTTTCAGCTAAGAAAAAAATTAGAATCCAGAGGACCTAGGGAAGTCTTAATCAAGTAGAATAGGCATTTTGGCTATAATCAAACTACACCAACAAGACATTTAGCTGTTACAAATATTTTTCACTGAGTTGTAAAAGCAAAATTTTTGTAATGCCCCATTCAAGTGCATTTACTTAGAAGAGGTTTGGTAGAGAAGCTAATATAAAAAAGAAAAAAATATGGACTATTTATAACTCCTCTTTGCCTAAAATTTTTTGTAAAAACTTGATTGATTTATAAATTCTGAATGAAATATGTTTATGATTAAAATGGTTCCAAACTTTAAAAAAAATTTATAGACCGTGAACAGTTTTTATATAGCATCCATATATCATATATTAAAACCAATTTCTTGGAAAGCTGGTTCTCACATGAAATAGAAGTGGATAGAAATGTTTCAAGGAAGTGTATATTTATTTTTTTCTTATATGTTGCTTTTGTTTCTGAGATTTTGTTATCTTATATAACAGTCCTGGCTTTTAAAAATGTGACTATGTTGCACAGTCCTCAAAATTTCTCAAAACTGTTTTATTTATTTGTATATTTTATACTTTTATATATTAAACATATCTGTAATCCTAGCTGTACTTTGAATATATTCAGTGATTATAAAAAGGTGTACTTTATTTCTGCTCAGATCTCTTCTGATATTATAATATTTTGACATGTGAAAAAATGTTTTGTTTTACGCGTTGGTAGTTAATTCTTGTAACAAATGATAAACCAAAAGTGAGCGCAGCGCAAAATCATGATAAAACAACTTTTCCCAGTTCAGTTTGTGTAGTACAAAATCACATTTCTTGTGGTTTTTGAAACACATAAAAGTGTATAATTCACAGTGTGGCTGGGATTTGTTAAGCAAGGTAGATATTGAATAGAAATAATAATTTTAATTTTTGAAAGCAATAATTCATACTTTTCTCAGTTCCCAGATTGAGAAATGGTGTTAAGATTATCCAAGATGCCAAACCAAAAATCTTGAGAGAAAAAAATACAGAAAAGAACAAGTGTGGAATGAAAAATATTCAATGTATCAGCTACAGTTTAATTTCAGTTCTTCTTATAAATATGTTTAGCAAGGATTTTTTATAAGAAAAGGTCTGCAGCTCCTGATTTTAATTGACTCAAAAAACCCCTATTCTTTAATTTAATTTAATTTAAAATTATTATATAATAAAAATAAATTTAGCATAACCTAAATACCTTCTTTGGTATTTATATGAATGCCACTATGCTATGTATCACATGCTGCAGGAAAGAAAGACACAATAAGTGCTAAGCATGGACCTTAACTTCCCATGAACATTAATAATATATGAAGGAGAGTGCTCAGCCAGACATTCAAAGAGAATTGCAGTCATGGCCTTGTGCTGTTCTTACAGACTAATGTGTCAGAATGACAGCTGCTACCTATTCCCTTCAGCACAGTCTTTATTCATGTTGTAACCATGCAACGAGGGTAGGATCCCTACTTTCTTAGTCTACCCTGGTGAGGAAAATTCATTCTTGGAGAACACTTTTGTAGTTCTGATTTTAATTTTAAAAGCACAGGTTTTCATGCCAAGAAAAACATATAGAGAGATTTCATTATAATAGCCACTATTGTGCTTTATTTTACGAAGGGTTTATGTATTCTTTTCTGTGGATGCAAGACAAAATATCATCTACAGTTATGCACTCTGAAAGATTTATGGAAAATAAAGTTACTTTTAAAAGCCATCAACTTTAAAGGATTTATAGGATAAAATTGATTGTCTGAGCTTCTGGTAATAAATTGCGTTATTAATAATGAAACAACTACCATGACTCTAGTTTTCAAAAACTAGTATGAACATGTGAATGTGCTTGTATGAATTCAGGATGTTCCTGGATATATCCATTGGTTCTTAAGGGAGGCACAATGCACATGGCAAATTATTCCGCTCTGATTGCCTAAGATATTTAAACACTGCAAACTTCTATTGAACTGATGGCATTAGTTGTTTCAGGACCAAAATCAACCAAAATCCTTTATTTTTTCAAGAAACATGCAGAAGGAGACATTACTCCTATCTTCCATGAGGTTTTCTAGTTGGAGCATTTTACATAAAAAGTAAGGCAGTAGTATTTTTAAATATTCTTTATCTACTGTTTCCAGTTACCTTTATTTTTGTGTTTGTCTTAAAAAGACCATAGTAAACAGTAATGCATAAAATAATGAAAAACAGTAAAGTATAATGAATGTGAATGGAATAACATAACTCAGTCCAGTAGGACAAGCTTGGTATCGTTGTTGAAGAGTAAGCTCCATTTTATGTTAATATTCTAGTAATTTGGCACTAGACATACAGATATACTGAGAGTATAAAAACTCCATGTGAGTAATAAAAATGCTTAATGAATACACAAATGCTAGTGAATTTTGTTTAAAAGCATTGATGCTTTTTAAATAATATAATCACAATGTAATGTTAATTTTGCAATCATCAAATTTGTTTACAAATTACATATTTGTTGCCCCATTACACTTGAGAATCAGAGATCTCATCGGGGGAATAAAACATTTCTAACCCTTATTAATGTAGCAGATTAAAAATGTGCACTGGAAGCTCAGTAGTGTGCAAAGAGCCTGTGAGACATAAACTGCCTCAGACTATTTCACTCATAGATAATGATGGCATTGTCAGGGAATTTGATATTTCTCAGTATTTCAAAGGATGTGGAAAAAATTGCTGCAAGAGACACTCATTCCACCTTATTTATGCCCATTATGAGAAGTGGACAGTTCATTCAGATAGAAGGAAATCTGTAATGTCAGCCTTCATTGTCTGCTGACAAGATTTTCAAACAAAGAGTCAGATGTGTTCTTTAACTCTATTGCTCATGCCATGGAAGAGGACCCAGTAGATATGCACAATGCTATGGCTTCATCCTTTTCAAAATCTGTCATTAAAACCTTCCTTTGTTATGACAAGAAGTGAACAACAGGAATAAGTAAGTACCTCTGGAGAGCCTTTCCGTTCCTGGGGTACTCTCTGTTATACAGTCCTAAGCTGTTTGGATTCATGAGTGTAAGCACCTACACCCACCTCCTCCCCATCATTTTCACTGAATTTGCTTGAGCCTGCCCGTTGCTTTGCATTTTTCTTCAAGGAAGGGATGTTCTTGGATTACTTTGCAGATGCCTTCAGTATTTACGGAAACATGAGAGGAGACAAAGAGCAAGGATCCATATCACAGCCAGAAAGTTCATGAAAATAAAGACTACGTCTGAAGAGAACAGCAGCAGAGGGTATGAGAAGGTGGCCTGCTGACTGTACCAGTGCTCCAGTACTCAAGTGCTCTTGAAAAGAAGGAGATTTAATTCTATTGTAACTGCTGAACCCCAGACAAAGCAATCCACAAGAAGGAGTAATTGTGCTAAAACTGTACAGGAACGTGTATCTTCAACCGTGATTCACAGTAATGCAGATATGAGAAAGACGTATGGAAAAGATTCTTGGTGACAAAGTAAGTATTGCCACAGAATTTAGGGATGTTTCCTTGAGGTTTTGTGTTATGGAAGGTATGAAACCATTATCATACTAACCTGTGAATTCTGTCAGAAGAAAAAGCTTAAAATGGAAGTTCATTTCATTGGGATTTAGATAGGGACTGTAATTTCATATTTTACTTTCTGCAAGCATTGTCTACTCTACTTTTTTTCCTCAGCAATTCAAGTCTTATAACCATATCTTTACATATGAGTTAATTTTCTGTGGAGGCTTGTGGTTTTTAGTATGTTAAATATGTAAAAATAAATAATGAAAATACAGCAGTTGTTCACAAGGTTAGCCTTGCTTGCCTCCTGTGTGTCTTTCAGGTAACTGCTGCCTTGTTTCCCAGCAGCAGCAGCTGTGTTGTGTTCCATATGTTTCCTCATTGTGCAGACAAGTTGCACACTCTATATTCGGAACAATATTCTTTTGAAGGCTGAAGTCTTTGCTCATTTGCAGCAGCTGTGTCCCATCTCTGATTCCTCAGATGGCTGTTCGACTATTCCCTTCCTATCACATTTTCATGTACTGCTACTTTATGCCAGGCCAATTTGCTGATTATATTCTTTTTTTTTTCTTTCCTTTTGTTTTTATGCACACTTGATTTTGCATGTCAATTTTTTCTTTTTATTTTAATGTCTCTTTTCCACCTGACACACTTGATTCCATTGCAACGTCTGTACCATTCCAGATGAACACTTCAGATGATGATAACAACAAAAATATTCTGATTTAATACTGTCTCATATTACAGATTGCACTGATTAGCCATCAGACATAAGTCACAAGTTACTTAATCCTATACCATGCCATTGTTTTTGACAACTAAGTGCTCCTGAGAAGCCAAATGTTCAGTTTCTGGAGAATTAATACATGGGGAACAATCCTTTATGCAACATTTGAAATCAAGTTGTAGTGATGCATATCTGATTTGGCAACCAGCCATAAATCAAAGTGTCAAGACATTTTGGCTTCAGGAGCTGAAAACAAAGTGCATTGAATTCTGCTTCTAGAATAATTCATAATTCTCAGTAGCCCCAAAATACAAAAGAACGTATTCCTGTGGAACTAATAGTACTAACTAGTGCATTTGCCCCTATGGTAGACTTTTTTGGCCCATTTCAATACAGCCTTTAAGATAGGTTTGCCTTTTGGGATATTTATGAATAACACGGCTTAAAAAAAAATAGACTAATTTTATTTTATTGCAAGAAGGGTAAGTGGTAAATAGAAAGGTGTGAAGTTCTTTATTTTCAGATTTTGAAACAAAAGTGGTGTATGTTTGAAATTTATTAATGTGACAGTCAGTGTACTGAAGGCAGTAGAGGAGCCTTCAGTGAATGGAAGCAAAGTAATTACTACAGGCAGAAATTGAAGAAAAGCAGAATGAATGTATAAAGAATAGAACTGAGGAAAGTGGGATGTAGAAGCTAGCTTTGTATAGCACGTCTTATGATGTAAAGGTGTTGCTTTGAAACTGAAGTAGAGAGTGCAACTTCAGTAAGTGATCTATTCATCACCAGAAGAGTTTCTTTGGTCAAAATATATTAATCATATGGTTGTTGCAAGACAGACTGCAGGATACATGCTTTCCAATGAGAAATGAGATGACATCGATGAGGCTTCAAAAAAAAGTATTTTAGCTAAAATAACAATGTAGGGACAACTAACCACTTGGGCAGAATTTTAACAGGGAATTTTAAAAGTAACAATTTCAAAATAAGAGATTCTAAAGGATGGATTGCTAATTTATTTTGCAGGGTTTGTAAACTATTTATTTCATTTACCCACCTCTATGGAAGGCATTTGCTAAACAATTAATTTTGACTTTGAGGAACAAACCATAACATTAATGGCTTATAAATGAGAAGCCTCACCATGGCAACCTAGAAAAGAACCAGCTCTTCAGAACTGTCAGAGCTCCCACAGCTGCTGCTGCTGCTGAGGAGAAACCTGCTGTCTCAACTTACTGTGCTTTTGGACTTATTTCTGAAGGTCAGACCACAGTTTTGAGGGTCACAGTTGAGGTTCTTTCCTCTTAAGAAGAAGGGAATTAATTGCTACCCCTGGGAGTATGTTAAATAAATATCCAATATTTCTTGCTCTTATTGGGTTTGGAGTTATAATACAAAAAATCATTAGATTATAGAATTTAATACCTTGGGACATGGCAAAGATCTGCAAAATTTCAACAAGTACTTGGAAAAATTAAAACTTTTGGTCATACATCTTTTTTACGGAAAAAATTTCCTGCTGTGGTCTAGCAGAGAGGTAGCATTGATAGGAATCTGAGTTCATTGATAAACTGTACAGGTATGTGATGCACGACCATGCATGCTGGATGGTGGATGAAGCCTGAAGAACTCAAACTGAACATGTTGTTGCATGGCAAGAAAAACATAAGAAGAGATATTTAATTTCCCTTTTTTTTTTTTTAATACGTGTTGCCACTGGTCATCAAGCTTTAGAGAAAATGGACTACAGAAATGTTACCATAAATCTCTCCTCAGAACAGAACCTAAAATAGTCACTGTCAAACAAAAATAATTTCCCCAAATGAAGTAGTACAGCACAGAGAGTGTTCATACACAGGAGGTGAAGATTCCCAATCAGATAACTGTGCATCTTAGTCATATCAATCAAGTGACTGGAAGGCAGTTCGAAAAAAAAAATACTTGGGAAAAAAACCCAGATGATTTACATTGCTTGGATTGTTTATCACTGATGAATGTTGAGATTCCAGGTGATAGTCAATAAATAAATCTGCAAAGAAAAAAGCGAAGAGTAAATGGAAAATTATTTTTCTCATTTTATTTATAGGTAGCTGAAATATCTACCTGTGTAAAAAATTGCTTTGTTCAATGTCAGAAATGAAACCTGTGGTATTTCCAGAGATGTAATCTTGATTTTATGTGTTACACCAGAGCTTTAAAAAAAGTCACCTGTAAAGGTCTGCAAGTATGGGATCTCTCCAATACCAAAGGACTTTCAGGTTTTAAGATTTTTGAAGACCATTGGGCTTAGAAACAGGAAAAAGAGTCCTATGGTTGACAAGATCAGTTGCATAAATTAGCTGATTTACACATTTCTTCAGGAACGGCCAAAAGTGTACACTGTAAAAGTGCAATTTACAACAGTCTATGGACACTTTTCTTCATGTCACTCAAAATTCCCACCCTTGCCTATCTTCTTTTTATTTTGCTTTACATCTTGCAATAGCAGTGAGGAAGGGAAATGAACTTCCAAATTTACCTGACTCTGTAGTTGCACTGGATTCAAGTGATTGCAGTGATTTGATGTGGCATATTGATTACAATCACATCAAAAGGAGAATGGGACTCGGGGGGAGAAATATTGTTTCTTTCATGGACTCTATGTAACTAAAATTGTGTATAAATCAGAAATAGACATACAGAAGTTGGTTGCAGGGGTAGCTATTGCTTATGTAATTATATTGCACTGCTATTAGATCTATTTGACAAAGGCTGGAAATAGACTGGGGTCATAGCAAATAGTTTCAGTGAAATAACAATAGTAACTACATCCTTATTTCACCTTTTGTGAAATAAAATAAACTCTGAGGGTAGTACAGCTGCAATCCATGATTCTTTGGGAGTTTCAGAATAACTTGCCCAGCACAAGATCAGAAATCCCACTTTTTTACATATTTCCTTTTGCAACATTGTAGAGAAGAGAGAAATGTATTTATTGCATGCAATGTTTGTAATAGGCATCTTGGAACATGCCAGTAGATCACCAAGCAAGTAAAACAACAAGAGTTTTGATATGGTAAGAAATTTTTGTTAGTCATTTAACACTGTCCTGTTGTATGATACCTTTGAGAATGGAGAGAAGAGGCGATACAGCATGGCACATGTAAAATGCTGTAGCACTTCTAGATTTTGGTAAGCTGCTATTCAAGGACAGATAAAAAAATATCTATGTTTAAGCCTCATTACAACAGTGCCAAAAGATTATCTAGCAATCATTGGAATCACCATAATGAAGTTATTATTTAATTTAGTATTTTCCTATTTCCAGGACTGAAATCTCTACTCATCACCACATTAACCTAGTCTTTAAGGCTTTATAACTGAAGAGGTGAAGAAAAATCTTTGTGAATTTCAGAGACATCTTGAAATTTACTGGTTGTAAGACCTTTTTTGTTTACAGTTTTGAGTTACAAAGTGCTGCATATCAAGATTTATGAGCTACTCTCAAAAAGTGCATGAAAAAATGTGTGACTGGAATATCTATGTAAACATGCTTGACTTGATCTAGATAATTATATAAATATATTTTTATAATTATAAAATAGCTCAATCAGTGCAATTAATGCATATTTCATTGAAAATTGGTTCTTTAACTGCCTCTTTAAATCCTTAGTGAATTGATAGGACAAGGAGAACTGCCCTGTCCAAATATCATGGCATGAAATGCTATGCTTGATGTATCGTATGTTCTAAGTTTTTACATCCCCTATTATGTCCTCTTCAGAATGACTATAGAAGACAAAATGTGTACCTGCACTTTTTTTCATTTATCATGAGAAAATTGGTAGCATGACTGTCGAGATGATGCAAGTCTTCCACAGTATTTGTTTACATCTTTTCCAACATTTCAGTTTTATTCCCCTCTTTCTCTGTATGTAAACACATGTATATATATGCACATGTGTATATATATGAAGAAATAATTATAGCTTCTTTCTCCCCCCCGAAATATCTAGGAATTATTTTAATTTGGACTCATACCAGCCTTGCTTTATTCAATCAAGTTCTAGCTTTGTATTCCAGAATGGGCACACTTTGTGACTTGGGATAATTTCTATATAGCATTTATCTCTTTACCTCTCAAAAATTATCTGCCTTCAAGACTGATCTTGTCACCACAGATAGACTTGCTATGAATGCTTAGGCAGTAAATCTTAATTATTGCAGTGACACAAATATGAAAATGAAATACAGGTATTATGATAAAACACAATATTGTGGTAATCCCAAGGATCTCTTTTTATGACTTTATGGTCTTGTTTATTCACAAGAATACATAGATAATTTATGTAGTTTCCAAATGTGAGGTAGCTTTTAAATCAATACTATCAAGCCTGCAAATAGTGACACAGATTTTTGGGAAGATGTAACATATTTCAGTCTTAAAAAAGCAATAATAGCATTTAATTTCTACAAATTGAGACAGTCTTCACTGTTTTCTTATTATCAGCACTCAGTCTATCCATGCTGCCCCCTTTCTAACTTTCTGTTTAGTTAGGGGGTGGTATATCAATAAAAGAGTGGGTGTGAAAACATGCATATGTGATCATGCGATGGCCCATAGCAGCATGCAACATACTAGGTAGTTTTAATTTATTTTCATTCTCTGCATAAATTTGTACTTGATGGTATATATATACAATTCTAATTTTAAAACATAGGATAAAATAATGAACAAACCTTCTACTAGCTATTTTGCCACATCAAAAATAAGAGAAGCTTCTCAGCGTTCAATAATATCCACTCCCTGAATATTTGTGGTTCTTCAAAAGACAAGATATTTTTGCATGTGGCCAGACTGCACAAAAATGCAGTAATACAGGCTCCTAGTCAGGTGAAGTTGTCACATGTACCAGACTCCAGCCAAAGCAAATATATTCTTGGTCACACTTTCCAACTTACCCATGTCTACTCTCTTCTACATAATAGATATATAATGTGTATACACAGGCTCAGAATTAGAATTAGAAGATGATAACACCATGTATCTCATGTCTGCATTTTGGAAAAAGAAAGCTGTTCTAACCAGTAGACGATACCTATCCTTAGTCAGAGAGGAGGGAGGTGGATCATGGTGCAAAGCTAGTTTATATTAATTCTGTCAAAATACAGCACCTTTCTACACCTTGTTCTAAGAGAAAACATGTTGTTAATCATAAATGGTTCAGACTCCCTGCCTGAATAATGCCTAATGTGAAACACTGCAGCAGTGGATTTTATTATTTTGTTTAGGAAAAGTAAAAGAAGAAACACAGAGGGACAAGATATGAGCATAGGCAAACCTTTGGTCTGACCTGATCTTACCATTTTTATGTTTTATATTATGAAATATGAATTCTTTATTCACCATATCTCGACTTCACAGATCTTGAAAACATCATGCTGATTATTTCTCTTTAGTTTCCATTTAACAGCACTAACTGAATTGAGTTTCTAGACAGGGCTGACAAGATGTCTTGGAGGCATATCTCCAACCTTACCTGCTTTTCTTCATTGCCAAACAGAAAGTACCTGCAGTCTTGTTAACACATTCTAGACAGGCTGAGGGAGCTGGGGTTATTCAGCCTTGAGAAGAGAAAGCTGCGGGGAGACCTTATAACAGCCTGTCAATATCTGAAGGGAGCCTACAGAAGAGCCGGAGAGGGACTCTTTACGAGGACGTGTAGCGACAGGACAAGGGGCA
>JAOXNO010000013.1:100285384-100362148 GCA_028565335.1 Limnodromus scolopaceus | reverse complement strand
TTGAGCAACCTGCTCTAGTGGGAGGTGTCCCTGCCCATGGCAGGGGGGTTGGAACTCGATGATCTTTAAGGTCCCTTTCAACTCAAACAATTCTATGATTCTATGATTCTATGATTCTAGAAGAAATAATATTACTTCAGAAAATGACTATTAAGGGTGTATGGTGAATCAATGAGCTATAAGTATTCTGCTCTAAGGGTGTCCGGGTGCCTTAGGCCATCTGAGTATTTCCTTACATCATATAACACTTAAATTACATAGTTCTGGGGTAAAGAATCTCCATAGTCGTTATTGAATTATGAATGATACATGATACTTCAGCATGCAAACCATGTTCCGTGGCCTTACTGCAGAACTTTCAATGCATATGTTTAAGGGCTTCCTCTGTGGCAGGGGACTTCAGGCAGGAATGTGAACTCATTCTACCAAAAGTCAGTTGTCACTATTATCACACAGCTAGATCCTTTCCTGATCTTATCACATTGTTGCATAGCTTGTTTGAAGTACCTTTGAATGACAAAGATCACCTTCAGGTAAACACTAAAGGGGCAAAAGCCCTGGATGGGATGGGATCCTTGCCTTTCTGCTGGCCATAAGATTTAGACAAATATTTTTAGACCATTTCTGCCTGTGTCACTTGGTCCGTGTTTCTAATTCCCTTGTTCTGGCGTATCTGTATATTTGCATGGTGTCTTTTAAGCTTACTTGTAGGAAATGTGGATGGAGGTGGCTGGGATTCCCTTCCTCTTGTCATATCCATCAGAGGGTGCAGTCACAGGGCAGTTGCGGGGATAGAGACTTTTGTCTGGATTAACTCTAGTGAGCCTCAGTTTTTAACAGCATCATGTAAGAGGAACAAGCTTTGGTAACAGATTTCCACCAGAGTTTTCTATGTGGGAAAGTGCTGCACTGTAAGGAAGCAGTTTGTACTGGCTTGCCACGTCATCATGGTTTCACAAGTTACAGTCCAGTGCCTTTCCCAGAAAATGATGGCTGAAAAGGGCTACAAACCCACTCCAAGGCTTTTGGTTCAGGGAACGTATGAGCCTTCATTCCACTATATTTTCCCTTCAGTCTCATTCTAGTGCTCATCTTAGTCTTCCTTTTTTCCTTTTCCTCCTTCTTTTTCCCGGTTGGAGCATTTTTGTTCTGCTTATTAAACATAAACAATTGTATTAGTAGAGTTGGTTCTAACAACAATATTTTGTTAAAATCTGCCTACGTCACTGTCAGCTCCTGAAAACACACAATGTGATGCTGCCACTCCATCTGACCCAGTCCCAACTGCAAAGTAGAAAACCTGTGTGAGTGTGTATCTTTGTATAAGTACACTGTATGCATATGCAGATAGATAGATATGCATATATATGTTTTTCATGGCTGTGAACATACTGACTCATGATGAAAACAGTGCATAATGAGAAACACTATTTTAAATATTAACATTTCACTGAGAAAGAGACAAATAATTCTGCACCTTTAAATCTCCTATACTTGTTTTGTTCTAACCTTCTTGGGATTCAGACAGCTTATATACAGAAGACATTTTTTTTTTCTCAAGTGTTTTAAATAATTTTATCAAAAAGCTAGACTTAACTTTTAAGAATTTAGAAATCAGCAGTTTTGCTAAATTGCTTTACGTTCTCTAGGGGTCCTTCTGCTTTACCTTTTCCCCCTCTTTCTTCTTGCTGTCTTTGTTATCTCCCATTTAACTGAGTGATAGCTTTAATAAACACTGAACTCAGTCACAGGTTTAAATTGCACATGGAAAGGAAAAGGCATTAGAGAGCGTCATTCTAAATGCCAGCCTTCAAATCATGGGTCGCACACATTCCTTTAATATTTCAATGCCTTGCTATATCTAAATATCTGTCAGTCTGCACTTTGCTGCCAGTGACCTTCTGTCAAACAGTGATTTGTCAAGTAAGCTTTCTACGGAATCCCGTAAAAGCTCTTCCAGATATACGTATAATGTTCTCTAAAATGCAGAGCAGTTAATGTCTTCATGATGGAAGGAGTGGCTTTAGACAGAAACTAAGAGGACGAGGATTAATTCTGTGGTACATAGTCAAAATGGCCACAGTACTTAGACAAAGAGAATAGTGCTATTGAACTTTATTATTCCTGGACTGAACATCAGCTTTGACTAAACAAGGTAACCAAGGGCGTAATATACCCCTTTCCACCTAATAAAGAAAGAAATATGTTTTATTTCCAGCTTATTAATTTGAGAATCCATTGAATTTTTCATAAGATAAATACCGGCACAACAAATTCTATCAATGAGCACTTAAGAAGAGCTCTGGCAGTACGTGGATCCTTTTGTCTGTTTAATATATGGTCTCCTCAGACCTCACAGACCTTTATTTTTCTTAAGCACACCTAATAGTAAAGCACTTCCTGAACTCTTTGACCACACTTAAAATTGAAAAGACTGCTAAAGAATAACTACCTTGATTTAACATTTTGGTGTGAAAGGAAAAGACAGATTTCAAAAAGTATAATGGTTAGGGTTTTCCTCTATTTTTGTTAGTAATATGTTTCAAGGACTGTCTGAAGATACACATACAAAAAAGGAAATATTTTAGCAAGGAAAGCTCCTTTCCTTGAAGTTTTTCTTTTTCTTAATTACCATACAAATTATGTGTATGGAATCAGACATATAAACACTATCAGTAAGATTCCATAGAGCAAACTGCAATCAAATGAAGTATATTTTCTCTGTTAGTTCTATTACCTAAGATATCAGCAAGATCAAAACAAAAGTAAAACTTTTTATTTTCCAATATTTGTAAAGACATTTCAGAAATTTTCTCCAAAAGAGACTATTAGTTTCTTTGAACAAAATAAGTCAGATGTGCATAAATACTATTTTAATGAGACATTTAAAGATGCAGTGTTTGTGTTGTAATTGTGGTATTTCTGAGCACTTTTCAACTTCCGTTATTCTTTAACTTCCCTTCACAAAGAAACTGGAATGTGAACCATATCTCCCCCCCGTCATTGTACTTTTTGCCATAGAAAGGACCTGTATCTATTTTTGTTCCAATAAAAAGGAAGCTTAGTTGCATGGGAAGGAAGGGAAAAATAGCATGCTATGTCAGGTTCTCAATCTAGATAATTGGTAAACCAGGACTAAGGGCTGTTTGGTTCAGAACACTTGTCCCTCCAATTTAGTATAGCAAGTGTATCTATCCTTTGCAAATCATACTTTTCAAATTCAACATCTAATTTATTATTAAAAAATAGTACTTATGTATGTAATGCAAATACTAAAAGCTTACCTTGGTATCCAGCACACTAAGGATTCATGAACTTTTGCATCTTTTTTTCATTAGCAATTCAGATCAATGAAACTTATTTTAGCTGGTTTTCTACATTTTTCCACGTGGATCTATGACAGTTTTGTATAATTTGTTGCACATATATGTCAACATTTTTTCTAAATGTGCAAACTTTTTGATGTCTTCTATGAATTAGTGTTACTTCTCTCATGCCTACTGAGAGTTTTCCTGTGATATTAGTCTTCTTTTATGTGTAACTGATGAATTAAGGAGATGATATAACTATAAAAAGTCTATTCCCTGTCACAAGAATTTCATCATCCTGACCACACATATAATTGCACAGAAAGAAAAATGACAAAACTATGAAAATTTATTGTATATTGCAGTAGAAAATGTTGATATCTTGTTCTGAATATAATCAGCATAAGAAAGTCTATACATTTACAGTTTTCCTCACTTCAGCACAGAAAGTAAAAAGTGAAAAGAAAGTGACATTTAAATGTGAAATTTTCCCAAGTGTCATTTTTTTCCTAGGGCGCCACATAACTGCTTCTTAAATACATGATCTGTTTCAAAAACAATTTGCCACTCACCAAGTGAGTTGTTACGTTTCAGTGAGTTAAAAAACCAACACAATCTCCCCACATGGGCTTTTAATCAATTTAACCAGTCAGCACTCTTGCTCAGCCAGCAGGTGTTTGGCAGGCAAGAGCACAAAACAAGTCCTATTAATGCAGGGCATAGTTTATCTTATTTGAGTGCAGAGCGGTTTTCATTTGCACGTGGAATTCTTACAACCTTTACAGGGAACCTAATTATTATAGTACCATTTTGTTTTCTTTACAGGTACAAATAATATTTGTGGTTTTTCTTAAACAATGTGCCATATTTGGGTCAAGTTACAAATGGTACAAAGCCCTCAGAAGAGTTGCTTCTTGTTGGCTTAACAATGTTTTTCTCAGTGGAATTTTTCTGTTGTGACAATATTTTCAATTTTCAAATGCTCAGTACTATATTTCTAATCAGAACCTAAATTTTTTGTATAAAAAACTTCATCCCCCACAATTTTAATTGTTTATAAAAAACAATTTTAAGAATCTTTTCATTCATTCCTACTCTATGCAATGAGTAAGAGAAAAATTTCATTGTCTAAGTGTATTTGCAGAGAATGTAGGTTTGGTATTATCTGCACAGGGAAGTTTCTTCAATACCACCTCAGATTTGGGCATAAATAGATGTAAAAATATTGTCATTTGAATATCTACTGTGCAAGCTCTATTTGAATGAAGGAGATCTGGGGAGTAATGGGTGGTTCAAAATGCTCTTGGAAGTTTTATATAATGCTAGATAACTGTAACTAAACTAGGACATCTAGAAAACATTTTCTATGTAAACAAATATTTCCATCAAAAAAACCCTGATGAACACATATTCTGAAAGCCGTAGGTACTGTAGAAATTGTTTCAGATGTCTTTTATTGCCCTCGTTTATTGTGGCAGAATACCAGCTCACGTCTTCTGCATTATTTGTGTCTGTCTCATGAAGGAAACCATGGTTCTTTCATTTTTTACACTTTTTCCCTTATGATGATCTTGTGTAGTCCAGTGACAACGGCCAGTTTTACAGAATTTTGCAGCATTGTAGCTAACTTTAAGTTACAAGTACTCATAGATCAAATGGGGCGACAACTCCTCCATATCCTTTAAAATCCACAATTGACTTTTCAGGTTGCCCTTTACAAACAGTTTAAATTCTCCTTCAGCTTCACAAAAATCTAAAGCTTGGAAAGTTCATTTATTTGAAATTTTGTGGTAGGCTGAGGAAATCCTACTGCTATTTGTACAGCAGATTGTCTGCTGACCTTGCCTACTTCATATTTTGTCTACTTTTTCATCATAACCCATGGTAAATATCTTGAGCATCAAAGTCTTTGTAAAAAGCTACCTCCTATTGCCAGGAACACTAAACAGTTTCTATTCTAGGTACCTTTATTGTTATTATATCCAGCCACATCTGCCTTTAGGTTTTTTTCAGTCTTCCTCTATACCAGTAAAATAACTTTTGAAAACACCGTTCCTCTTTTATCTGCAGCGATCTATGCCTGTTTGCTTCCCCTATTTCTTATTTTGCGGACATGCCCAAGACTCAAAGACAGACAGCTGAACCCCTGCTGTCAGACACATTGACAGTACAACAGAATAGGGTGGCTTTCGCGATTATGGCAGATAAAGACATGGGATCCATGTTTTTACTGCCCTGTTTGTTCAATAAATAATAAAAATAGCACAGAGAGCTTCAAACAGCATATGAGATGGATGTTTCAGTCCTTCAGGGACTGAAGTTCGAGTCAGTCAGGGTACGTTTGGGTATGATTTTGCAATCTGTCTGAACATGCTCTTGCTGCTACCATATTCCCTTCATTTGCCAGAACTTGCAAGCAACATGAGTTCGAGTTAGAGACTGCGGTTCCTAAGAGTCAATTTTGGTTTTGCACTGCCACAGAAACACAATGTACCCTGTTTTCTTTATAGTCAAGCTAACTTGTTTTGCAAGGGAAGAGAAATCAAACACATAATTTCTCTTTTTTCTTCATCTTAAATCTAAATTAATTGGAAATATCATATTTTTAACATAGACTGATCGATTCAAACGACCATTTTGTTTCTCAAGCTATCCAGTCTTTTGAGTTGCAGCTGACAGCCTTAGGTTCTCCATCCTTTCCCCATGGTTTCTTCTCCCTTTTTCAGTTCTTTAATTGTATCCTTCTAGGCAATTTATTTGATGCTTAAGAAGTGTGAGTATTTCGCTATTTGAACATCGGCTAATTTGTGAAACTATCTGGAAGTCAAGATAAATTAATTGTACACTTGAAATAGCCTGAATATAAATTACAATATTATCAAATTTATACTGTCTAGGAGATTCTAAGTTTGTCCATCTGTCTCAAAGGCATCTCAGGAATGATCACTCTCAATACTGTATGCACATATCTGGAGCTTTAAGCTTGATACTTTGCTGCAGGAAAGGATATGTTTTATATAGAAACTTACAATTTTGGAGGCAGTCTAGTGTGCAAGAAATCCATCTTTCTCCATTACTACTAGAGAAGAAATTTCACTCATGAATATTTTTTCTTACTTAATACTAAAATAAATCTGAAATATCCCAATGCAGAGCAGACTTGGAATTAATTATTCCCTTTGAGAGCTGTAGTGAGAGCATTCTTTTATTGGGCTCAGTTCTATTGTAACCTGGTGTAAATTATTTGTTATTAAAATATAGTATTATTTACTGTAAATAGATAATCTATCTCAGAGATTTTTCTCTTAGGTGTGATCTGGCTGATATTACAATATTGTTACATTAATTGTGTCTGAACAATGAAAACATACAAAATAAAATATTAATCACTCTCAACATGTATCTCCGTATGCCTCTTGGTCCTTCTCTCTTTCTTCATGGTTTCAAGAAATTACTTATTCCAACTGTTATGTATTTGAAAAAAAAATATTTGAAGAAAATTAAATCAACAGTTATGCAATATCTTTGATTTGAAAAGGAAGTTCTGTTTCTTGAGCTTAACTTGCTTTTTGAGTTTGTCTTGTTCTTCAGTGTAATTAAATTCTTCTGTTTAAGAAATGCAGTGAGTATGCCTAAAGGGCAGCTAACAAACTCTTAAAACAGAGTTGACAAGCCTAGCAAAGAGTGCTGGGACTAATCCTTGTATTTGATTAACGCCCACTTTCCAGAAAGGCAAGTAGTTTGAAATCATCAGCAGAATCCCATGTGTCCTTCATAATGTTGATTATCTCACTGTCCAAAATTAACACCTTATTTCTGGCTCAAATGTATCAAGTTCCTTGATCAAGCTACTCTGCTAGATCTGATGTTAGGACCCACAGGCTTATCCTTCTGGATGTGTTTGTACGCTCTAACCATGGCATGTTTCAGTTCTTACTCTTTTGATCCACTGAACAGATTGAAAACTCCTCTAGGAACTCACACCGACATATTTTCTTCTCTAAAATCATGTGATTACTAGAGGACTGGACTGTAAAATGGCTCTAGCAGTAGATCTATATATTGTAGAAAATGTTCTCTAAGCAAATTGAATGCAACATTTTCTGTTCCTGTTAGATCTGACAGAATAATTTCACTAATTTATGTTATCACCCCTTGTGATATCAATGTTGTTGAATGTAGTGTTAGTTACAAATCAATATCAATTAACCTGAGTATAGATTTTGGTCCTTGAATTCAGTAAATCCTTCATTATATCTGCTTTAATATTAGACCTAAACAAATATATCTGATACATACAAAATGAAAGTGTAAGGCTTTAATAGTAATACAGGCTGACACAGTTAGTTGAGTCATATATATTCCCTGCATTATTCAATTTTAGCACAGTTTAGAATCACATATATACTCTATTTCTTAGGTAAGTTAAATGGCTACCAAGATCCTTTAAGATACATAGAAATATAATTATCATTGCAGAAGTCTAAACTTGCCCAGAAGAACTGCATCACATAGAATCAATATTGTAGAGGTATTGTACTTAGTAAACTTGCTGATGGTAAATTAAGACAGAAACCCAAATGTTCAAAATTATATTTCCCATCATGCAGTGTGAAGTAAACAGACTTTCATTTCCAGTTATTCTGATTTTTTATTTCCTAAATGGAAAGTTACATTTAAGAAGTTTGTATTACTTCCCAACTATCTTTAAACAATTCTTTCTTGGCTAACGTGGACATAATGTTAGGACATTGCAATACAGTAATTCTGAAACACTGTAATACGCATTGTCTATAAGCACTGCTCACAGGATCAGGGAAGCTTTGTTTGAGCCAACTTCAGGTCCTGTTTTAGATTGTGTCTTTTATTTCTTTTTTCATTCATTACAGATATTTACCCATGTCACAAGTTTGAGGAAAAAAGACTTAATTTATAGGTTGTAGTCAATACAGGATATAGGAGAAGATCAATGGCTCCTGCATACTAACTGGAAAGGTTCAATATTCCTGCTTATTATGCACCTGTGTGAACAGATTATTGTGCTGTCCTCTTTTAGGAATGAGAATATATGTAAGGTTCAGTAATGGGCGTCAATATAGGAATTTCTTTTATGTCAGCGGTTAGTTGAGCGGGACTCTTTTCAGTGGTTCCCAGTGACAGGATGAGGGGCAATGGGCACAAGCTGGAACATAGGAAGTTCCATTCAAATATGAGGAAGAACTTCTTTACGGTGAGGGTGACAGAGCACTGGAACAGGTTGCCCAGGGAGGTCGTGGAGTCCCCTTCTCTGGAGATTTTCAAGACCCACCTGGATGTAGTCCTGAGTAATGTGCTCTAGGCAATCCTGCTTCAGCAGGGGAGTTGGACTAAATGATCTCTAGAAGGTCCCTTTCAACTCCAATAATTCTGTGATTCCATGATGCCATGAATGCTCATTAGTTTAGATTATTTCCCTCTCTTTTCTTATTTTTATTTTTTTCCTTTTAGAAGCTTGGAAACCTGATGGCTAGGTCCCTAAGGCCTTGCTACTGCAGATTGATAACTGATCGATGTTAAAGAGGTATGGGAACCATATTGGAAGACAGACTTCCTTCAAGAAAGTCAGAACCCCTCATTTCTGGTATGGCTGGGAAACAAGGTTTTCTAGTTTGCAGGTACCAGAGATGGACAAGACTGAGCGGAAATGAAAAGTGCCAAGGGAAGTTTTCTATCTGATAGTACAGGATACATGCGGAACAACACTATACTATGTGAGCTGCCTCACGCTGAAACCAGATATTTTAACTTCATCCAGACAAGGCCTATTGTGACTACGTTTAAATCATTTTAGATTTCCGTCTGGGGAGTAAAAACAAACATTTCTCCAAAAAATATATCTGTGTACACATTCACCAGTAAGCAAAAACTCAGAATTGTCTTATGCCTATGCTCAAGTATGGATCTACCTATATAGGGCATTTCCTAGGTAACAGGATCTTTCTTGGTTATTATTGTATTCAGAATGTGTAAACTAGGAGTTTCTCTGACTGTTTCCCCTGATAAATTTAAATGAGTAGTGTTCCTGTAGGCTTGAATCTCTCCCAGCTGCAGGTGTAACTGAATCTAGATCTCCTTTTTCCTTATTAAATCTGAGAAAAATGACCGGCTACTTCATTTTAAGGGTGCCATGTCCTTAGTGCTTATGAGGAATTCCTGGATTGTGACCTGCCACTGGTCTGCACGGAAGCATATGGTCTGAAGACTCAGGGTGGGAAGGAATAAAGATACAACCTCTCTTTATTAATTCCTTCTGACTTGGGACTTGGGGTATTATCACTGAGCTGTTTTGTGTATTGTCATTCATGACTGTTATCATCAGACACTTAACTCTTTCCATGTAACCTATACAGAGTTTTGGTACCTGACTCAGGGCTGCTAAAGGAACGGGGGATTTAAAAACTGCTTTCAGTGATGATGAATGGATTAACTTAAGCCTTTACTGAGTTAGTCCTAACTTGTTAAACCCATTGCCTGCCTTGTCTTCTCCGAGATTTTATTTCATATTAACCTACTCAAGATACAACCCTTTCTTTCAAATGGACACAGAAACACAAGAAAATAGACCTATGCAATCAAAACTTCTTAGAATATCAGAGTATATGTTGTTTAGGACTTGTTACTTTTTAACATAGAAATAAACTAGAAAGGAGAACTGGAAAAGACAGACCTATTGAGTGTCAATTAGGTTAGGGTTCAATGACAGGATATAATATGAATCACTTTGTGTACAAACATTGCCATTGATTTTCTGTTTAACAGTATTGTCTTCATCCTCCAGCAATTAATGTGCCTTCTGCTATGATTTTTCCCTTTAATGCCATCTATTGATACAGCTTTTTTTCAAAGTTCTTCCTCTCTATGCTTAGCCCCCATTTTCATACAGAATTATTGTGATCTATAACCACAATTTAGATTAACTTTCCAAACTCCTCCTATTTCAATAAATCATAAAGTCATAAATCAAGAATGTCACTGGACCACACCCTTGTATTCAGAAAAGTAGCTAACTTGCAGTACAGTGAAAGAGAATCTTCAGTCCCTCAAACAAAATGTCACGCTTGATTCCAGTGCTTACATAGACAGCTATTAAAACAATCTACAAGACATAATTTTTATTTAGACTTCCTAATGAACTTTGCCAGGAAATATCTCTTTTTCTCTTTCCCACACAAATGCAATCTGTTTGTTTTAGCATAAATACTTTAAAGCATATGGGAAGTTTAACACATCTAAAAAGTATTTGAAATTAATGTGGTTTTGCTCTGTTCAGTCATTTGTACTTCATTACTTAAAAGCTTTTCATACATACAGCTGTACAAATTTCACCTTGTAATGAGGAAATATGCATGCATTAGATACTGTGTGCTGAAGAACTTTTGTCTAAAAACTCAGAGTAAGACAAACGACTGTAGGACTGATGGAGGTACACAACCTTTTAGCCAAGAAAAGTTGAATCATATGATCCTTGAGGTACCTTCCAACCTGGTATTCTATGATTCTACTCTATGACTCTATGATCCTAGAGACTGAAATAACCATTTTGGTGAACATTATAAGCTCAAGAATCCTTGCCATGAAAAAATATTCAAACTTTGGAGCCCTTGTACACTACAAATTTCAATCATAATGTGCCATTTTCATAAAATTTATCTTCCTACTCTAAATTAGAATTAAATGACACAACTACAAGTGGGTCCTCTTGTTTCTCTTTCCCTTTTTAATATATGCTATTGTTAAACTCCAAACTGTTTTCTACAGGTTTCATATTTTGAAGCTCTATAAGGTTTAAAAGATCCACAGTGTGCTCAGTGGTCCTCTGATGCATCCTGGAAATATTTTAATTATGTACAGTTGTCTTCACAACATGTAGGCAGGACAGTAACCAATAACACCCTGTGTCCCTGTTGAGCTTTAAAATTAAAATCACGCTTTCAGAACGCTGCCCTAAATTAACTTTCACACTAGTCAAATTGCACCACATGGGCCACCTCAGGTCTGCTGCCTGAAGTACCTATAATAATGCATACATCATAAAATGTCCATAATTGTCCACAATCTGCTTTTCAGCTAACTCTTTTCTATGTGAAAAATCAGTACCCTTCATAAAACTTATATGTTATTTGTGTCTGAGCTTCGTAGCATACTAAGCTCAATGGAAATGTTATTATTCCGTTGAGATTAATGTATATAATTTAAAATTATTTTTGACCACCAGTATGTTGTTCTGAGATGAAATTCAAATTGTACATATGTACAATGTGACAGTTACAGCGGAGCTGGAGCTTAAAAGCTGTGAAGAAGGAATTTCGTAACAGTTCCTACAGTTGTATTCACATCTCAAAACTTCACTTGTTTTAAAACCACTGTGATTAAGGAGCTTTAAAACATTATTTCCTCTGTGAATGTATTTCCAGCCTTGAACCATTTTCCATTGCATTTTTTCTTTGTGTAGGATTATGTTGAGTCATGGAGTCACAAACCTTAATGTTCCTGTTCTCTCTCTCTCCCCCTCTCTTCCCCACCTACCCCCCATTCTGTAGTTTTGTTGGGGTTTTTTTCAGCCACTCGTTTTGAGAGAAATTTGAAACAATGGTAATTAATGACAGCGGAATATATTTCCATATATATATGTTCCAATATATTGGAATAATATATATTCCAATATATTTGTGCCATCAAAGACTACTGTGTCTCAAATAGAAGGAGGCATCAGTACCTTCCAGAATATTTCCAGATCTTGAAATCCTTTTGTCAGTGTCACATACTCATTGTCTCACCTTGCTTTCTTCACCAGTCCATCTGAAATCCACTCTTCCCTGAAATTTTCCATGTGATTCATGTCTTCTCCTTCTTTGAGACTTCTCTTTTCGCTCGTTTCATCATCCACACCCCCTCTGCCTGCAATGTAGATGTCCAAGCAATTGCATCAGGAGTGTTCTGTGTTCTCCTCTCCTCCTCTCAAGAGAAGCCAGAGTAGGTCCTCCGGAGGCCAGCTCTGCCTTTCAAGGCAGATCCAACCTATCCCTATTCCTGGCTTCTTTGGTCTCCCTCAGTTTTGTGAACGGGAGAAAAATATCCTGGTTTCAGGAAAGAAAAATATCCTCCTTAACAAATTATTTAAAACAGAAATTGAAAAATATCCAAACATTTTAATTTTTTTTTTTAATTTATTTTATGTTTTTCTATCAGTGAGGTAAGGTAGATTTTTAAATCTCTGAGCCGAAGGAGTGCTTTTGAAAATGAGACAGTCTTGTGCTCTTAGATTATTATCTTTAACAATTTAATCTGTTGGGAGGATCTGTGTCCAGTGTAATTAATAAAAAAATCATTTCTGAGTATTTATCATCTCCAATGGAATAAAAATATTGATTTTTTTTCACAGATATTGAGTATTTCTTAGTTTTTGATGTCAGCTTGAAAAAAATGTGAACAGAAGATGCCACGAATTTGCTAGTGTATTCCATATTTGAAAAAGTTGTTCAAAGTAAATGGATACGTTCTTATAATTATTTCTTCAATATTTTCTTTGAATTATTTGTGGAAGCACATTTTCCTTTTATAACCCATGATTAAATTTTCCATGGATGGTCTTTTATTTTCTTTGTTTATTTGATGCTATATTACATACTCCCTATTCCATCATATCACAACATGAAAAGAATTGATGAACTCGTATTCTGTGTATGTTGCATTTGTTATCCAAACAGGAAAAACATAAGTCACACTGTCAGCAGGGGATGACTGACTGAATTTCTTTCTGATGATTCCACAGCAGTACTTTGGCCTTCTTTTTTTCATATTTTGTACCCTAACAATTGTTTACATGAAACACCTTCCTTTCACAGCTCCCCTCTCTTGCATTCCTTGCTACCTAAGATGGCTATTGCAATCTTAAATTAATAAGAAAATAGAGCTACAACTTATCCACTCAGAAGCACAATAATAGCTGTGAATGACAAACCTTGCTCTGATGTATTATTTAAGCATGTAGTGTTGCTGCCATGCAGCTATTCTCTTGAGAGATGACAATCTATGACAGTATACGGTAATAAAGTGGGGAGGAGAGCCTCTATAAACATACTGACCACTGAGAAGCTTTCGTGTGTTTTTAAACGCTGAAACAAAAGATCACCAGCATGACTTATAATCTTTAGCTCTGCTCCTGCTAATTATAACTAGTTGGAGAGAGACAGTTAATTACTGCTTTCTCTATGTTTCAGAAAGCTTCCACTTTGTGTTTGTTAGCCTTTTTCATGTGTTGGTCTGTTTTACCACAGCTCAGTTGTATTGGTCTACTGCCATTTCACTCAGGTTACAAACACAAAATAATCCGTTCTGCTAGCAAGAAGAATTCAGGATCAAGAGTAGGAGATGGACAAAAAGGCACAGAATCAATCACCTCACTAGAATTGACGTATGAAATGACAACCTACAGGAGGAACACATGTCATTTACTGTTGGGTAGATTAATAACTAAGGGGTAAATCTTACTGACTTAGTCATTGAAGTTGAACTTCT
This sequence comes from Limnodromus scolopaceus, assembly GCA_028565335.1. NCBI lineage: Eukaryota > Metazoa > Chordata > Aves > Charadriiformes > Scolopacidae > Limnodromus > Limnodromus scolopaceus. The sequence continues at coordinate 100,348,283 of JAOXNO010000013.1, read as the reverse complement.
GTATCATGAAAAAGGGCTCAGTTGAACATGCAGCTGAAATTGAGTGTAATTAGAATGAAAGCATCACCAAGCGAGTCTTCAATCCACACACTTTGCCAAACCAGGCTGAACTCCTGAGGAGGTTTGGCTAAATCTAGATAAGGAGTAGAAGGCTGGTTTCTGATAAGAACAGGAAGGATGGCATTGCAAGACCTGGCATGTTGACCAGAAATTTTTTTTATGGTCTTAGGAAGATCATTTAATCTTGGTTAAATCACAGAAGTCAATGAGGTGGAGACATACCCTTTAGAAGAGAAAGGCAAAAAACTGCTATCTATCTAAAGACAAATGAATTAGTCTCTTCAGTCTTTGTGTTGGATAATTGTGAAGCAGATACTGAAGGTTTTTTGCCATCTAATAACCCTGTTCAACATGCACAATAATAAATTAGATTAGTAGGTAATTTAGATTATTGCATTTACCAGTACATTAGATTAAGACAAAAATGTCTTGGGCCTGTGTCCTCTAATTCATCTCAGAGCAAGAAAATAATTCAGTTCTTGAGTCTATGGATCTGAAGTTTCAGGAAATAATTATGACATAGCTTCTAATACTTTGGTTGGCTACTTGAAAAACTGATGATATACTCAACTTCTGTTTCTCTGCATAGGACTAAGTTTCATTTTCATTCCTGTTTCACTTATGTAGGAATTGATGGTTTCACTACACAGAAATGTAGAACTGCAACTGAGCATTAGTATGAATGTATTCGTTGATTTCATAGTTCTGTATTTCAGATTGCTTTCACACATGGTCATATACTAGATTTCTTTTCAGTCAAAATTATCTCTAATTTTTGCAATTAAATTTTATAAAAAATAGGCAGAGACTAGCAAATATATACAAGAAAAAAGTGAAATCAGTAGTGCTATTTTACCAAAAACTCTCCAATAGGATTTAACTCTCATTTTGCTGGTTAGATTTCACATATATCTGCGAGCAATTTAATTATAACTCAGATAGACTTCCTTTTTTGTTGAATGACTATTTATTCTGAATGTTTTATACAAAATGTAGACATTCTCACATGTATTCCCTTGCATGGTATATGTGCAATAGACACATGTTTTGAAGAAAGCAGAAGTAAGCATTCCGAATTCTCCAGATCACAAAGAATCAGAAGAATAGGACTATTGGGTACTTCTGCCTGTTCCTATATGTTTCCCTATACTTGAGAATTCACAAGCTGTCAGAAGGATGGGATGATTCAGAGAAACAAGAGTTAAGAATAAAATCCATGATAGTAGAAGCAGATATTCCCCAGGAATGCTGGAACAATGCCCAGGAAGCAAGAATCCACTAATCCCACTGACAAGATGCATTGTTCAACAGATGTTCTAGCAGTAACATAACTATTCTGAGGATGTTTTTTTGTTAATTACAATCATATCAGAATTTTATTTATTTTTAAGTGGCATCATTAACTGGTATCTGAATTTGGCAGAATAATTATAGTTCAAAATTATTCTTTGACTGTTTTTCAAGGCTCTAGCTTTCCTGTATTGTCTATATTTCTTATAATTATGACTGACTCCCTAGACTCAATATTCCTCTGAAAATACCTGTTTTGCTTTTTTTTTCATCTCAGTAATGATAGAAAAATAAGTATAGTGAAGCTTCTTCAGTTACCTTGCTAGAATTTTCAGCTTTTTACTAATTGTGGGAAGCTTGACAAATACACAATGACTGTACCATAGACTGCATAGAGAAAGCAAGTAGTTAATAACTAAAAATAAAGTGTGGAATCAGGTCTTTAAAAAATAATATTTAAAAACCTGTAGTGCACCAGTACAACCAATCATCTAAGATGCCCAGGGCTCTTAGGTTTTAAAGTTATGACCAGATACATTATAGCCGACTGCTCTGTTCAGTTGAAGAATTTTATTATCTTAGAAAAAACACAGACTTTTTCTAAACATAAGACTCCTAAATGATAGAAGAACAATGAGTTACCACCATGTTATGGAAATAGATTAAACTATCTAAATTGAATTAGCATAGTTAAACAAATAAAATAAAACACAAAATTATATTAATAATCACTGGGACTTATGTTTTGTTATGAATATTCTTGAACCTGAACTTGCCTATGTGTTTACATGACATCTTTAATAATGAGAGTATAACCAGATTGAGGATAAATTCTCTACCAATGAAGACTATGTTATGTTACAGTCAACTTTCTGTGAAAACAGTCTCCTTGAAATTATGATGTTACTGTCTTACTAAAACCAAAGGATATAAAACCCAATGTTTTTGCACCCTGTATCTTGCCCACTCACTTCTCAAAGAGAAAGATAATCACATCACTTTCAAGAAAATTATGGATATATCCATAACAAAAAAAGAACAATTTCTTAATCTTTCCAGAATTGTCTTCAGAGGCTTTCCCTACTACTGACCTCAATTCTGACAGTTTTACCTTTTTTCAGACCTCTAAAAGTGCCTGCAAAGTAGTTTTTAGTTTGCTCTGTCCAGGCATGAGCCAGCTCCAAACTAGAAGCCATGTTTGTTTTTGTTACATAGAATGCAGATTAACACACCTACCTAAGTTTATTAGGTAAGGGTCAAAGTGGAATTAGCAACAGTCATGTGATTTCTTATTTCTAAGAAATAAAAACATGTCGCCAGCTCAGGGCTTTGTCACAGTCCTCTGCCCCTGCCTCCAAAATTCTTGTGGTCATTTCTTTACTTACATGAGTACTGATGAGCATTAAACAGTTGAGCATTCAAGAGTTATAACAAATTAGCAAAAGGAAGGTTGAACACAAAAACCTTTCAAATGAAACTGTCAGAAATACAGGCATTGATTGTATGGATGACAAGCCAAGTGCTGGAAGAGCATAGCAACTACCTGATGCTCCTTCTGCTATCCTCTTTAGTGGTTTCTTCTGCTTGAACAAGGAGCTGTTATGCACTAAGTTACACACTAATGGATGCTGAGCAATCTGGTCTGAGATGAAGAAGGTAACCTGTGCCAGATTTGTTGGCTATGAATAATATAAAGGTGTAACCAATTTGAACTACATAAATCTGTATTCAATTTATAACACGTATACTATTAAATGTGTGGTAATGTAATATTACATGTAATATGTATATTAATATATTTTATATATTACAGGTTTCAACCAAGAAAAAGATGGAGTTAGCACTGCAAAAACACCTAATACAACATACTTTTCTCAGAATTTATCCATCGAAGTATATTTACATATACACAATATATATGTTTGTGTATATATATTATACATATGCACACATATATTTGCATATATATGTGATATTTATATAACATATATATATATATGCATACACACACACACAAAAATGGTAAAGCAGGGGTATAGTGCAATACAAGCAGAGATTTTTTCTGTTTCAGTCCCCCACCTGATGTGTGTTACAGACTTGACATGTAGAAAGACTACAACTTTCTGGCAATCCCTGGATGGGCAGCAAGACTCATGAGAACTCTCTCAGACAGTTTCTTTAAAAGTGCTGAAGTCCATATAGAAGTACATATGGAGTCCATAAGCACTAACAGTTCTTATGCAATGAGAAAAGAGGACAGTTCTTTTCCTCTGCTATATTTAGTTGGCATAAAATTGAACTTAACCCACCAGTTTAGAAATTAAATATTTTTTAACACCCTGGAATATCAAGGGAGGTTTATTCAAAGGTTTGGGGGTTTTATCTGATTGGACTACTCTAATAGGATATGCCAATGTTGTCTGGGACGTAGGATGCTATGAACTTAGTAATACTGTATCTTCAAATGGAGAGATAAAGAGTTTCTTGTGAAAACATTTAGATATATCAATACCTATAGTGAGAAAGAAGGTGAATTTAACTAGGGCTAAAAAATTCTGACTGATGAGTGAAAACATGGATATTTGATATCCATTTGATACTGTATAAGAAGTCACCACTGAAGTCACTATGTGATCCTTGATTTATACCCTTTTTCTGGTTTTTATTCCATAAATATTTCAGCTTTTTTTTTTTTTTTCTTTTTTCAGTAAAAAGCTATATGGAAAGATCTTATCTGAGTGTTTATTTATTATCCCAAAATGTTAACCAAGAATCTAAATTCTAAATTTTTACACTTAACTATGGACATTGTACATTTCACTACAGACAATGTCTGCGCTTTGTAACCAGTACTGGTTTTAAACTGTATATTCAAAATTTATATCAGTGCACCAGCTGGGAATTACACACCACTTGACATACAGTGTTGTTCAATAAGAGGTAGATTGCTGCTCCACTTTTCCTGTACTGAGAGCTAATGCCTTTTTCATGTAATTATAGAATGACAACAGAAATGGAAGCTCTTAGCCAAAGAGCTGTGCTAATGCTGCAAAAAATCAATGAAATCAATCTGGAAAATGAATTTATTTTAATTGTGTTTACACTGATTTTGTGTTTGCTTTCTGATGTGAATTAATACTCTATAAATGTCTTTATGTAAATCAGTGATGCAGGCTCATTTGGAATCCTGCTTGCAATATGGGTTACCTTGCTTTGGATACTGAAAAAGGTACTTAAGGATACTGAAAAATTAGACAAATTTGGGGACAGGAAATAAGAAAGACAGCATAAAAAATATAATCAAAGCTTTTTATAAGAAAAGAGTTTTAAAAAATATATGTATGCATAATTTGTAATATGTATAAATACATAATTTAAAAAGGATAAAGGCATGAAGATTACAAGCATATTTCTTGCATAAAGATGAGAAGAATAGAGTAATAAAAATGTAAAAAATAACTGATAATTTAATTGTCATCCAAGTTCAACATAAGAAATTATCCTATGAAATGAAAAGTTAAAGAATTCAAGAGTAAATACCTCTTCACAGAGTATATATAATTGTTTCAATCAGACATAACATTTGGAAAAGATGAGCATGAACTGTTTTCAGAGGGATGATACTGTACTAGGTGGATCTGCAGTCTGATTTTTGTAGAGCAATGCTTAGTCCTCATACTAAAATAAAATTAGTAAATTTCAGTATACTACAATTTAAGTGAAAAGCAAAAGGAATATTAAAAATATAAAACCCTCACATGCCACAATACTTAAAAACAGACACCTGTCCAATTGAAAACAAATTACTTCCAAATTGCTGAAGACTTAGTTTTTTGGGGAGCTGAACCTCAAATGCTCATATTTACTATGCGTAACAAAATATAAATAATTTAGAAAAACAATTGCCACTGCATTCAGAACCAGATTCTTAACCTCTATGAAGTTCTTAATTTGTTTTTAACAAGCGTTGCAACAAAGAACTTTATCTAATCACATGATTTTTTTTTAATTAGTATTAAAATATATTTACAAAAATAGTAATTTGATTTGGGTGAACCTATTGCAAAGAACATCCAAGGGGGTTTTTATTTAAAATTCTGGCACATGTCCATTTCTTTTCCACCTTGCATGGCTATCTAAATTTTGCTAGATTCTTACAGATCTCAGCAGCCTTTTGTCTTCAACAAAAGACCTGCCATCTGCATCCTAAAAATCCAAGTTTGCTGACGCTTCTAAGGGAGAGGTTGCAGTGTAGAAATGGTGATTGCAAGTCAAGGGCGGAAGTGACCTGTAAGAGAATCAACACAAGGAAAAAGCCAGGTGTGAGACCTCTCTGACATCTCTCATTCATCCACTAACTTCATTTCCTGTAGCAGGAACAACTCAGTCCCACTCTCCCTTCCTAGGGCAGTAACATTTCATTTGCATATGCTGATAGGAATGTCAGAGTTGGCTCTGACAGCACTTGTAGATAGAGTAATACTGAAAATGTTACAGAAATTTGTAGTTTGTTACAAATTGCAAATATTATCTTTTCTGGATAATGAAGTGTCTATTTAGGTGAAATATCCAGTAAAAGAGACCTCAGATTTTGCTGATGGGCACAATATTTATATGAAACATAAAGATATAGAAAAGTTTTCATTTTGGTGCTATCTTAACATTTCAGTATTCACTAAGAATGAACTAAGATTGATTTGATTCTTTGAATAGGCCGAAGAAAAATATATATTTTTTTAATTTTTCCCTCCATGTTATTCCTGAATTTAAAATTGAGTTCGATTTCTCTGGATCAAACAATATATTGAAATATCCTACTAGGATTTTTTTTTTTTGGTCACAATGACACTATTATTTATTCATGGGAATAAAAAGCTCCCATGGAAACTTCTTATTCCAATGAGGGTATGCTTTTCAGCACTGAATCTCTCTGCTTGAAGAATGTTGATTAGTTTTAATCTTATGTTTTAAAGGGGAAAAAAAATCACTAGTTTACTCTCATATTAAATTTTTGCTGCTTTTTTTTTGTCCTTTAAGATGTAAACATTCTCCAACACTGAGGAAAACTTTTAATTGATATTTGGGGATTACTTATTTTAAATAAGATATTAACACTTGTCATATAATTAATTTACTCATTTTGCTTTGTGAGCAGTCCTCACAGTTTGCTGTCTGTAATGAACTGAAGGTACGCCCATGAGAAAACTATATCCAGTTTTCTGAAGTGTTTGTGAAACGTGAGCAGTACCATGCTGAGGGCAATTTCTTCTTTCTTTTGCAGCTCTCTGGCAGAATTCTGCAAGGAATTTCAAAGGTCAGATTTCAATGCTGCTGCACCAGAAAGGAACAATCTTTCTTTTTTTTTTTTTTTTTTCCTCTTTCCCAGGTGAAGCTAAATTAATATATTTGGAGCTTCTGTTACAAAGAAAGAGTTTGGGGATATCTTTCTGACAGGAGAATTAATTCTTTTCATTTGAGAAGGTACTAGGAACTCAGAGAACTAAAATTCTACCAATTTAGTAAGGTCAAAAGCACAAGAAATGTCTGTACTTTGTACTTATTTACTTTCATATTTTTTGAACTCTAATAAGACCTCATTATTTCAAAATTAGTTAGCATATACAACTCTGTTTTGTTTTATACATGGATGCTTAACAGTAGCGAAGAAAATTGTTTCATTTGTCCCCTAGCAGTGAATAATTACTTAAAGGAGTCAAAATCATCTGTAATTAGAAACATATTCCATTTTAAATTTCAAAATTTCCAATTACACTGATAAAGATCAGTGTAATTGTATCCCAAACAACAGCTTTAATTGGATTGAACCATAGTTCTGGGGATCACTGTCTAGCACCACAATTTTCACAGAATTCTTTACAACTTCTGCCACAAGTAACCTTTCAATTTATTCAGTATTTACTGCATATATATGCCCCTTCTGAACACCCTGTCTTGGTGTGCTGATTTTCTGATAGCTTTATGTTAGCATCTCGGTTTTCTTTCCCGCCCCCGATTATAAGAAGACTAAACCAGACTATTTCATGGATGGACTGTGAAGAAAAGATTCATGGTTTAATGACCTAATCCAGTTGTCTTAAGCATGCTGTTTTCTGTCTTCACAAAATACGTAACTAGGTGCTCTAAACCCAGTGGAATTACAACAGGAGACTACAGTAACAGCATAAGGAACCTGTTTCAAACTGTGCTTGTTTGATACAATGTAACATGTTGTTCAATTTCAAATTGTCTTCTGGACTTCTTTATATAAGACCAAATGAAAGTTCTTAGCTAAAAGCTTGCTACACACGCTCACACAGGCATAAGTGGGATACCTGCTGCACAAGTATTTATCAAAACTTCTGCTAAGAACTTACAGACCTGTCATACCATCATTGGCCTGATTTAGTTCTGTGGTACAAGAGCCTATGCTGCTATAACCACTTCCAATGTTTTCCAGTTGGTGAAAAACTGTAGAAACTAATGGGGGCATCTGGATGTTTACAAGATGACCATCTATAATATGGCAGAAGTCCAATCCAATTTTGCAATAAAAGGTCAAGTTGAGTGATCAGTTTGCAGTCGTGAATCTGTTGCATATCAACTTTCATCTTGTTCAGAAAAGCACTCACGGTACTTCCATAAGCTGTAATTTTATGAAATATTTGTTGAAAGTTATTTTCTAAGTGGAACAAGAAGAAACTAACTACCAAATAGATTCTACTGCTGTTAAAATTTGTGTGTTTTAAGGTTTTTATTTTGACTAGGATACAACAACCCCAATTTATTTTCAAAATTATTCCAACGTGAATATAAAATATTATCACTAGATGACTGGAAAATTATTTAGTTGTCTTTTATTCCAACTCTGTGTTCTGTTTGAATGGATCAAAGAGATTATACAGGAAAGATTTATTTTTTCCCAATCAATTGAGGCTGCAAATGTTATAAACTTAGGGTTCTATTTGATTCTTCATTCAATGCACACAATTTCTAACACAACCCCTCTCCAACCCAAGAATCAAACAACTACTAAAGAACCTCAAAATGAGCTTTGATATGAGGTCTGGAGTATCTGAACTCATATTGTTATAATTGTTATAATTGTTTGCTGAGGTTATTTCCATTGTGGTTTGCTCATGATAAGCACCATAAACACTGAAGCTACTTCCCGTAACTACAGAATGGCAAGTTACCTTATAGCCTACATCTTTATATCTTTGCAACTTTTGACCTTCACATACTTTGTCAGAGTTCGCAACAACATGCATTAAGAGTATTGACTAGGGGGTTTTAGAGACCCTATATCCTGAGCAGCCCCATGGAGTAACTTCACATTGTGCAGATGGAGAAAAGGTTCACTCTGCACACTTAAGCTCAGACAGCTAGAAAAATAAACAAGCTTTTTGAGGAAATAAAACAAAAGGATTTAGCCATTCTGTTTTTCTCCCCCTTGTGCAAATGTGATCAAAGTGAGGGCTTGTGCAGCCAGGAAGTGAGTCTCAGGGAACTGATCCAGCTAAAAGTAATTTTCTGAGTAACTTTTGAATTAGATTGATTTCTCTTATCTGACAGTCTGTTTGCACTGCTGCATGATGCTGGGTCCAATTGGCAATGTGAGGGCAGAAACAAGTGGCCAGGGTATTTTGGGAGCAGGTGGCCATAAAAGGAGCAAGATTAAAACCTGCTGATACTGACTAAATCACTATGTGCTTGGCTGACAGCAAAGTCTTAACATTCACTATCTTTTGTCTACCCAGGATAGTTATCCCACTGCTTATTTTCAGATACCTGCTAAACCACACTTTAAACCAAAGAAAGACCTTGGGTTTTTTACTTATTCGGTTTGCTATTTGGTTTTCCCTGAAGTAGCAGGAGAGTGAGGGTGAGTTGAGGTGTAGGCATTGGACAAAGGTAACTTTTCCTAGGGTTAGATGCAGGGAGAGTCTGCATCAAAAGAAACCTTGAATAGCGCAAGAATGCCCCTACATGAAATAAACTAGTCTTTAAGCTGTCTGTGTGATGCACTGTAAATGTGATTTACTAGTTCCCGTTCTCTGCCCCTGAGCTTTTCCACGCCTCTTTTTCCTCACTTTTCTCCCTGTTCTACTGTTGTGTTGGTGGTTTTGTTACCTTTCTTGTGGTGCTTGTTAGACTCATGAAGCAAAACATCCATTATCCACTTTTTGCTTTCTGGCTTCTTTCTGGAAAATTCCTGCTTTTTTTCATCGGTGGCAAGAGATGCTACAGATAAATTGGTTAGGTAAGAGCATTTGGCCAGAGCTAAAGGGAAATGGGAAAGAATTCCCTCTTTGGGGGACCAGTAGGCTCACTGAATGTGCTGAAAATATATCAAGGGACTAGAACATTCTTTGCACAAAATACACAAACATAAACCAGCGTAAGTGGATGTCAACATGCTGACATATTTATGACCTTATATGAGGAGTAGACTGTAGACTGTGCACCATAGCTTGGTGCAGGCATTTGAGGAGAACAAGTGATCATAGGACTAGGGTTTAAAACACAAATTTTGAGCTGTCATGCACAGTAGAAAGCATATCCTCAAAGGCCTTGCTTGCATGAGCAGCAATGCTTTGTGTTGTGGGACTAACAACAGCATTTTTTGACACACAACAACAAAAGACACCCTATCTTTACAACAGCACTCCATTGCTGTGGAAAAACCACAAAATATATCCCTTATGAATACCTATCACTGAATTGACTATTAAGTCCTGCATTACTACAGTCTACTCTATCTTGAAAGGACTTTCAAACTCAGAACAGTATTGGCAATTCAGCTGCATACTCAGATACTACACAGAAAAAAGACATAGCAGTCTTGATTCCAAATTCCCTGTGTACTATCCATCTGAAGAACCAAACTACTTTAATTCCACTGAGGTAGAGAAGGACCACTGTGGCCTGTGCCACTCTTTGTGCTTCCTTCTACATCACAGCTTACAAATTAAAGCAAAAAATCTTTCCTCATCTGCAATGAAAGGAAAAATATATGTATTTTTATACTACATTCTCAAGGTCCTGTTCTCTAAGCAGGTATTAATTTAGGTGAAATTATCTATTGGGTGAATGAGACTAAAATGCTTTGATTTTTATTGACATCAATATCCTCATTTATCTGATTTAGCATTGTGAGAATTTTTGCTCCAGCTTCTGTATCTTCTCCACTGGTGAATTTTCTGGGTGCACTGCTGTGCTGGAAGCAGGTACATGATTCTGCTGGCATCGACAGATCAGGCAAATGTAGAAAGAGTGGTTTGTCAAAGAAAACCATCTTACTACCTCCAGTTTCTACTACATTATTCATTTTTTGAAATGTCTGTACTTTATTATTTTCTATGGACATTTCCAAACACTGATATTTTCTGCATCAGGTATTTTCTTAGCTTTAATAGTTATCAACTGTTTATGATAAATATTCCTTTTATTCTATCTCTTATCTCTTCCCAATGTGGGACAGAAAGTGAAGGCACCTGGAAGGAGTTAGCATCAAATGGCATTTATCATAGATGGAGAGGAATAACAGCTTCTGGGTGATTCATATGACCTATTTCAATATCCATCTTCAGAGGAGGTGAGGTGGTTCATGGTGACTCTGAAGTGCAACCTTTCTGAGAGCTGTAAGCTGCAAAAAGGGAAAAAAATATTTAGAAATAGATTCTTGTGTCACCCAGGTAGAATACAAGTGAGATAAAATATTTTTTCTTGAAAGTTACATTTTAATTTATGGCTATAAATAAGTAGTCATTGTGAGAGTCATAAGAAAGCCTTTACAGAGAAAGAGAAAATAGCAACAATCAATTTTAGGGAAGCCAAAATAAATTTTATCCTATGACAGCCTCCAGTAGATTTTTTTGATTGATGATGATGTTGTTAATAGACACAATGTTAATTCCCTGCCCCCCACCCCCGTTTTTAAAATGCCTTTGCTCAGAGTTTTTATCATACTTGGAACAGAGATAGATTTTTCTTCAAGTCCACGCATTAGGAAGTCAGTTGCCTGAAGAAGGAAGAGGGGGCTAAAGGATCTGCACTGTAGTCTTCTGAGCTTAAATGTTTCCCTGAATGTCAAATCTATTTTGTTGTTAGGACTTGCTGTCCTTACATTCCACCCTACAATATCAATCATTTTGTTTTTAATGTTTGGTCCACATCTGTGAAGAAACCTTACTTGTCACAAAATAATCAGGAACTAGCTGTATCAGAGACCCTTGACTGGATTTGTGTGAAACTTTCAATAGTGGGAAATATTTCGATGAAGAAACTGTCTTACGAATCATTTCTTCTCCAGTACCAGCTGTAAGAACTACATTTTCTTTTCTTTCTTTCCAGAGAATTTTATGAGCAGTTTATCTACAAAACTCATACAAGCAAAATATTTGAAGTATATCTTCTTCTTTAAATGAGCATGTAGCAATGAGGAAAAGAATGCAAAGTATATATAAAAAAATACTAATAGATTAAAACACAGTATGTTTAAAATATGTTGTTTTAATTGACTGTACTCAAAATCTCTTAGCTTATTATAGGAGCAAGGTTTTCCTCATACAGCAGTAATATATTGACTGCAATTCCTGGCATTAGTCTATGTATGTCTATGTAAGTCTATGTAAAAAAATAATATCAGCTTATGAAAAAGTGGTCTCTTAATAATAGTATTGAATGTAGAATGTTATTTATCCCATGAATAGTTAGGATAGTTAGGATCTGGTCCTAAGTTAAAATAAAATAAATAGTAAGAATTTATTAATATTCTGTATTTGTGATTTTTCATTTTATGTTCAACTGATTCCAAAATGGGATTCCAAAATCTTTATTATACTCCGATTTCCCAAATGGGAGTGTTTATTGTACTATACGAACGAATAGACCTAAGTATATGAACTGAATCGGAAATCCAGGACCTTGTAGGGAAACAGAAAGTAATTTCTAAGGCAGTGCAACATAACTTCATTATTTCAATTGTATCGAAGTGAATTAGTATTTGCTGCACGTCTAAGCTGTAAAAAGTAATCCTAAAAAAATGATTCTTTATCTAAAGCCAAGAGAGAAAATATTTTTTTAACTTTAAATATTTTAAAATGCTCTAAATTTATTACACTTTTGGGCCCTTGATAGATTATTTCATGGGATTTTATGTGAAGTAATTCTAGGATCAGTGTAAGACACAAAATTAGAAGGTATTGTGATGAAAGTTCATGAAAACATGGACTTTTCATCCCTGAAGTGTCATCTAAAGAGAAATACTCTTTTAAATAACAAATGGTTATTTGTTGTTAGTGATAGTTCTGAACTGATAATGAAAAACCCTATCAATTACTTTTCAGTAACGAATATTTATTTTGTAACCAGGAAAAAAAAAGATACATACAAATGAGCACTCATTTATTTGAGAACCCAATGTACTGGTAATCTATGGAAGAGATTCAGCCTGCGATGAAATTATTCTGTTCTGAAGGAAAAAAAAAAGATGCATAATTTGATGACTTATATTACTCATGAGAAAGAAAAAAAAAATTGGACCAAATTTTTTTGTGTTTAGAAACTGAAACTTTACTCACTGCTGGTAAAGCCAATTTGCAATTAGAAAAATAAGCTGTCTATTTCTCTGTTCTGTGGCAGTCTCAGAAAAACAACAGAGCGCGGAAAAATCACATTCTTTGCCACATTAATTATTCTGTGCAGGAGTGAAATCATATATTCAAAAGGAATAGTGAACACTGAAGATGTTTCACTATTCAGCATCCTTTCTCATTTCTTCATTTTATAGTGTTCATCACTAGCTATCCCTGTTTCTGCTTTATTCATCACTGTTTAAAGCAAGCAAACAAACAAACATGAAATAGTTTCTGAAAGACTAACTTATGACAGAGTTTGTTGGAATGCATGACAATACACAAAGCAGATACAGGCCTGGTCAGAGATATATATAGCAGTTATAGCCCTGTTAGGATATTACGTACCAAAAATCAAATTATTTTTTAATGTATAGAGGTAGATAAGTAGAAATAATTCACAAATTACAAGTGGCAATGTGGTGAGAAGCTGTGTTCAATTTATTTCTCCATACTATGTCACTGGCAAAATTTTTTCCCCCTGAAGTTTATTTTCTTATATCTTTCCCATTCTTTGCCTATGAATGACCTGATCATAGAAATTTCTATCATTTCTTTTGGGATAACATTTAATACTACAATCAGCTTGCTTTTACAGAGTACTTTGAATCTTTTTCTTTATTTCTTTCCACTATCCTTATTTTATTATATGTTCTTCTACTTAAATTCCAAAAAGTTTTTATACAAGTATAATATGTGGTCTTCATTGTAGCATTCATAATGCTTCTTAAAGTCTTATGAGCATTTTTTTTTGTTATAGAAAAGAAAAACAGTAATGCAGTAAAATTAAATGCCGTGTGTTGTGAGAGATAGAGAGACACTGCTACAGGAGGGAATAGTTTGCAATGAATAATTTATTTAGTGATTTTTGTCATTTTTTGAGATATTCCTGAAAACAGATAAATTACAATTTCTCAAATTAATTGAGTATTTGAATCTGTTTGCTGTATAATCCCTGTGAAGGAATGTAACTTATTCATAAGCACATTGTTGTAAATATTTAGTAACCAAAATTTGAATTTCAAGCTTCTTTCGATAGGCTGTTGCACCTGGTGCACTGCCTGCTGAAATCAGTAGGAACCATTTCACTGGCATTTGCGGGCATTGGAGTGTATGGCAGGTTGTATGACTTATTACTTCTTTTAGAGAAAGTGGGATTTTAGTGTCAAGTTTCTCATATATATGCCTCATTTGTCAGCTGATACATACACATACACAAAGTTCATGTGTTTCCTTTACTGGGGAAAGTATTGCTGTAAATAATGTTAATTCCTCCTAATTCTATATTCTAGACTGTTCCTGAAGTTTGAGCACATAATGAGGTAGGTTTACTTTAAATGAATATTCATAAATATATATTTGGGTTTTCCTCTATGTATTTTTACTTACCTAGCCATACTTGTAAAGATCAGTGTTTCACTTGTGCTATGAGCATACTACTGAGAAAATTATTGGAATCAGTTTGCCATCGTTGTGTGAAGCCTGTGCTGCTATTGCAGTTCATCACCATCTAGGGATACTGCTGTACTTAATGGGATAAATTGACAAAAATGTTAATAAACCTCTGCAGAGAAATTCATCCATCAGCAAAATTTACCTTTCCAAAATGCCCTTTGTGAAAATACCTGGGGGCATACCACACAATTAATATAAAACATAGGCACCAATAAAAATTTAAGAGGCCTGATCCTACAAAATAGTTTTTTTTTAAATTAAGTCTTAAACAGGGGCTATCCTCTGCTTCAAAGTGCATAAATAAATTGGGCCCTGGTGCCCCAATAAATCTGAAAAAGCACAGCCTCTAGAAAAAATTTTTGCACACGTTTATAATTATATTTATAAATCATATTTTGATGAATGAATGGAATATGGAAAATTAAAATCCCTAAACCATCATTTGATTTAAGTGGTTAAAAGCTTTAATTAGGAGAAACATGTCCTAACTGCAATTTAAACAGTTTGAGGCACAATATGTGTCTTCACAGTTGAATTGCACACCAACAAGAACTAGCTTGAGAAACCAAGAACAGAAAATTGCAGTGTACAAGTTAAGGCAGGGAAAAATAGACACCTCGCCCTGAACAGTGTGAGCTAATATCTCTATAGCTGTCATCAGGAGCCCAGATCTTAAGCGTTGCATTTCAGAGGTGGTAACAAGGGACCTTGATTACATGACTGTTCTGAACTTCTAAATAAATCTCAGAAATGCTCTCGCTTCAAGGTTGGAGAGTTCCTTGAAGGACAAAGAAAACTTTCTCTGAGATAAGAGGTGGAAATATCTGACAGTACTTTCTTTGTTATGTCTTCAGTGAGCTTCTGAGGCGGACACCAGGTCACTTAGCTACAACATAAAGTAAAAATGCTTCCTGATTTTGACCCCAAAACATCTAAGAAAAGGGCAGTTTATTACTTAGCATATTGGAGAAAAAGATTGCAATGATGGCATTATAAGTAAACCTTCTGTGGTTGGTGGATACCCCCCCAGTTTCATCACCAGTGCTGTCAATAACAGCGTTCTATTCTGAGGTCCCAGGACAGTAATCAAAATGAAGTGGTGCCCCCAGAAGACAGATTTCTTTCCTCAAACTGCTGTACTTTGGATTAATCCAAAAATGCAGTCTTAATGTATTGGAAAATTATGGTATAACTATGGCATTTGATTATTAAAAAAACCAAAAAATATCCACAAGGATGACAGAAAAGAACAAAGGACCTTTATAATGGAAAAAAATAAGGCTATTCTGAATGGCAATGAAAGCTGAAAAATGGCCAAAAAATTTTTATTTTCACATTTGTAAACAAACAAGAAAATTAAGATCTGACAAGACAGCAGTATGTCAGACCTGAAATATGCATGCAGAATCAGATCTAATAAGCCAAATAAATCCATGGAGTGAAATCTTCACAGCCATTGAGCTGGCAGTGACTGATATGATCCACCTGCTCCCCTCTCAATGCATGCGCGTACATCATGAACACAGAAGCATCTTAAATGTGTTCAAATGAAACATGAAACACAAACGTATATCTTGACAATCATTACGCCAAACATATTCAAAAGACGCAACTAATGGGGAGGAGTGCTTTTACATCACCTGGGAAAGAGAGAGAAGGAAGTTCATTGTGATTTTATTTTACTGTGCCTGTTTTCCTTCTAAGCAAACAGCAAGGTTTTGAGAAATTATTTCAGTAGATGGCTTTAAGCACAAAGGTTCAGCTTGCTAATTAACAGTCCTAACAGCAGAAGCTGACTCTTCTGAAAGGATTTCTGCCCTGGTTATGGGACAGGAGAATGAACTCCAGGAGCTGATCTAACCTTTGCCAGCTGGCTAAAGGCATTGTCACCACATGGAAAGGATTTCTGAGCAGGCATATGTGGCCCAGTCACAGCCCATCGTGATCCCCTCCTCATCTCCTGAGTGTGATGAACAGTTACCAGCACAAAGCAAATTTCAGGTTTTGTATTTTAAAATTGATTTTTTTATGGAACATTAATAAAATTTGTAAAAATATGGGAATGGAAGAAATCTGACCCAACACACCATTTCTGTGTAACTCACATTCTCCCTTTTATCTGAAGTCTTAGAGGAAACAACATTTAGACTGAAGTCTTATGTAAGAGTCCCTGAGTCTCAGAGCAGTGAGCTATTTCTATTTCTAATCTGGCAGAACAACAAATACATCCACAGCGCATTGTGATGCCCATATGCCTTCTGTATCATCTCTGTGTCATTGTCAGTCTCAGAAAGAACATAAGGTCCTTTTCTCTTTCTCTCCTGCTTCTATTCTTCCTCTTGTCCATTCAACCTCCCATACTTACACATTTTTCCTTACTAACCATTTTCTCCTCTTTTACAGGAAGACCCTGAATGTGTTTGCTCTCTGCCTTCCACCTTGCCCTAGATGGAGAGGAAAAAAAAAAAAAGACAAAAATCCAATTGCCAGATTCAAGATAATGCAATTTCTACTACTGTGAGGCATTTTCCTGACAGTACATTTCTTTTTCTGAATTCAGGCATATTAGTATTTGACTTAGTGTTTGAAGTAAGAAGTTACATCTGTCCATAGGCCAAGACTTTCAAAGATGGCCATTCAGTCAGTTTTTATGGGCTATAAACTCATTGCAGTGTTAGCAGTATATAGAACCCATCTGGAGGGAAAAAAACCCTGCCTCTAACCTCTCTTTCCTGACTAACAAATGTAGAGTATAATTCTTTTCAGCATTTAGATCTCTGAATACTTTCTTATTTAAATTCATCCTATCTTGTTCACAAATAATATGTACATGCAGTTTATAGTTAATCACCCTGCGGGTGGATGTTTGTCCTTCTTAACACTGTTTCACAGGAAATGCTTCAGCTTATATTATAAGTTTACCAAATGATGAGAATCTAGAACAAATCTAGAACAGGATGGTGTATAATGTCAGATACTTTCAGTGGAATTTAATTTTAGACTGCTTATAGAGCATGACACGCAAACTTCAGGGACCTGTGAGATCCAGATTGTGTTTGATGATCACTTGATATCATAAATATTAAATATTGGTATTTATTTCCAATTCTGCAAGGAAAAAAAAGACAATGTCATTAAAACTCAAAATGTTCAGACAGTTAAAAATAGTATTAAGAAAAGCACTGGAATTTTTTTCTTTTTCATGTATTGCACATAAACTGTGTTTATTTTTTTCAGGTCTGTCTTTCTTTTCTGGGTGTAGGTATTTAATTATTTTAATATAATTCTCTGATAGCTGGAAGGCTGAATCCCTAAATATTTGGACACCTGAATAGCCTTGCTGGTATAAGAAGTTTCACTGAAATCCCCATCCACTATTTTCAGTCAACAAGGTTATCCATGCACGTAAAATTACTCAGATACATAAATACTTACAGTCTTGAACACCTCATTTTACATTTGTCAAATAGCAAAAAGTATGAATCACAAACATCTTCATAAAATAATAATTTCTGGAATCTGAATAGGGGATAATGTAAGTTTAGACCTACGTTGAAATGAAAAGAATTACACCTGTTTTAAAATTAGGATGGATCTAAAAATATAGACTACTTTCCTGCTTTCTTGCTTTTTTTTTTATTTTTAGATAGTTTGCTTTCTGTGTCTGTTGATGTGCCTTCCCAGGAGGAGAGATTATAGGTAGAGTGAAAATATTTTTTACTTTGTACTGCTTTTTGGTAACATTTTTTGAGTCCTAGTATTCAGTTCTGAATAATTTTCTGACTTCTTTTCCAGTGATTCTCTTTGACACACATCTGCTTACCTCTGGAGAAAAGAATGAAAAAATCAAAATCATCCGCCCTACCACTGTGGTGGTGGCAGGGAATAAACAGACGTAAGGGTTTATCCTTTTTCCCTTCTCCATCCAGGTCACTTATACTCTTTGTCAATTTGACGATGGTGATGTTAGCATCTCCCTTACAGCTCTGTGCACTCTTTGAGTGTTACTTTATAGTTACTATATCAAAGACAGGGAAAATTGTTCTATAATTCAGTTTACAGTTTCTGCGAAGCCTGCACAAAAGATGGCTTAATGTCTTGAGGAAGGCAAGCATTTATCATGTAAAGTCATTAACATCTTTGTTTGGAAAGGAGGATTTTTTTTTTTACCCTTTATGAAACAAAGTTTTTGCTGAGACTGATAAAAATGTTTAGAGCAAATTGTGCTCCCTCTGTGCTCAACAGCTGATTTCATCTGGTGCCCTGCAAGACATGGCATATCTTAGGTTGCCTTGCAAGAACTGCAAGGCTCAGCCAAAAAAGAGCTCAGTTGCTTTGACAACGAACATCTGGCAAGGTGCTTATTTGTTCTATTGCTCTTTTAAATAAAATTAAAATATCACAAAGCTCAGTAATTTTTTTTCAAGCTACCAAAGACTGGAGCATCCTTAATAATCTTTTCACTGTATCATGCCATAATATGTTATATATAAGTTGTTATAACAGAGGAGAGACATTGCTTGGTTAATTTCAAATATCATTTGACATAATTGTCCTTTGACATTTGCCAGACTCATTTCACAATCAAAACACTTCTCTGCTAATAGGGAGTGGAGTTCTGACATCAGGGTCAAAATACATCCTCCTTCCAACAGATTAGATTTGCACAAACTTCTTTTTTTTTTTCCCTCTCCTGAAAACAGCCTACAGGGATTTAATACCTGTTAGTCTTTGTTTAATTTAGTCTTCTAGTGCTTTGCATAGAGCTCACCTATCTTCCTCCTGCCATAAAAAGTAGTTTTGAGCTGCCAAATGCCTTGCCGATATTTGTAAAGGAAAAGGAAAGGTTAAATGAGGCTTGTAGTGCTCAGAGTTGGAGTTCTGTGGTTCTGCGGGCAAAACCCGCAGAAAAAACATTTGCTCAAAGACTCTCTGCTCAGAAAAGGTCTGCAGACTGCAGTGTCTCATGCACTGTGGCTGCACATACATTCTGCTCCACCTGAACAGTGTGGAAGTAATTTCTTCTCTTAATTCAAGTGGAATGTACATTTTCCTGAAAGGAGCAAAAGAAAGTGTGATACTGCAGCTTAGAGGTTGCACTGATATACATTGTATGTAATATTTGACAAAAGATAATAATTTTGTCACTGGGGTATAAGTTCTTCCCTGTTAAAAGTTACTCTTCTATTTACTTTTCTTCAGGGAAAAATAACTGAAACTATTATAAAGAACAGTCTTTTATCCTTCAGGAAGCTCATTCAATAAAGGTTTCAGTGAGATAACAGGAAGGAAAATGGGGAAAAGACTCTTCTTTGGAGGTGGGTTAATCCTGAGAAATTGAGTTAGAGGAAGAGAATGTGAACTATAATACAGTTAGTGTGGTACTAATGTGGTTCATGTCAAGTACCATGAAGAAAATTAGAGGTGTTATGCAAAAGGAACACGTCACCTTCTCTTCTCTAATGAATCAGAATAAAACTGATTTGAAACTACTGTTTGATCTTGTTTTATCATGGAGTTGTCCTTTGGCAGATGATGAAATCCAAGTTCAGTTCTCTGCTCAAAGAACTGTACTGGTCTCATGTTGGGGCACCAGCTTCTAAGATCAGGTCTATTAAAGTAATGTACATTGACTGTAACACCTGGGATTTCATCACAAATTTTATTTCTTATGAGTTGCAGTTTAGAAGAGACATTGGCCCCAACTCTCCTGGGGGGCTTACTTTGATTTTTCTAGCTACGTCCAATCACTCTCAACTGCGATCACATTTCCTTGGGAGAATGATTACGTTTGTTAAAAAAGAAAACAAAATTTTAGTTCTTTGGAGAAATGTTCATTATACAAAGGATTGATAACAGTGGGTTATTGCTGATGCTATGGCCTTGTACACGTGTATCAAATCTATGCTTCTGTCTATAATGTAGGATATTACTTTTTCTGTTAAAAAGGGGGTTTTTTATGTCATGGTATGGATGAAGATTGTCTCAATTCATGCACCTATACTTGTTTAAAAACACTTCAAGACCTATTATGCATCTTCTATAAAGACAGTCAGACTTTTCTGTGTGTCAATCACAGTTATTCTGTTGGTTTAGTTGAAGTATTGCAATACCATTTTCATCATTGTGAAAGCTTGTTACCTTTATAGTTATTTCGTAAAAATTAGAATGACTTGTGATCATTCTTGGTTTTGTTTGTTGTTTTTTTCTTTTTGTTTGTTTGTTCTTTTCCTTTGGGACTATTGATAAGTTTAGTTACACTTATTTTTGGTTTTGAGCAATCTGCAGTTTCTTTCATGATGCTTTCATGAAGGCATCATATATGCACCCAAGATATATCATTGCAAAGGTCATGTGGTAAAGACTAATTATTATTTAAAATTTAAATATATGCTTTAAAAGATATTCATAGTTTACTGGAGCTTGATTAATCTCAGTTTGCCAGCTTATAGAACTACTTTGAGGCACCTATTGTGACTGTTGAAGCCAAGAAAACTTAAGGGGTTTTTGATTCTTCTTTATGCTTAATTGAAAATGTCTTGTTTTAAAATGTATGGACAAGCAATGACTCTGTAACTAGTGTCACTACATTTGATGACACATAGCACACAGAGCAAGAATGGGAAATCAGCAAGGTTGTTAAGGAGAAACCTGTGTATATTTTAAATCAAATCAATAACAGTGAAGGAAGAAAATGCATGTGATCTGCTAATGCATTTAATTGTGTGGATACATGTATCTTTAATTATAGTAAGCTCTTACTGGCAATAAAAGTTTGCTTTAGATAATCCTATAAGGGGTAAAGGTTTTATCTGTATTGTTTTTTTAGAATTGAATTTACTATTAAAGTATATATCAGAATTCTTTCTTATTGTATGAAAATTCCCCCTAGTTTATTCCAAAGACAATTTGTCATGTATTACTGGTGAAATGGGCAGATTTCATGGAAATCAAAATATACAGAGAAAACCCCTATTGTTTTCTCCATTTACTCACCCTCTTTCAATCATACTTTTTCATGTAACTGTCTCTATTAAACACAATTGCTAAAGAAAACACTTTTCAGCCTATCAGTCTCCCGAGCAGTTGACAATGCTTTGATTTATCACACTGGAATATTTTATAAATCACTTGGGTACATGGTGACAACAAGGCATTCTGAAGGCTTCAGCTGGCAAATACCATGTCATTATTACTATATGCTTGTTCATGTTGTCAAACAATAGTGTCATTGATGTATAAAAGAAATCTCAACAAAATCAGTGGAGAGTTTTTCTTAAATTTCAATGGTGTAAAATAAATGATTACAGTAATTTTATTTTTTTTTAAATTCTGTTTTAAATGACAGGAAAAAAAAAGAAATTAGTTCTGCCTGGAAAGACAAAGGCTTTAAATAGTGTTTATAATAGTAAATCAACTTTTTCATCACATAGAAAAATATAACAGCTTAGTTATAGTAATTATTTTTGGGAAAGTTTAAAGAAAATCCTCAAATAATTTAGATATTTAAATAGAAAATTTATAAAAAGAAGAGTGTCGGAATTGGAAAATTTATCAAATTCTTAATTAGAGATTTCATCATGATTCTTTCCTCTCACATAATGGTAAGACCGTTTTACATAGGTCTTACCATATCCCATATGGGAGAAACTGAGGCACAGATCAGTGAATTAATTAACTTTGCAGCTGTCATGCCAAAGGCTAGTAACAGCCATACAAGCAGAATCTTCTCCTTCTCAGCCTCACTGTCTATTCCAATAAGCCTCTTTGCCTTTTTAGCTGTGGCTTATCAAGAAAAATGAAACAATAAGTAAGAATAGTGTACTAGAAAAGGAAATCCTTTTAGAATCATAGAATAGAATCATAGAATGGTTAGAGTTGGGAGGTACCATAAAGATCACCGAGTTCCAACCCCCCTGCCATGGGCAGGGACACCTCCCACCAGCTCAGGTTGTTCAAAGCCCCATCCAGCCTGTTTGTTCAGAGTAAGCATCACATTCATTAAAAAGCCTGTCATATGTCCTGGTATATACCAAGTATATACGAGAGACATATCAGAGATGTACCAGACAGTTTGAGTCCACTCCATAGGATTCAGTACTTTCTTGTAGTGGTGAGATGCATGCAAGCCAGAAGTTGGTGTAAAAAAAATAAATAGTCTGACTTAGATAGCCCACAGATGATATCAGTGGGTGTCATAGATAATTCAATAGTTTGGGATTAAGCCTGTTGAAAAATATAAGTTGTCAGTGAAGGATAAAAATTCAGACAGGCACAACACCTTTTAGTTAATAATGATGGAACTTCACATAAAAATTTGCACTACACAGTATGTAGCTACAAAATAGGAATCATTAAGGTTTGTATTAAGTAAGATTCTGGACTAGATCATGATAATACACCACCTCATAAAATCTGAAAATACAGGAAAAATTCAGATAAGCACACAAGTCTTGCTCATTTAGATGAGGTGTTCTGACCTCACGTTACCTTGATCTAACATTTTATTACAGCAGTCTCTGAAATGCTTTGCTTCTTGCAGAAAACTCAGAAAGAAGTACGTCACTGGTTATTTCTGGATTCTTAGCTGTTTGGTATTGTTATTAATAGATAAAGATAGATAAGCTACCACAACCTTCTTTATGTGGAGTCATATCTGGACAGAAAAAAAACCTGTTCTTAACACTCTAACTCCAGGTAAAAGTAAATATTTTTAGCTACTATAAAGGCATACCTGCAATGATAATAATACCAAAACTAGAAACCTACACTTTGTTCAGTTGAAAAGTATTCATGCAAATTTCCTCAGACATAATTCCTACATAACAAAATCTGTTTACAAATGAACAAGAAGTGAAACTGGATGACAAAATTTGTTCCGAACAGTTCGGATTGTCATGTTGTTTTATTTATGTATGTGTATCTACATATATACGTTTATAGTTTTTTCATATCGCTCCTTTATGCAATATTTAACTATATGGTATAGGCAATGTGTTTCTCATAGTGTATTAATTAAAGTCAGTGAAGAATTCAAGGAAAAGACTATTTAAGCTGTATTTTGGTGACTCAAATGTATCTGTTTAAGAGCTTAAACTGTTTCTGGATCTGAAAGTAAATTCTTATGTTAGAGAAGGATTTATTTCCTACAACAGGTAGTTCCTGATTATTACATTCAACAAACTGTTTTGTTGGAAGGCTCAATGACCTCCCTCAATTATTTCTTGTATCTCTAGATTTTGTTTAATTTTTTTGTATGCCCTAAGATTCTTGCAGGCTAAATAAGAGGAGAAATTTAGACCCCTTATGGAGGAGAAACAGTAGAACCCACTGGTCCAGGTCCTGAACCATTTGGCTGGGGCTGTTCAACAACAAACCTAGAATATTTGAAATCATCTGAGTCTCATATAATGGGTTTCCTGGAGACTGGCTCCTGTGGTGCTCACTCACTCTTATTTTTCTGCTGCAGTTTAACGTGATTGACGTCAGTGAAGGTTTACCATTTTGTTCACTGGTACTCTGCCTCATTTTTGAAAATGAACTGATGCAGCCAAAGCCTAACATCTTCTTAAAAAAAAAAAAAAATAAATGTTGCAATGACCAAACATTTCTTATCTGAAAAACAGTTCTGTACTTTCAGAAGCAACAAACCAGATGTTTATGATAGTTGAGTAAGGTTTGCCATGTGATTTTTGTCAACGCCTCTGATAACATTCTACTATAAATGCTCTCATTGAACCACATTACCAGTTAAAATCAACTGTAATGGATTCTAAATAATGGATATAAGACATTATAATGGAAACAAAGAATGAAATCCTGATGATGGTTCTTCCACTGACTTCAAGGGAATTAGTTTTTTGCCCTAAGATCTAAGCTTTCCTTCCAACCACATAGAAACTTTTTAATTTGATGGGAACTAGTCTGCACCCAGGGTTCTGGGTAAGTGCATTTATGTGAAAATTAATGAATTACTTCTTAAGTTAGAGTTTGAATGGGACTGCAAATGTATTGGATGCAAGTAAATGAGTACATACACATTCAAACAAGAAATTTCCTTCGAAATTCTAGGGTTTTCCTATGAATATTTTATTTACATTATATTATATATGAGTCTCTCAAAAGCTATATCCATCTCTTTGCTTGAAGAACTAAATCATGATTTTCCAGCTTAAAATGCTAGAGATGAAATATCAGTTAGGAAGCTAGTAGAGCAAGGTCTTTCTCAGTAATTCTGCAGGAAAATGTATGAGTCACAACACATCTCATTCTGAAAGGGAAAACAAGAATGACCTCATTTTAATGATCTGTACTCAAAACAACAACAAAAAAATGTTTGCAAACTTTGCTGCATTTTGAAAAGGAGGACAAAATACTCTCTTTGCACAGTAGGAAGTTCCTCTCCTTTCATATTTCTAATTCCAGGCAGCATGCTGTCTGCACCAAAGAGCAAGAAAACAAATGCCAAGCTTTAATCAGAATTATATTGGCTGTGTAGGGACTTTCAGATCATTTGCCCATTCCTAACAATGCCATGCAGATCCCCTTCAGAATATCAATGTGGAGACCTTTGCCCTTGCTGTGAAGAAAAGGTTGCAAAATACTGAAGATGAGCAGCAGGTCCGTTTGAGGTTAACATTCCTTTTTGTGATGGGGGGAGGAGTAAAGGGTAAAAGTTTCACTCTAATTTAATTCCTTAATGAAACTAAGAATTAGAATCCCTGCAGCGTAGTGCTAACCTTTTCTCTAGTGTCAAGCAATTTTTTTTCTTCAAATACATCTCGGATAATGCTGTAGGCTTATGGCTATCTGAAGGTTGGCTTAGAGGCCATTAATAAGACATACTGTGCTGAATTTGACAGACTTTACACAGCTACCTTAAACAAAAATCTTTGTTCCTGAAAGTGCAGAACTGTTTTTCAAATAAGAAATGTTTGATCATTACAGCATTTGCTTATTTCTTTAAAGAAGATTATAGTTTTTGGATAAATCAGTTCATTTTTTAAAAATGGGGCAGAGTAACAGTGATAAAATGGCAAAACTTCACTGATATCAATGAAGTTAAATTGATTTACCTCTGTTTATCAACTGTTAAAAACATCATTTATAAGGCTAATTCTGCTCAGGGGAAGAACTGAAACCAATTATGTCTATTTTAAAAGAGAAGAAGATATCTCAATGTTTGCTATGTTTTTTCAAATGGTTGATTGATTAATCTATTTGTTTAAGTTTCTTTAATATTGGAGAATATCTTGCTTTGAGCCATCCAGGGGCTTTACTGCAAAATAGAAACCAGTACTTACATTTACAATCATATATTTGGCATAAAAGCCTCAGAATTGTCCAATCATCCTTTTTATGAGGAATAAAGCTGTATTCAAAATAACATGACTTTAGAGCAACATTAGACCAATTTAATGAACTGAATTCCGGAACTTTTAAAATCAGATATTTTTGTCTACTTCCTCTTCCCTCGGTGTTGTTAAAATCCTCAAACCTTGCCCTTCTTATCCTGTGCAAGAAAATGTGCCTAAGAAGAGGTAGTCTTCAATGTGTGTGAGATACACCATCATAGTATTTGGACTGTAAGGCAGTTGGAGAAAAGATGACAAGGAAGCTAGCTCTGCTTATCACCTCTGGTTCTGAGGAAAAAGACAATCATGCTGGATGCACTAGAAAGCCATTGCTGTATCTCTCCCCAATTTTCCCTAGTGTCCTGGTCAAAACTTACTCTAATATAGTCTATTTTTATATAATGTCAATAACGTATTTTGTTTATGTCAATATTACTGTGATTTAAATAAATTATTATCATTGACAGGTGTTAGTCAGCATGGTGCAATCAGAGGAATTAATTATATCCTTCATTCATGTTTATTTTACAAGCTTTTCTTGAAAGACATGCGCTCTACTCCACAGCTGATCTTGCATGGCTTTGCCAGAGCCTCTTCCATTTTGAACTCCTTTACTGGACATGACTGAACAGGTTTGCAAGTTCCGGAAGAAATTTCATCAGGGCCTTTCATTTTAATGTGCTTTACTGCAAATATTGCAGAAGAAACACATTTTAGGAAGCACATAATACAGTGGTTTATAATTGTTTTACAATCAACTAAACACTTAATCTTTCTCCTTATTTTTAATTTTTAATTATAAAAAGAAATATAATTTGTAGTATATGTTCTGATTCTCAGTTCTCTGTATGTAGAACTTCATGAGTTATTCAGTCCAGCTATTTTCACATGCTAGCTTCAAACTTTTAAAAATCTATTTAACTTAAACTGAATGAAAAAGATATCAGTCAATTCAAGGTTATTTTCTCTTATACACCTTTTCATAATGTCCTAATGCATATACTCAGCCTAGAATAACACTACCTCTTCCTCTTTTAGGGTCTTTTTGGTAAAGAAATCTATTGTTCTTCTTATGAAAGAATATCCAAGCTTCTTAATGATTATTCTTTAATCTATACTTTGAAAACTGAAGTCTCCCACAGTGAAATAATTCCTACTGTTTAAAACACCATAGAACTCCTTTATGTGTAATAAGACACAGTCCCATGTTGTAGCTAGACAATTTACATGGGTGGTATACATTTATGGTTGCATATTAGAATGTTTGTTCACATTTTTAAAAATAAACATTGGCTAAAAGACAACATTGAATGAATAATTAAGGTAAAGCCCCTTCCTATGGTAAATTTTACTGTTTCTGTTTTTTTCCTTTGTCAACAAAAAGACTTGTTGTTTCCTTTTTAAGAGACTGACTTTGCCATTTCACAGGCTATTACTAGAATTACTAATAACAGGGATTAAATTTTTGAGTGCATGAAGATGTAAGTGTTAGGATTTCATATGATCAGCTAGGAAAGTTAGAGAAGAATTTCGAATCAAGTTTTTTATGTGATCCTATTTCTTCTGTCCACTTGGTGTATGCAAATATCCAATTGCTCTAAATCTTTCTTAAGGTGAAAACTGTCTGCACATCTAGCTGAACTATTTAACTAGGCCTTTTAGAGGGTAATAGTTTCTTCATTACATGAAGCATCTGAGCCTACATTCAAGATTTCATTGGCTTTTTCTTCCCATTTATTATAAATTCCCATATTCATAGTCCATTTCAGCACTCTGCCTACATTGCTTAATCAATCGTGAGGAACTGACAAAGGCATAGTAACACTCTGGGAATCACAAAGACTGGAAGTGATGCATGCTAGCACAGTCTATCATCCTTCTCCACCTCTGCAGTGAAGTAAATGCACAGGAGAGAGAAAGGCGTACCACTGTGAGAGACAGTGAGATAATTCTTCTGAAATTGCCTACAAACTCCATACTGGGGAGTCTTCATGTATTCCTGGGTCAGTGTAACGCAGGGCAGGGGTTGAAAGCTAAAGCTTTAGCTCCTTCCTGTTGAATGGCTGTTCTTTAGAAGACTCTTTTATAGTTGTGCTATCTTCTTTATTTCTTTTATGTCTACTTGTACTTGTTTTCTGAGTCATCCTGCATTTCTATGTTCAAACTGGTACCCCTAACACCCCTTAAAATAATAGGAGACTAGTATACACTGTGTATCTGTGTCAACTTAACTAACTTCTAGGTATCGTGTTTTAAGTATTTCTGTGCATAGGGCATGCAGAGAAGGAAATCAGAGTAAGTCCAGCTGCACACAGGGGCCTTCCAAAAATCCATTTTTATAACTAGCTCTACAAAGTTGTAGCATATGAATGCACGGACCCCGCTCGGTGATGCAACCAGAATCGTTTATTATTATAACAAACAGGCAGCTTATATAGTACCAATGTATCTCCTTTCCAAACCGACACGCCCCTGCAACCCCCAACCGCCAGGTGGGCAGAATTCCCCTCCATCACTTGGGCTGTTAGGCGCTGTTTATGGGTCATTAGGACTTGATCACCGGCCTTCCCCTGCCAGTGTTCCTGCTTCTTCTGTTGCTTCTTCTGGTCTCTGCTTCTTCCACAATCCTGTTCACCCACATCTCCCCCTTTTTTGTTTAACATACAGAATAATGCTTGTGTTAATATACATGAATGTTACATCCTAATGACTACATTGAACTTATACTATTAAAACTGCTATAAAACTACTATTAACTATATTGTAGAACTATAAAAGTACTACTAACTATACTGTTAAGCTTATTGATTTCTGTAACTCTCTTATGCCATGGCTGGTTTCTACATTCACTTCTAACATCACACTTTGCAAGGCAAGTACAGTGTGCATTTGAGCATACATGACTTGATTTATGCTTTTGTAACAAACATGGTAAACATAACATAATCATTAACAGAATTACCAGGCCTGATAACATTAAAACCAACCATACTTTTGTGAACAGAAAAGATTCATTGCTCCATCATTTCTGATGATTGTTTGTGATGTTGCTTCTAGATACGGTCGAACATATGGTGCTGGGATCCACTTGGGACCATTTCCTGTAGAAACACAAGCGTATCCTCGCCCCCAGGTTATCAATGGCACGGGGCCTTCCCATTGTCCAGTGGCCATATCACGGATATGGACCATTGGCAGTGTTTTGAACACTGGGGAAGCTCCGAAGTGTTGATTCACTGGCGTCATATCAGTGTTGCCTCTGTTTAGAAAATTTAAAACAAAGGTGACTTTCCATAGTCGTTCCTGTGGTGGATCTCCTAGACTCCCCTTTTTTTGTTAAATTAGCAATTGTTTTAGCATTTGATGGGCACGCTCAACAATCGCCTGCCCTGTAGGGGAGTGTGGAATTCCAGTGATGTGGCGAATGCCCCATTCCTGTAAAAAAAAGTTGTGTGGTTTTAGATACATATGCAGGGCCATTGTCTGTCTTGATGGTTTCTGGTATACCCATAGCAGCGATAGCTGCTAGCCAGTGTCGTCGGACATCTCGACTCTTTTCTCCTGTATATGCAGTGGCAAAGATATAATTAGAAAAAGTATCAACAGTGACATGGACATACTTTAGGCGACCAAATTCTCCAAAATGTGTAACATCTGTTTGCCAAATTTGCAGTGGTGAGGTGCCACGTGGGTTAACTCCCAGTTGTGGCAACGGGGCTATAGATTGGCATTCAGGGCATGCCAAGATAGTATTCCGTACTTGGTCAGTGGTTAGCTGAAATTGCTTTTGTAGTGCCTTCCTGTTTTGGTGAAAGAAGTTATGTGAAAGCTGTGCTTGTTGAAGTAATTGCGGTGTGGTGAGGGTGACTGTGGCTTTATCAGCAGCAGGGTTGCCCTTGGCTGGGGGTCCTGGAAGAGAGGTGTGTGATCGTATATGTGTGATATAATAGCGTGATTTGCGACAGGAAACATAATGCCATAATTCAAGTTGTCTGAATAACTCTGGGTTGTTGACTTCCTTTAGGAAAGTGCCTTCTATACGCTGAAAAATTCCTGTAACATATAAAGAATCAGTTATGATATTGAGATTTACATCAGAAAAAAGCTGAAAAGCACAAGTAACAGCTGCAAGCTCAACAACTTGGGGCGATCCATTGATACATTTCACACCTTGGTTCCAGAGATTGTCAGTGGATCGCCACAGGACCACTGCTCTGTGTGCTTTCCCAGAACCGTCTGTGAATGCTGTAACTGCATTGGAAAGTGAGAAAGTAAGGTTAGACATTGCAGTCCAGTAGGTGTCAGCTGTCTTTTAGAGTCCAAGTCAGGATCATATTTTAACAATTGAAACAGGGGGTATAGATCTTCTGTACTGATACCTAGAAAAGGTCTGAGCCAGTTGATCGTTCCCAACAATTTTTGCAGATCATTCAGAGTCTTTAATTGTAACGCCAGCTTCAGTGCTTGTGGCTGGATGGTGTGAGTTGTAATTTTCTATCCTAGATACTTCCAGGGTGGTTTCACGTTGGACCTTTTCCTCGGCTAACTGCAAGCCTGCTCCTTGGACAGCCAGGCAGACTTGGCAGATGACTGTCTGCAGATCTTTGTCTTTTTCCAATGGGCCCAGTCGTTCTTGTACTAAGTCATGCAAATGCAGCAGTTTGTCCTTTTGAGCAGCCCCCACAGTGAGCTGCGCTGACAATTCATCAGGCTCACTCCTTTAGTTTCTCTGCGGTATCCCGACACCTTTTATCATATCAGTGATGGAAGGGTTAGCATTCTTAATTGTTTGCAATACTTTACAACAGTCAGCATTAGCATTTTCGATCGCTAATTGTTTCATAAGAATATCAGGAGCTGCTTGGTTATCTACTTGTCTATTGCATTTTGGAGCCGATCAAGAAATGTTATATAGGGTTCTCCAGGCGCTTGTGTGAGAGCAGAAAAGAAAGCTTCTGGAGCGGCTGGTGCACGCAGTACAAGTTCTTTTACGTGCTCAAAACACTCTCTGTCCATCTGGGCTTGCACGTCGGGAGCAGCCCGAGGCCCCTCACAGACGAGCTCATTCACACCAACATGATTTAAATTGCCCGTTAAGTTATCCAATGCTTTAACAGTCGCGAGATCATGATACTCAGTCATGAATACAGCATATTGCATAGTCGACAAAATCACACGCAGCAACAATTTCCAATCATGAGGAGTCATAACATTTCCGTCACCAATAAGCTAAAGGTATATGCCCATTAAAGACCATAGTCCTTTACCGATTTTCTCAATTCTTTTACCACATCGTAAGGTACAGATTCCCAGCGGGGCTGGTGGTCAGCTTCGGGAAGTCACAGGGAAAGGTTGTAGCAATTCTTTATCTCCCTGGGCTATAGCTTTTTTTCTACACTGTTCCAGAGCACCATAATACGCAGTCCGAGTCGGCGCAACACCCTCAACCGCCCCGCTCGGCTCATCATCGGGGGGCTACAGATTTGGCTCCTTTTCAAGGTTCACAGGACCAGGGTCAAAAGGATGGTCCTTCCCAGGTTCTGATTTTTGCGCCACAGCGTTACAAGGAGGTGGCAGCGGTAGAGCAGAGGAGCGCTCTGGGTGTTCAGAGGGATCAGTTTTTGCCTCTTTTCTAATGCGTGTCAAGGCTTCTGACACTTGACGCCACACTGGTAAATGTTCGGCGGCTGCTGTATCTGTTCCTGTGGCCGCATTCCAAAGTTTAGTTCCTATCTTGTCCCACACCCCCCCCAAGAAAGATGCCAGTCTTAGGAAAAGTCCGGGACATTCTTTCGTACCCAAAGAAAAATAGTAAAGACAGGGTAGGTACAAATCGATTCAGAGTTTTAAAAATATACTGTCTCCTGATTGATGGCCAACACGGGTGCCATTTGTAGTGTATGAAGGCACGGACCCCAGTCGGTGATGCAGGCAGCTTATATAGTACCAATGTATCTCTTTTCCCAACCGACATGCCCCTGCAACCCCCACCTGCCAGGCGGGCGGAATTCCCCTCCATCAGTCGGGCGCCAGGCACTGTTTATGGGTCCGTAGGACTTGATCATGGGCCTTCCCCTGCCAGTGTTCCTGCTTCTTCTGTTGCTTCTTCTGGTCTCTGCTTCTTCCACAATCCTGTTCACCCACACAAAGTAATTTGAATGAGAAAGTAATGTCGACAGATATGTGTGAGGGATGGCTCAAAGGACATGAAAGTCATGGAAGTCCTTAAAGACTGCAGAAAACTAGTCTACAACTTCAAAAGTTCCAAACAATAAGTGAATTTTGATGACTGACAGAATTTTATTTCAGAGCCATATAGATATTGCTCTTAATTTTCAGAAAAAAGCATGAAAAACAAAGCGTATCTCCTTTTCAATGTTTAAAAATTTAAAATGTAAAAAGCATTCTGTACTTGTGGAAATATGTATGTAGACTCATAGTGCAAAATATTAGGACATGAAATAGTTATAACATTAGTAAGAGAGGAAAAAAAATGCTGCACTATTCTTTTGGAAAAAAATAGTGACGCTAATTCATTCATCCAACATCTAATTTTTCACTTTTCCTCTGAATCACAACTTATACACAGCTGTGTTTCTCAAATAACTATTTATACCTCCGTAATTCATGAAAAAAATAATGAAAAAAATAACGTAATTCATGCCTATGTAATTCATAACTACTTATGCGACGCAATTCATGTAATTCATCACTCTCAATCAGTTATTCAGAATATTCAAAGTATTTAATTTATACTTATTCTGCCTTCTGTTCCTTTCTTAGCTTGCGATATCAAGATTTTCTCTAATGCATGGTATGTAGCACAGAAATATCTAACCTAGCAGAGATGAAGCTATCTTGGGAAATATAAAGCCATGTTGGAAAATGAGGTTTTGTGGGAACTAATTGGCTTTAGCTGTGCTGTACTGAGATGGCTAGTCTTTTCCTAGAAATATTTACATCAGATACCATTGCATTATAGAGAACTTACCATCATTGGAAACAGAAGCAGCAAGGCTCATTGTCATGGCAACTATGTCTGAGTGCTTCCCAGAGGGAATTAGGCATTTAAATAAGAACTTACATGCCTAAATATTTTTGTGGACTTGGACCTTGGCCTCCTAAATTAGTTTTCTAATTACAGTTTCACTGAGGATACTTGGCATAAGACATACACAGATTAAGTATTATGCTTTTCAGAGGCCTCCCAGACGTACCTCTGGTTGATCAGGTGAGAAACTAAAGAACTTGTAACAAAATCAGATAATGCTTTATACTAGAATAATATATTCCTAAAGTTCATCTGTCTGGGTGTTCTTCACACACATTTTCCCTCCAATCCTTTTTTTTTTTCTCTCATATGCAGTAAAGTGAAGGTTATAATAAAAATAATAATAATAAAAAAATCACTTATGATTAGTTAGATTTTACTGTTTTACAAGCCAGAAGAGTTTTCCTGTGTCTCACATCACAAAAACCTTAAACCTGTAAATATTTACTACTCGCTATGGGTAATTGCATTATTTTGAAAGAAAAATAAAAATTAGTAAAGTTACTTACGTGTAAAAGAATTTACAGGTACAAACGCTTATGTACTGAATTGTGTCAATTTCTTTTTCTTTCACTTAAAATTGAAATTATTACCTTTTCAAATTGATGTACAGCATACTCTATTTTTTACATTGCGAACTCCAACTTTTCTGTTGTCCTTATACATTAAAAGCGCAGACCAAGAAATTCAATGATATTTGTTATTTTATTGCAGTAGACCATAGTGGCCATCATATGTTGCCTTCTGTTTTATGTTTTGCTTGTATTTCCTGACAGAGCATTGCTAGTTGCCTGCCACAAATATCTCTTATATTATCTTTCCCTGATCCGTACAATCTGATTTTTATTCTGTAGCTATCTATCAGGCCAAAGAGCATAGTTTCTATCAAAGTGACATACTTCATCTGGCATGTGCTTCCCAACTGTTGGAGTTCTCTCTTCTTTCTCACGTCAGTGGGAGACTGAGCTTTCTTTTCTTTGGATGTTTGTATTTCAGAAATTGTCTTATCAATGGATTGCACACGGCTGGTGTGGTAAGTGGTGATGAATTATCCTGAAAGCCTACCCTTCAGTTGTTTTTCCAGCTTTGTTCTCTGAAATCACTGGATTCTCAGCTCTCACAATTCTGCTGTGGATCTGTGAATATTGCATATACAAGGCCTATTAGGGTTATCTATCAGAAGTCCATCCAGTGTTTCCTTGACTTTAGCAGGTCTTTGCTATCCAGCAAAAAAGTCTCCCGTGATTCAGTAAAAAACTTCTCTAATACTGAAATGATTTACTTGGTGGGCCATCGGAGATCTTTCCTAGACCTGGAACCACTCAGAATTTGTATTAAAGACTACGGTAATTGAATAAAGAATTTTCTTATATAATAGGGGAAGATCCAAGCACTTTGGAAGGATAAGCTTTGAATGAAAAGTGAATTTTATAAATTGGGATATGGTTTGAAATTAAAATGATGAAATTCAATGAGGGCAAATACTCTATTTTTTAAGTCAACATGGCTTCCTGTCCTCGGGTAATACCAAATTTAAAACGGAGAGAGAAATCCTGCTAGGAGGGAGGAATAACTGATCCCTTATGGTTCACATACGGTATTTGACCCAAAATAACATAGCTGCAGAGATGCCAAACATCATCTGGGATCTAACCAGTGCCATATTTAAGAAAAGAGAAATAATAATTCTTTTAGTAGCTGTCTGCCTTAAAAGTATCATGTCCGAATTTTTAATAGACATGTTTATAAAGTAATCTTCCTAGGATGACAGAGCAGGAGAGGCAGAAATAAGAAGGGTGAGAGGAAGCACAATATTAATCTTCACAAAATAAACTGTCATTGTGTTACAAAGTATTTTTCTTACCATCAAGAAATAATTAAATTGATTTGATGTAGAAATTATTAATTTCAGAAATTGGGGGAAAAGTTACTCTTGCAAGGATAGCTAAACAGTAGAACAGATTACACTGGGATGTTTCAGAAAACAGACTAGACACAGCTAATTTGGATGGATTAGAACAGAGAACTGGCTGGATTGCTTTGTAAGGTTTCCTCAAACCCTATGAAAAATAGTTTCTATAAATAGTCCAGTCACTAATGCCAATGGTAGTTTCATCACCAATATCAATGATAAATTAATCTAAAAGCAATTAGAAGTCTCCTCTGTGTGCCAGTGAGATATATACAGCAGCTATGTATCATTATCTTCCTTTTACAGATGGAGAAATCAAAGTAAAGGATTTAGGACAGTAAATG
Source organism: Limnodromus scolopaceus (assembly GCA_028565335.1). Classification (NCBI taxonomy): domain Eukaryota; kingdom Metazoa; phylum Chordata; class Aves; order Charadriiformes; family Scolopacidae; genus Limnodromus; species Limnodromus scolopaceus. Next base: position 100,313,181 of record JAOXNO010000013.1, on the reverse strand, counting down.
TCTGCAAGACAGCAAAATATGATTTTCCAGAACTCAGAATTTAGTTGCCTTGCTTTCTTCTATGTGTGAGTCACTGCTTAACAATGTGATTCAAGGAACTTCTTACCATAACCATAGATTTAACCATAAGCTCTCATAACTGTATAGATGGTTAAAAGATATAAAGATAATGAGTTAGTCGTACTGGTTTCATTAAACCTCTGTGGAGCTGTTCTAACCTATTTGGGGCTTTTGAAAGTCCCACCTAGTAATAACTAGGGATGACAGCAATGTGTTTTAAGAAAATGTAATGAAAAATGACCTCCTGCATTTGTGGCACTAAAAGCCTATTTTTGAAAGCTGTTGCATATGAGAAAGAACAGCTGGGATGATACATCTTGTCCACATTTGGAAGCACGAATATAAAATATACTGCTTTGCCAAAGATAGCGTTTAACAGAAAATTGTTTGTTTACTGCTTGGAAAACTGATGATTTGACTGAATCAACAAGATGCTCAAATGATGCCTCCACAATTTGCACCTGCTTGCCTTGTTTTAATGAATGTGAAACTATGCAGGTTAAGCGTTACCAGGTGTAGTACAGGAACACATATGCTGAAGCACTCTGTTTTTCTTATTCTTCTTTCCTCCTTCCCTTCTTACATCAGATTTCACAAGAGGGTTGCTTTTTCTTTTTTTTTAAAGAAATCTGACAGAAGAGTTCACAGCCCATCACCTTCGCACTGATAATTGTGCATTACTGTAAGTTCTGCAGCCATCTTTCCTTCATTTTACAGCTCTAAATTACTTGTTCAAAATAACACTTTTTCTATGTGACTGCAAAGAATACGATACTTTCTTTCCTCTCTACTGAAGAGCCAATAATGAGAAAATATTATGTCTGTCTTTGGCAACTAGTAACCCCTAGAGAAATCTGAAGAGCTGTTTTCAGAAGCATCTCATTACTAGTGGGAAACTTTATAATTTTTAACTTACTCTAAGGTTTTCATTTCTCTTGTGTATGTTTGTGTGTGTGTGCATGGCTTTTCTTTTTGAAGTCCAAATTAAGTTTGAAACATTTGTCATTAAGTATGGCACTAAAGAAAGTCCCAGAACCAGTACCTCTGACAGAAACCAACAATTCTTGTCTTCCTAGTTTTAAAAATATTTTTTTCCTTCTGGAATCAATACCCTGTGTCTGTGGGAAGTGTTTTCTCTCCAAGCTTTCAGTCTTAACTAATAAATTAATTAAGAAAACCTGGTCTTCTCTACAGAATGAATATGTATTTCCAGCTCACTGCTGAACTGGAGTTGATCTGAGAGTTGAAGAACAAGATTAATCTTTAGATCTGCATTGATTTCTGTTGAGATATGCATATACATAGATATATACGTGGGGAATGCAGTCTTGAGGAAAAAGAAGTATCCAGGAAAGGAGTGCATCCATACATTTTCATCGAAATAGGATATACTAGACATGCAGCCACAGGAGAAAATGTGGGACAAAACCTCATCACAAAGTAATTCCTATCCATTAATAAATATATAAATACACAGATGCTTAATACATTTAAATGGTCTCTGCATAAGTAGAGGTTGCTGACAACAAAAATGGAGGGGAAGACTATTTAGTACTTATTCCAAGCAAGATTAACATGCAAATTAAAATTTCTATCAAACTGAGACAAGAAATTCTGTGCTTATAACTTGAGAAACTCTGACTATAATATGAAGGCTTTGCGGACTCTACGGGCTTAGGTTGGTTCTGTATCTCATCATAACAACTCGAGTCTCTCCATTTGAGACAAAAGGAATCAAAAGCACTCAGAATTGACAATTGCAAGGGATGTCCAAGGCAGCAAGAAGAGCTTCTACTGCTACATCAGAAGGAAAGGTTTGAACAAGGAAAATGAAGTGCTGTTTATAGAGGGCAATTGTTTTAGGGACAGCAGCCACAAACAGGCTGAAGTGCTCAGTGCCTGCTTTGTCTGAGCTTTTGCTGGCAAGGTCTCCCAGCCATCTGTGATTAGCACATGGCTCAAGGAGGAGAATGACCAGCAATGGATAAAGTCAGGCATTACTGGAAATATTCTGACCCAAATAAATTAAAAGCTGCGGTAAGGGTGCTAAAGAACTCCTTGAAATCATAACAATGGTTGTGACCAGGAGAGGTATTCAGTAACTGGAGAAAAGCAAGGTTTACATTCATCTTCAAAAAATGCCAAAAGGATGATTCAATAAACTACACACTGGTCAGCCCTACTGTGCTTCCTGGGGAAGTCAGGGATTGTTTCCTCTTGGAACAAGTTTATGGGCACTCGCAGGAAAAGAAAGTGGTTGGGAAGGATCTACTAAGAGTAAATCATGCGTAACTGAACTTATTGCCTACTATGATAAAATAATTCCATTTGGGGGTGAAAGGAGAGCAATGGATGTCATGTACCTCAACTTTAGCAAGGCTTTTGGCACATTTGCTAAAAGGTAAAATTAATTATACCAAAGCAAAATTCCTGAGGAAAGAATACTAGTATGACTAAACCTTATGAGAACTGACTTCAGACTTGTTATAAAGCATAACAATAAAAAAGTTTACTTCTTTCTTTATACTAACGTAATGCCTTTATTTAGTATCTCTTCTGTTTTGTAGGTTCAAAATCCCTTGCAATTCTTTCCAGAGAGAGACTTCTCCTCACTGATGTCTCATCACATTTGTTTATGTGCTTTTTTTCAGAATTTTTATGCCAGAAGACTAAGAGCTATGCCTAGAAGTGAAAACACTAATGGTAACCGTCAAGACCCTTTGCTGGTCAGAGATGTTGTAGGCTTTTGTTTTGGCAAGTATATTATTGTAACTTAATTCTCTTTTTTCTCTATTGTTTAGCCAACCACAGGAAAGTCTCTTAGGCAGTATCATTGAGTCTGATACTGGACAAGTGTCTGTTTTATTTTCTTTTATGTTGGTAGACACTGTAGGCAGCCTGTGTCTGACAGAATTGAATGTACAGTGTTCTGACAGCTCTTCTCCATCTTTTCTTCCTTTCCTGAGGGCAAGAAGGTTCACTGTGGATCCCCTGTCCTAAACTGTCCACTGAACATTGCCCACCTGCACTGGAATACAAGGCAAATAAATACTATATTTTCTATATTTTGAAGATTTCATTTAACTTTTTTAAAAAAATCACTTTACAGAACTATTCTTGCTTTGAGGTTTGTTTTTCTGAAGTGTGGGCAAGGTGCCTGTAAAACCAAGAGTTCCAAATTCCCGTCTTTCATGGTTTCTATTGACTATGGGAAAAAATGATGTGCTCTTCTTTCACCCACATTCTAATTAATCCCCAGCACATTTTTTCTCTTTCTCACTCTTCATTTGGTTGAAAGTGAGTTAGTGAGTTCATTGCTGTAACAGCAAGCTGGAAAAACATGTTTGAGTTAGCTTAAACCAGTTAGTTGAAATCTGAGCCGTTACCCATCTTCTTGGGCAGGCTGTAAAGCCTGCTCTGAACTCCAAGGAATCAGGCTTCAGGCACATCTGTTCTAGTGTAGAAGAGATGTGTTCACTGCAGATTTTGTCAGACAGTTTAATGGCATTTATGAAAGTCCCACTTCAGAAATCTTTGTAAATAAACAACGTACTAGACCTGACACTGACAGATACATTACACCCTATTTCCATGAGTTTGTGCTTATACATATACATATACATATACATATACATATACATATACATATACATGTAAATGTTGAGATGATTTTCAGGCAGCTAGTAAGTTTTTAGATTTTTACCCTGGCTAATTTACCATCTTAACTCCTTTGTGTTGAGAAAAATCAACACTAATGACAGTAGAGATTTCAGTTTATAAATGAAGGTCAGTGTAGAACATCAGCTTTTATGAAACCTTCATATAAAAACATTCTGATTTGGTAAAGGAGAAAAAAACGTTACCTTTTTTTCTCAGGACTCAGAATATTATATATACCTGTTACTAGTAAATCTTTATTAATTTAAACTGTATTCTCTGGAGATTCCAGTCTGAAATTTATTCATCATGATTACCTATAAATTTTTCATGTCCAGTACACAAGATAATGCTCATAGAGTAAATAAAAAAATGTTAATAAGGCAGTAGCCATCTATCCACCCCACACACTTGACATTATTAAGATGCAAAATAGGTAATAAAAAGTTATTCTATTTCAAGTACCATTTTTGGAAGAAAACCATGTAAATGTTGATGCATGGTGAATTAAAGTAAATTAATCTGATAATATGAGTGAATTGAACAAGCTGTGCAATATAAATATTTTAATCACTTCTTGATCCAGAAGTACCTCATCTACAAATGAGCAATTACTTTCTACCTCGTGGGAGTTGTCTCTAATTATGAGGCAGTCTAGTTGGTGCTATATAAAAAGTACATGTAAATATCAAGCATCAGACCCTTGAATTTGTCATTTGTAATATGAACAGCATTTTATATCCCTTTTTCTAACCCTGTTTGTGTTTTACACTACTGATTTTATTTGTTGGTGTTTTTAACCTGGGCCGATCAGTCATTATCAGTCTTTGATTTAATCTGTGGACATGTAAACACTTCCCAGCAGAAATTCGAATGAATGCCTGTTAAATGTAAGCATAGGACTGTGTTTCTCAGTTCCCCTACACCACTCAAAACCAGCCTGCCAATGCCTCAGGCCTGAGGACTGAAGGCTAAAAACAAAAAGTCCAAGATATAAAACTGAATTATTATATCTTTTTTGTCATACGTGGCATATGTATGCCACCGGTCTTACTAAAAGCTTAATCAGCCTATTTTGCACTGAGTTGCCGTAACTATAGCAAAGGATATTGGAATCTCTGAATGGGATGATGTATGCAAAAGGAGACCAAATAGTTTTGTGTAGCACAAATATTTGTGGTGTTGTACTATGCTGGACATTCCTTATTTGGGGAAGGAAGTCATGTCATATAGCAGCAACAGCCTGGGTAGTTTCAGCAGGTGTCATTTATGCATTGCTTTTGTTGTCTTATTGATAAAAATTAGGGAGTTGTGTTCAGTTGCTGCTGATTGTCTCACTTCAGTGCAGTCTGCTCCAGAAACACAAAAATGCATTGAGAAAGACGGAGGCAGAACTGTTTGTGTCCCAATTACTAATGTCTACTTAAAGAAGGCATTCACACTTAAAGAAGGCATTCAGACTTTCTAGTGTGACATATATGAAACACTGACTTCATATAGACTAGGAATGAAACTCATATCTGCTTTTGAGGCAAAACTTTAGTCCATTTCAATTTTATATAAGATCTATTTAAATAGAATAACTCATATTCAAACAGTGTGTATGCTTTAGGGGAAAAAAAAAGAAAACAAAAGCTTCCCTGGGACATTTCAGAGAAGTGCTATTCATCCTATGGCTCACTGTTGTAATAAAAAAACGAAACAGAAGAAATTGATTGATCTGTTAAAAGATATGATGTGTTGCGAAATACGTGTTCTGGTTTTGCGATCTTTCCAGCAAATGTCAATTAAACATAAAAAATCGTTATTTCCAAACATCACTGCAGATAATTACCACAAATCTATCTTCTGTACAACTCTAAATTTCCATAATGTACCCTTACTGACAGTGACAGGAGGAAGAGTGCCATTATTTGTACCAATGGATGAAGAACAGTTCTTAGAATTACTCCACATGTACTTTGTTGAATTTACTGCTTCTGCTACACAAAACCAATTGTTTCCTGAGCCATTTATTTCCAAGATCTTGACTTTGATTTTACTCTAGTGATATCCTATGAGGAATCTTCTTCATTTTCTTCTTTCAATTTCAATCTAGGCTATTCAAGAAATACTGCCTTTTTGGTTCTTTTGAGATGCAGATGAGTGACATACGGTAGTTTCTAAGTTGATCTTTGTGTCTTTGGGATTTCTGTTTGGCTGGGGCCCATTCAAAGACTTCCATCATACTGTAATATTGTTTTGTAGAAATGAGACATGAAAACCTCTGAAAGATGAATCAAGGTGTCAAAGTGTCCTCTGGGAGCTATTCTGTGAGTGGAGTACATGTTCATACAAGGGATTAACCTAAGAGAATGGGCAGCACTACAAATAAATAGGAATGGACAGGGAGGAATAGAAAATGCAGAATGGGCACAGGCTCACTTTCACACATCCTGCTCACTTGTAAACATGATTTGCTTACAAACACTAATGAAATTTCCAATAAAAATAATCTGAAAAGATTTCAACTCATTAATGGGAAAAAGCTGGCACTCGAAGGTGTAAACAAATGGGTTTCCAACTGAACATTTTGTATTCCTAAATGAATGCCTTTGAAAAGCCTGCCTCTGTTTCCTGCAGTGAAATAAATATGCTTAGAATATGAAGGTAATAGTGCAAAAGACAATGTAGTTCAGAGATTATGATTATTAATATTAATTGATTTAAAACCAGTATGGCTGTCTTTAGTTTAATCTTTTGAAATGAAATCTACTCTCATCAAGTATGAAATTATTTTATTTTTCCTATTGCTTGCCATATCATCAATGGGTCTTACCAGTATTCTTTATTAAGCTGCAACTTAAAACATTGAAATCATCTGTAATTAGAACTTACCTAATTGATGCCTTGGGAATTTATAATAATGAAGTAATTTACCCGAGTATCGCCTGTTTACAATGTCATTCATTGATCTGTTAATAACAGACACATTAGTAACACAATAAATACTTTAGGTTTTGTATGTCAAGTGACAAAAGACTTAATTTTAAGATACCCTGTTGCTCCAAGTCTACTATACCATGGTTTTGATTAAGAATGATAACCATATGACAAACTAAAAATTCAAATTCAATGAAGAGATCCAAATATTTATAGCTAGGCACATAGTCTTTACCTTCTCATCCTGGATCTTTGATAGCTAAATTCTAGTCAGCGTACTGGGTTTCTTCTTGTAAATCTAAAGTTTTGGTTTTAAATTTTAACTGTTACATTCTCTTGCATCCTGTCCTTCCACATGATGAGTCTTGGAATTTAAATATAAAAAGCATCTATCAGTTCGGTCTACCCTCTGTGCCAGTCTGACAGTAGTCCCCATAGTTCATTAAAGTAATTAGAAGTGAGAGGTCTTCTGTCTCTTTTTCTTGGAGAGGTTATTGGATAATAGGGCTGAAAAAATGTTTTTTTCTTTTATTATTAAATAATCAATGACAATACCTGACTAGCTATATCTACACCCATATCCATATTTATATCAATATATATAGATAGACACATAAAAGATTTAACCTTCTTTTCCCAGCTTGCTGGCCCCAGAAACTAGATCACGCTGAATCCATAAAAGTGTCTGTTCAGGACTTTCTGCTTTCTTTTTCCAAAGTCTTATATGAAGTATGCTGCCTCTTGACATTTACAAAGTATGACACCTCTACGCTCTACACACTGATATAGTGTATCAATTTTCACTTAACATTAATCATTGTAATGAGTTTAATTTAGTGTAGCTGCATACACTTATCTCGCGTGAAAATCTAGGTGAAGTATTAATGTATAAACAAGTGGTTCTTGTTGTCAGGTTCCTAAGAACATACTGTTCCCTGAAAATACGAAGGTTACCTGGTTTTCCTTTGTTAAATCACATTTACCACATTAGGATTTGGGACTTCTTATTGTAAATGCTTTCTGGGAGCACCTCTTATGCTGCATTATGCATGTTCCTGGCACAAAGGACTGCCAGTCTATCCACAGTGCCCCTGATGTTTTCTGCCTTATTCCTGAAGCAACACCCTACTATTAGCTCTGTCCTGGATCTGGCCAGGTTGGAGTTACTTTTCTTTGTAGCAGTCCATATGGTGCTGTGCTTTAGACTCTTATTGTTTTAAACAGGTAACTCTTGCTTCTTTGCAGTTTGGGTGAGACAGAAAGGCATTCTTCCATAAATACATCAACTCTGCATGATCAATTCTCAGTCACACGCTGGAGGAAATGAGTTTGGTTTTGTCTTTACTACTGGGTAAAAGCTTTATCATTGAAAAAAGGGTTATTAAATTACTTCAATTTATAATTAGTCATACCACTTCATTGATAAGTGTCTCTATACTGGCGTGCACCCATAATTCAAATAAACAGAAGGAGTTACAAAAATATATGACTTTTAAATAAATAAAAATGTTCCCGTAAGTCTTTTTCTGAATGTGTAAAATTTTTGCATTTCTTCTTGCTGGAAAGATAATTGCCATGTAAACTTAGAGGAAAAGGGAGACAAATTTTGCTATTTTTTACAGTGTCATTTTTTGGTCTCTGTAAATTTTTATGTCATTCATGTTTCTTTTTATGACTATGTTTCTTTCTTTTGTATCATAGGTATGTATGGGAAAATTCAAGAAAGTTAAAAGTTTATTTGCCTACAGGAGAAAATTACAGCTAATGATTTGTAGTTTGCAAACAACAAAAGGCAAGATGATGGCAATGCAGAGTAGCATCACCTTTTCCTTGGGTTGTATGAGCCTGTGGCACCATCCTGTGAATAGTGTGGTGCATTTTTTGTCACACTCCAAAATACACATCAGAACTAGTATACTAAGATATTATTATGTAGTACCTTCCTCCATCCTTCTTAAAGAAAATGTGTTTTCTGCTGGCTTTAGGATGAAGATATACTGAGATTTATTATCCACTGCCTATTGAGAAATATAGTGTGTAAACAGAGGTTTTATTACTTATTTCTATAGAATAATAGAATCATAGAATGGTTAGAGTTGGAAGGGACCTTAAAGATCATCGAGTTCCAATCCCCCTGTCATGGGCAGGGACACCTCCCACTAGAGCAGGTTGCTCAAAGCCCCATCCAGCCTGGCCTTGAACACTTCCAAGGATGGGGCACCCACAACTTCTCTGGGCAACCTGCTCCAGTGTACGCATGCTCACCTTCTGATTACATAAAATCCAGCAAATCTCCATAAACAAGAATTACTCATCTCTCCTTTATCTATTTTATAACTAGTTCTTTATTCCATTGTTTGATTAGTAACCTTTCACCTTCTGCCTGAATACCTTGATTTTTTGCTGTTTACAAATGACAGACATCTTTGGGACTAAAGCACCGTGCATGGCACATAGGAAGAAAAAGTAGGAATTAACAAAGCAAGGTACCTACAATACCTAATGAGAAGAGAGATGTTAACATCAAGAGGGAGAACAATGAGGAAGGGAGGCTTTCTTTTTGGTTATTTTCATTTGCAAGAGACTCTTGGAAAAACAAGAATATAAAGCTGGCAGAGTCCTTAGGCTACAGAGGTAAAAATGATAAGGTAATTTAAATTTCCTTGTACGATCCAGCTGCTCCTTTATACGTGGAGTTACATGTGTTCTATGCTAACAGCTGGTACAGAGATATCTGTAAGTCCTAAATATTTAAGTTTTGATTCATTTGATAATTGCTTCTACATTTTAGACCATTGGCTAGTAAAAGTGATATCAGACTGTTTCTGATAATCTATTAATTACTTCTTTGACAAACTCGGGAAGTTGAATATTAGATACTGTTCATGCAGGCACTGTAAGCAGCAAAGACTCGGATAATATTTCAGAAATTAAAGTTGCAAAAATAAAAAGAACTTTGGATTCACTTGTCAAGCCTTTTTGTCTCCTATAATATCACTTACAAGAAAAGAGAAAATTCTGTAATCTTTACTTATCACAATGGAACTAACTTCCCTAGGAAAGACAGACAGCTAAGCCTTGATATCTCATCAGTGAAATAAAGCTACTTAAGGGGATAACTGGTTTTCTGTATAACACTGAGAGGTCAGTGTGACCTGGTGGCAAAGAGGAATCTAAAAAAAAAAAAAAGGCATTTTATTTCCTGTACTAAGAACAAAATGTTTTCTCCCCAGTAAAATTAAAATGCAGAAAGAAAATTTCAAACGTCTACATTTTTGTGTATTCAAATGAGTGAAGAATAACCACAAATGGACAACTGTTTCAGTTGCTTTAAATGGGGGGATTTAGACTGAATTGCACTTTGTCTTTATTTTAAGAATAAGTATTTTCCAGTACCACTAGGTGTCATCATATCTATTATTAATTCTTGTACAAGAGATTTTCCCAGTACCTAGCAGACAAAGTTGATGACTTTATAAGCTTCATCAAAATTTCAGTTTAAAAAGAAACAAAAGAAGTAAAAACATAAGATGTTATGAAATGGGAGAAGTTAATCCCTGAAAGCTCAGTTACACTGAAGATAAAGAAGTCTATAAAATCAGAGACTTGGAAATTATAAACTAAAACTAATTTCATTAATTTCAGTACTTTCAGTACTTTCCTCTTGAATACAGAGACGCCTTCTTTTAATCTTCATCTGATACCTTCCATTAGTGCATATTATCTCAGTCAAGAATTAGCTTTACGTTCTTAATTATAAAGCTGTGACCTGAAAAACCAGACTCCCAGGACTGTTAATCCTGCAAGTAGTTTCTAATGGCAGGCACATTCTCTTTGCTCTAAACATCTTTATCCATGTACTTAGATAGCTGTTCTTGTGCAAGCATTTGCCTCCAAGCTGTGCTCTTTAGCACTCCTCTAGTGCTCCAGCAATAAAACAGAGCTGTGCCCAAGTGCTATGATGACCTCAAGCTACTAAGTGTATTTTGCACCTATCTATCGTACTAACAGGACTCGGTTCCCCAGCTATATGAAATAATACTTTTGTGTTGGTTTTCTTTCTCCTTAGAGAAAAGTGGTGTTGAGATGGTATTTCTGCTTTTTGCATGATAGAGAACATGGTCAGGTGCGTGTTCAAAAGGTGATTCATGACATTGCCCTTCTCCAACTACAGAAACTCACAACACACTGATTTCACTGACAGAAGCATTCCTTATTCATCTGACTGCTAGGTAAACTGGGAAAATCTTCCATCTTTTGTATGGGTGACTACAGAATTCAAGGGCTGTAAGGGAGTGTGGAAATCAGCTAAGCATCTCTAATTGGTTAGAATACCCATTTAATTTTGGTCTTCATGTTCTGTGCCTCTGAACTATCTAGGAATTTTTACCAGCGGTTAGCTGAAAATCCAGAATTTATCTTGGTGGTGTTCTCCCCTAAACACCTTCTCACTCAAAACCACCTCATTATGTTTTCACTGGAAATTCTTTCTCCCTGAGGCCTGTTTTCTTTCATAAGAACCTTAAACCAGAACCTATTGGCTAATAACGTAAGTATGCTTTACAGGGAGAACAGAGACCTCAGACACTACAGAATCTGGGACTATTTACTTAAAATTCAGCAGAAGTTTAAAGGTGGACACTGGGAAAGTGAAATAGTCAAATATTGAACTTTTTCAGAGAAACCAAAGCACTTCTTTCCCCCCCCCAGTTACAGTCATTTAACATAGTTATTTATCTCTCTTCTGCAATGATTCTACATTTAAGTGAATTTAAGTGTGCTAATTATGTTATCTTAAGTTTTTGTTTTCAAAAGCTGAAGCTGCCTAAACTCCCAGTGTGAGGAACTTAGAAGGTGACATTTCACTAATGACTGCTCTGAAAAACTGACAGAGATTGATAGAGTGTTTTTTAAAGATGTCCCCATGAGAAGTATCTCATATAAAATGAAAATGACAAAGTAACTTTTAAAAACCAACTCTGCATTTTGTGTTTTGTTTACAAGAAAAAACTGAGATAGAGAAGCACTTTAAGGTAGTTTTCCAAATGCATGATGTGTATTTTTTATTTAGAAATGTCTTCAAAGAGTGTTTTTTAAACAACAGTTTTGTGCTCACTAGAAACTTATTGAAAACTGTTTTTCACTGCCCTGCATACCAGAAACATCATGGGCCAGGCTGTGTGTTGTCAGCTCAGAGAATGAGTACTGAATGAAGAACTCTGTACAGAAACCTTCAAAACTCAGTATGAGCAGATTCATACAGCACACCCCTCCCTTGGGGTGTATAGGTAAGGTAAAGCCTTACCTCTTAATCTGTTTTTTTGAATTGCATTGTCACACTATAGGTACTTGTAACCTCAAGATTTAATTTGCACAGGGATTGCATTAGGCTTTGCTCTTCTGCAGGAAATATAGAGGTCAGGTAGCTTCTTTAGGTTCTCCCCATTGCCCATGTTCCTCAGTTCAGCAGGCAGTTACCAAAGATTGCTGGGCTGCACTCTGCATTTTGGAGTCATGCACCTGTATTTCAGGCACCGCATCATAACCAAACAGATGAAGGGGCTGGTCCATCCTTTCTTCATGTAGAGAGTAGGAGAAGTTCTCTGGACCTGGGAACAGCTCAGCCCAGCCTTGTTCAGTAGTGTGAATGCACACTCATATCATACAGTGAAAAAAGTGTCTGGGCTTTGGGATTCAGTGTTATTTTTATATGGAAGTGCAAATGCAAGTAAATGCATATTCAACAAGAATACTCTGCACCTCTAGGTAGGGTTAGGTGTGCTTCATGGGTGACTAGTGGTGTTCATCTAAATAAAGTATGTAAGTTTGGTCCAAGTGTAGGTACAGTTTCCTGCTTTGACACCAGCCTTCTGTCTGCACAGAAATCAATTTGCCACTGAATGCTACTTGATTTCCATCATAGAAAAACATATTGTATATTAATATTTTATACCATTTGAGAAGTAAACATGCACCCCTCCAGATTTAATAATAAAAGTAAAATTAAACAGGATGTAAGTACTGATGGGAAGGCTGTTATTGTACAGTGTGGGAAAGTAACAGAAGATTGGTGAGGAGGACTGTAAATATGCTCAAGTGACTCACATGTGGGGTGTTGGAAAACACATCTATCACACTAATTGTTGCTTAGTTTTGTGTGCTCAACAAGTAGATAACATAGTCCTGGGATGGACTCAGGGCCACCTTATCAAATATGCCTGAGATTCTTGCCCTGCTGTTGAAGAGATCAAAGCACAGCAGAAAACTCTGCCTGCCAGAATCCTTGAAATACAGGGCCAAACAGCAAGTGGGAGGTCTCTTGCTCCCTCACTCCCTTGCTAACAAGGACTCTCATGCTAACAAGGACTCTTGCTCCGCGGGCCCTGCAGCCCCTGCTTGCCTGCCTCTGCCCGGGTGCTGCTTTCAAGGTTCCCCGATCCATGAGGTATTGAGATTAAGGTTCTTTGCCCTTAATCCATGGTTTTGTGGTTGTTCCTGTGTCCTGCCTGCATTGACTCACACATACAGCATGAAAGAATTAAGTCTAACAGCCCCATCATTACTTCAGAAGAAATTATTTTAAGAAGAAATAATGAAAAATGAGGTATTTTATTCTCTCTTGGCTTAGCTATGGTTTCATGTCTCTGTTGGTCTACTTTCTTTTAGAAGCAGAAGTGCATTAGTGTAAGTATATGCACCACCTTCACTGATTCCCCTGCATCCTCTCTGTTCTTGAAAAATAATTAAAACCAGAAATAGAAGAGAATGCTTGAGATGGGAATTGCCATCTAGCAAGCATGTGGTCATTAGGTTAGTTGTACAGTTTTATACAGTTCATAAAAATCTATTTTATTCACATGATTTCATGTGGAGGATACATAGTCAAAAGTGGCTTAGAGAGATGTTGATCATTGCTGCTGTTTCTTAAAGTGTCATCCCATCAGGTCCAATACAGGCTTAAAAAATGCAATACTCTTTTCTTATGGGTATATCAATGCAGTAAACTCTTCTTGATGAGAAGCATTGCCAGATCAATAATACATTTTATCCACATTTTCATGGTGGTCCCTTGTGCCTCCAGTTTCCATCCTAGCTATTAATTGACTCAAATGACAGCAGGTATTATAAAAAAGATTTCCAACTCCAAATCCTCTTCCTAGTCTTATATTGAAACCTTTCTAGCATTCCAGATACTATTCAGATGCTCAAGATGAAGTTTTTTGCTCTATTTCTTTTGGATAATAACATACCCCACTAATTATATTTTTTTTAATATTTATTTATTGTTCTTTTCCCCCTGTGAAGCAACCATTAAAATGAAGAAACTTTTTCGGACCAGTAGCTAAGTCCGTGATTGAAGGCATTGGAATCTTTTTTATTTGATAATTTCAGTGTGGGTTTCCAATGTCGTTAAGACCTCCACAGATTTACCTTTATCTTATTATGAGATATTAGCGCAGTGATGTACATCAGTGTGACTGTCTATCACTTGAAAGTTCATCTTTTGAATCCCCTTGTCAGCTAAGCTTTGCAATGACATACCCAGGATCTCTGGTTCCCATGCATCACTGATTTCATGTACCTGCCTTCCAGGCTTCCGAGCCGTGGGCATGTAAACTAGTTCTGTGGTCCTGCTGATGAGTCCAGCTCTCAGACTAATCTCTCTCTAAAGGATACAAATATACTTGAACACTAGTTTATAAGAAACAAATTAAATGCAAAAGCAAAAGCGAAAAGACTTGGTGCATATTACGGGTAAGGAGAGAAATTTCCCAGTTGAAGTTTACAGCTTATTATATATATATTATATATATAAGTGATTATATATGAGACATTATGATGCTTCTTCTTGTGTTTTTCAGTTTGAACGATACAGAGGAACACACAGTTATTGCAAGGGCCACTCAGATCATTTGCTTCTGAGAATTGCAAACAGCTACATTTAGATCTAGCATGGACTCACCTGTACTGCATATGTTTGCCAACATCCAAAGCTCAGATCCCTCAGCTTTCCTCAAAATCAGTTAAAGAATAGAAATAGCAGAACAGAAGCAGTTCTGGAATGACAGAAGATACTGATACTGCAGCACAAGAGTATCACAGCTCTGTATGATGTGTGACATGTGGGCAAGGCATGGGTGGACAGATGGCTCAGGAGAAGGGAGGCAGGAAAAAAGGGAAGAAACTCCAACTCTGAGAGTTCAGTAAAAGAGCTACCATCAGTCAGAAAGGATCTGGAAGCAGATCTGTGTGTCACCGTATCAGAGCACAGAACAGGCTGAAGAAAGGCCTCAGTTTATCTGACAAGAATAGGTTAATCTGCATTGGTCTTCTTTGCTCAGGCTAAAATGGTTCAGCCAGTGCTAAACAACAAAGAAAGGAAATGTTCAAATCCAGGAGCAACACTCACTCCCACACCTCTGAAAGCAGAGCAGGGAGGTCACTACAGTTTGGCCTCCAGCCTCTGAAGTGCACTTGCTGGGTACAAAGGCTGCAGGCAGCAGAGTCGGTAGTCAGCTTCAGGTTCTTAGGAGACGTGAGAACACCATGATATCTCTGAGCCCATGCGTCAGTCCTACCCTCATGGTCCTCCAATAGACCAGTAACTTTAGATTATGGCTACAAAACCCGAAGGTTTCTAGCTATCCAACAGATGCACTGGTTCAAGATACTATATTGTCAAATTTCTCAAAAATTTTGATGTTTTTCTATAACTCTCCATCCACAATGACTCTGTGATGACAATTTCACCTCTCTTCAGTAATAAAGAAATAAGACTTCACAGTCTTTCTGTGTAGTGTAAATGTGACAATGCTTAAGCAGAAACATAAAAAAATAAGAGAAATGCCAAAGTAAATCTAGGTGCCCCATCATTTTAAGTCAGTGTTAGGGCTTGACTTTTTTGTCTTTTGTTTCATTTTTTTTCCCAGTGCTTAGGTTTGGTGGTGTTATTAAACTTTATGTGTTATTTAAACTTTATGTGTTATTTTTTATGATGTCAAACTGCAAAAGATAAACATCCCTAGCTTCTGACAAAAGGGAACACAGTAGTATGAACTATCTTAACTTTTTAAAATTTAGGTATTTTATCAACATTTGAAGAACTGAAAGATGTTAAAAATCAGCTTTGGTTTTGAACATCAATTGTGAAAATATTTAGAAATTATTATTACCATTATTATTACTACTACCTACCTCTATCACTGGTATCACTTTTAAAAATGTTAGTATCCTACTCACAATAGTCACACATCCAGAGAATTTAAAGTTTGGATGAAACATAGTTAAATTTAGAGCAAAGATTAAATTTCAAAGAAAAATTTTAAGCAACATCAAGGAAAGTTTAATTCTGTAAAAACACAGTCAAAAAACCCTCTTTATTTTACATGGTAAATTACTATTGGCGTGTTCATTTCTTTCTTTCTCATTCCAGTGTTTTATACTTAGTTCACAAAGAAGAAAATTCAGTTCCTTTCGAAGTCCACATGCTGTTAGTTTGTGGATAGTATGGTAAATCCTTTGTCTTTAACAAGGAGGTTGATTTCTTGAGTGAAGTGCAAAATGGGATTTAGCTTTACCTGTAAATGCACAATTGGTGTTTTCATAACTCAGAAGCCCTAAAAGGTCTCTCCATAAGCTTCAAGATAGTATAAAGGAGTCTTCTGAAAGAATCATACTGCACTTTATGCTCTATGCTAGAAATATACCATACTGCTTTTTCCTCTACATCTTTATTTCTGGTTGTATGCTTCCCCTCACCCTCTGCCCAATCCTTTTTTATTTGTCTCTAGGCTTAGCCTTTCCATGCTTCTTTAACTTCAGGTTTTTACTTTTGCTTCTCTTTGATTTATTCTTTGTGACTTTCCCCTTAACTATCCATATTCTCTAGGGGTCCTCTGAGGGCATAATTCAGAACTTCATGATCAGAATGACTAGAATGACCTTCTATACCATTAGGTTCATTATAAACTTTGTCAATAGCAGCTCTTAAGTTTTTGCTACAGATTTAGCCTTATAAATAATAATACAACTCCAGGATTTGTGAAACCTAAGCCCATTTCAGCACAGACAATATCAAAAATACCTACATATTAACACAGGAAATTGACTTTGAAACACAGAATTAGTCTGATAACCTGTCTAGGAGCAATACTGCTAAATTTAGCTAGACATTTAAATATTTTAAAATGTCTTCTTGAAAATCATGAAATCAACCTAAAATCATTAGGGGTTTTTTTAAACAAAAAATGAGTTTAACTGCTGCATGACATTGTTGGGGAAATGGCAGTTTCATTAATTTCTGTTTCAAGAAGTGAAAACTGATATTATCATGAAAGTATCCAACTCCAGGACTGGGGAATAGAAGGAAAAGCACCAAACAACAGCAACAAACTATGGAAAAACTACAAAATGGGGTTTACATTAAATTTTCATGTCAGTGATAGACCAGTTTGTGTATGTGACATATGCAGTGCAGTAAAAACAGTTGGGAAAAGCCCAACTCCACTTGTGGGGCACAATTGTACCTCTCACAATTGTACATGCGCTGGTTATTAGTTTTGTTCGGCACTGGCTGCATAAAAAGACATACCCCCAAAACTCTAACTCATGAATGACCGCCTTTACATTTAAACCTGCCAAACTGGTCTGTAAAACAAGTGCAAATCTATCTCTTTGTGAAGTTTTCAGTGCTGATGTTTCTGGTAGTGCTGGTTAGTCTAAAAATAACTTCAGGTTAACCCGATATTTCAGTTCCACCTGGCAGAAAGTTCAGCAGTATGAAAAATAATTATTATAAGATAAATATGAAGTGTTTTGCTTAGATTTTAGATAAACGAAAATTAGGGTCATTTGTCTGCAGCTGTTTTCTTGTGTCCATTTATACCTTCCTAGTCTTCATTATAAGAAAGTTGGTATAGATCTCTGTAACAAGTTTGTCTCTTCCACCCTAAAGGATTCACTTAACTTTTTTTTTCTATGAGTAGCAGCAGCTCTTTCTTTGTAGTATGACTCTGGTTACCCACAGTAGAGCTGTTCTTTTGTCTTAAGAAATAGTGCATAGATTTAACTGAGCTGAAAAAATTTAGAGATGACCATTTTCCTCAATTGTGGCCTTCAGGGAAAATGCTGATATCCTGCTGAAACGTGGCACCAGTGCTGGAAGTCAAGGCTAGGTTAAGGATATTTCCAAAATGTAAACAGCAGTTATTTCAGTGAAGTCAAGCAAGCTCAGCTACTCATAAACATGGGTTAAAAGAAAGACTGGCTACACTGCCCCAGCTCCCAGTGTATTATTTGTTTTCCTTCACTTCACAGACATCCAAGTTTGGAAAAAGGAATCTCATGCGACACTTTCCTGTACCTTTGAATCTGTTTCCTATTCTTATGAAAATTCTTGGGCAAGAATTGCTGACAAGCAAGTAAGAGAAACTATTGGGTGCCTATAATAAATGTTACTATTAAGGCTGAACTTCAGTTAGGAAGTTAGTTCATCAAGAATGTTCTGAATGATCCTAATTCACACTGTATGCCACCTGGACTTACTGCCAGGATATGCTGTCCAGGCAGCAAGACTCAGATTTCTGTGAATAGACTGTTTTGGTAATGTTCCCTCTATGTCAAATGGGTTGGCACCATGACGTCTTTCTTTGCACTATGCCCACACTCTGCAACCTACAGGAGCTATTCCTCAGAGACGGTGTCTCAGAGAATTCAGCCAATATTGGCATACAGGTCCAAATGCCCTGCTTCGGGACTATATATTGCCTCTGTGTACCTGGCTCTGTCAGTGCTCCACCGGACAGACTTTTGCACCTTCAGCATTTTCTGTTCAACCTCCCTCACCCCTTCACTCTCTTTATAGTCAAAACATTCAGGCACATGATATCTCATATGCTGAAAACGGGATGATAGGCTTGTTTTTTTGGTTTCACTCAAGCCACTGCAAGAAGTTATTCTGCTGCAGACCATAGTCCTAAAACTCAACTACCTTTCCATTTATGGGAGTAGATTATAAGAACTCGATAGAGATGCTAGCAAACTCTGCCCAACATATAGTGTAATTTCCTCACTTTTGTGTTTTCTTCTCACTTTTGATGACAAGCTATTTGCTCATGCACCCAGTTCATCCTGATATCAACCTTTTCTCTGCTCTACAAATGCTCTCCATGTTTGTCTTATGGTGTTCCAGGGGCACACCATGCCCAGGCTGCCCTGCATCCCTCCTCTCTCAAATGCAGGATCCTTTTCACTTTGCAACCTCTTCAGTGCTTCTGTGCTTCCAGGGCTCTCTGAACTATAGGCATGGTTGCTGCCTGCTTCAATGGGCTCTCCTCAGCCTAATCAAGCCTGGGGAAGTTGTAGAATTCAAGGGATCATATAGGAAACAAGTTACAGCAGACAAGTTAGCCAGAGCATGCATTTTTATAGCATTTATTAAACAACAGACCACATGCTGTTGTTGCACTTATCCTATCTGTAGATATTTCTGAGGAGTTCTACCTGTATCTGAGCATCTTTTTGGCTAAAAAAATCATATTAGCTGTAAATTCAGGTCAGAGATAGGCATAAACATCTGATAAACTGAGTCTTGCACACATTGAAGTGAAGACACATTTTGAGGTTGATTTAGGTCAATTATGAACCCTTATCAAAATTTAATAACACTTCTTAAAAATAAGTGTTAGTATGTAATGAAATAAAAATTGAAGAACAAACAGTAGGAAACCCTAATCATATTTATATCTCATTTCCATTTATATTAGTAGCAAGCTTTTAGACTCAGTATTGAATTGAACATTTTCTGCTATTTAATAAACAGATTGCTTGTGTTCAAGGATCTTGTCCATGGGATTATTTGTGTTTCACTTCTTTTTTTCTCCCCTGTGCTGTTCCCTTATCTGTGTATGTGAAATAGCAAGTAGCACGGGAAAATATTCAAATAAGATGCTTTTTTAAAAAAAGAGAAATTTGCTCTCTGATGTAAATTATGTTTGATGTGGCCCTTAAGTTAAAGTTTGTACTGCTTCAATTGCTGTTCTTTTAAGTATGAATCTACTTTTAGAAAGTGATTCATGCAGGGAGATTTAATACGTCTTTACCTCATAGGATATGGACAAAAAGTAGTGAAAAGTCCACTCGTTTCTGCTATGACTATTCACATGTGCTTATCAATTATGCATTACTGCATACCATGGGACATTTATCCACTTTAAAAACAAGAACAGCACCAAAAAAAAAGAGCAAGGTACAAAATATTTCAGGATAATAGTCTTATTTCAGCACTATATGTTGTCCTTATGCTTTACCAGGGAATTCCTGGTTGATAAGGAAACTGTCCTTGGAGAATTCTCCAGAAGTTTCTTGTGTCATGAAGAAACTTGCCCTTTCTTTAACATAATAATAATATTATGCTTCCTTTTCATGACAGCTGGGACAAAGGAATGGAAACGTTGGAGTTCTCAATGTCTTGCTTTCTTGATGTCTTTGGAACAGCTAAATGCCCCTTGGAATTGCATAGGGTATACATGGGGACTAGCTGCTTGGCCAGGCTCACCCCATTTTGTAAGGGTAAGTGGAAGGTGAGAGCATCTGCATCATTAAGGTTATCCAATCAAGGAACTGTTCAATGAAAAAGAGGATCAAAAGTAAAGGAGGAAGTGTTAAACAAGGACACAGAGAGACACAATCCTGGTAGAAAAATGATAACAGAGGCAATGCCAAGGACCAGAAGCCTAAGCTGATAATTGTTGCGTCATCAAGAAACTGCAGGTACAGCTTTGGGAGGGCCAACCTGGAACTTGTACCAATATGAAGGGTGCAAAAAGAGGACCATGAAGATTTGGGTTGTTCAAGAGCAGCCTGTGGGACCATGCAAAAATTCTGAATGAACCCTCCTCCGAAGGGAGAAGGAATGGGGAGGAACAAAGAGGAAATTAAACAGAAAGGAATATAAAAGGGGCTGGTCACATGTAAACTGTGGCCGGTCACTAGACTTGTCTGACCAGGCCCTGCGTATAATCACTGCAGTCTGTCCTATCTTCTCATGAAATCCTTTATAAACTATCTCTATGTAATCTCACTCTCTGTCTCATCTGTGAGTGCTGTAAGGACTAAGTGCCAGTTACTGGTGAGAATTGTGCAACTGGATTTGGTGCCAGCGACTGGAATCACACCAAGGGTATAGGCACCCTGCAGCCTGTGGTGTCAGCTACCGGAGTAAATGGAAGTCTCAGCTCCAGCCACTGGAGTGGGACTGGTGAGCATTCCAGGTGCAGCTACTGGGGAGACTGGGGTGATCAAAGCAAGCCAGAGGCTCAGCAACAGCAGCTGGAGCAGGACTGTGGGTTACAGCCTATGTGCCTCGTACTGGCTGCTGGGGGTTGCCGGAGTCTTTTGCATTTTCCCCAAAGCTGGTGTGCATGGGAGTATGTGTGCATAATACACTAGCAAACTTCAAGCTGGACCATCCAGCAAGTAGATCCATTGGCAAAATCATGGGTGAGAGTACCTGGAATCCAAGCAGGGATACCAGGTAAACAAAGGCCGTGCCAGTACTTGAGGGACTGGCAAATATGCATTTGCTTGGGAACCTAAAGAGTGTTGCATGTGTGCCTGCATTAGTGACCTTCAGTCCTGATCAGCTTAAGGAGAAGAAGGGGACTTGGCTGTCTATATATAAGTCTATATTTTACGTGACTCCTGGTGATGTTACATGTGGGTACTGTTGAACGGAAAACCTTGATTGTGGCCATCTGAGCAGCTGACCACATCTATGTCCTCTGTGTGTATCTCAGGGTTACATGCTCAACTTTGCTGCTGTCTGAACCTGCAAACAGGTTAAACAGGGAAAGCAGCAGCAGCATCCATTGTCTTGGGACAGAAACTCCCAAGCTGTGCTCCAGTGGCCCTGCAGGAGGTAACCCTGGACCCAGAGTCCATCGGAGGAAGCATCCCCTTAACATCCCATACCATGTTTCTTTTGTTTTGAGAGGAAATTAGCTATATGCAGCAGCTGCAGAAAAGGAAATGCACTTAGAGCATTCTGATGCTTATCTAAAGACACTTTAATTCCTTTTATGGCTTATATTCTTAGGACAGGAAAAATTATCATTTGTATTAGGTATTATGAAGAAAATAAACCATGCAATGTGACTAACTCATTAAAAGAATATTCTGGTCATTCTGTGAAGAATGATGGACAGGAATGCTTCACTTTTTAGGTGAACTTGAGGCAGTATAAGATGAGTAAAGTAGATGTTGTATATTAGAAAATAATTATATGTATATGAAGCAGTGGCAGAGAGATCTCTCACTGATCTTTTCTGACCATGTCTGAGAAATGCAAAATTGAGTGCTAACACGTCAGAACACCAAGACACTCAAATCTGCTCCCAACATAAATTTTCAGAAACTCGATGTAAACCCAGAAACTCAGTGGCGCTTCTTCAGAATTACTGAAGTGCACCTTTATGCAGAATTAAGCCCACAGGACTTACCACATTAGGTAAGCACGCTGCCTCTGGCACTATCTGCCTCAAGTGCAGGTTTCTTTTATTTAATGCATAATGATTCCCTTTTAATTACTTTATACACTACAACAGCCTGTTTGTTTTTCTGATTCCTTTCCAAGAAATAATCAAAGGGAGAAATTCATGAAGGACTGGCCAATGCTGAAGTCACTTCTAGTTAACATGCTCAATTCATATTAATTCAGTGGTGCTAAGGCCACTGGCAAAGCTTTTGTGTCTCTTTTCAACATTGAGGAAGTCTCATGAGAATGATAATAAAGAGAAGAGCTGTATTATTTGCATGGTCAATAATGCAGCAGCTATGAAAGTATCAAGTTGCCTTCATGGTGAGACTGTAAATAGATTGGTCCTTCCTATTACTGTCTTTATACACAACCCCACAAAGACTCAGTTATCACTGTTCCATATATGAGGAGATTTGCAAAGAGCTCTGTCGGGTATGCAACCTGTTACCTCAGCAGCATTTCTTGTAAACAGCATACTGAAATGATAGATTTGATAATGAATAAATAATTATTTAAATTAAATGATAATTTTTCTTTTAAAAAGAAAAAAATCCTCTTTCATTCCCAAGAATTACTCCAAGGAGTCAACTCTCTTTCTTCAATGGCTGACATCCAAAGAGGACTCTGTCTATTCATCTGCCTTTGATCCCAATCCATGTATTCCTGACTCCGGAGCTGGAATCCAGTTCCCATCCATCACTGAGGCCAGTCTGGGACTTCCCCAGTGCCTGCAAGTGACGTTGTCTTGGGAGCTTGATATGGTTTTGTATATATTGTATATATTTCATGATTTCCTTTTATTTTTTTTTTAATATTAATACTTCATTAAAGTAGTTTAGTTCATTCTAAACTTATTAATCTCCTTATCTCTTCCTCTCTTCTCTTTGTCAGGGGGGAGGGGGGGCTGACTGAAGTAATTTTGCTTGGCCAATTTGGCCTAAAACACGAGAGGGTGACATATACAAAATAATTTAACATAGACCCTTGCTTTTGGGGGGAGGGATTTTGTGTTTTTATTTTTGTTTTTGTTGTTGTTATTATATTGCCTTAAGGATGTAATTTAGGAATATATTAATCAAATTTTATTTTCAATTTTTTTTTTTTATCTTATCTGGGTGTACGCAAAATATGTCTTTTCAGATGCTTGACTCTACATTGTGTTTTCTGCCTGTTGGCTAAGGTGTTTTTAGTAATGAGTAATGCCTTGTTATCTGCTAATTATCCTCATATTTCTTTGTCAAAATCACTATCAGTAACTATCATTATGGTGAAATAATAATCCTAGATTCTACCCTCACCTGGATTTGTGCATTTCTTCCTAAAATCAGCAGGAATTGCTTTGTGCATTTGGGAGGAGTTGGGGTTCCCGTTTTCCATTTCCATGGAAGTCATACCCTTCAAAACATGGTAATTTTCTGCCCAAAAAAAAAAAATCCAAAAAATCTTTTCTACCTAAAAAAAAAATGACCTACAAAAAACCCCAAATGCAGAAAGTTTATCTGCAATGAAATAATTGTTCTCAGTTGTGCCCAGTGACAGGACAAGAGGAAATGGGCACAAACTTGTACATAAGAAGTTCCGTCTAAACATGAGGAGGAACTTCCTTACTTCACGGGGTACAAAACTGGCTGGATGGCTGTGCTCAGAGAGCTGTGATTAATGGGGTGAAATCTTGTTGGCGGCCAGTCACCAGTGGTGTCCCTCAGGGCTTGTTTTTGGGGCCAGTATTGTTTAATATCTTTATTGATGATCTGGATAAGGGGATTGAGTGCACCCTCATTAAGTTTGCAGATGACACCAAACTAGGTGGGAATGTTGATCTGCTTGAGGGTCGGAAGGCTCTACAGAGGGATCTGGACAGGTTGGATCAATGGGCCAAGACCAGTGGGATGAGGTTTAATAAGGCCAAGTGCCAGGTCCTGCATTTCAGTGACAACAACCCCAGGCAATGCTACAGGCTTGGGGAAGAGTGGCTGGAAAGCTGCCGAGCAGAAAAAGACCTGGGGGTGTTGGTGGACAGCTGGCTTAACATGAGCCAGCAGTGTGCCCAGGTGGCCAAGAAGGCCAACGGCATACTGGCCTGTATCAGGAATAGCATGGCCAGCAGGAGTAGGGAAGTTATCGTGCCTCTATACTCAGCAGTGGTGAGGCCTCACCTCGAGTAATGTGTTCAGTTCTGGGACCCACACTACAAGAAGGACATTGAAGTGCTGGAGTGTGTGCAGAGGAGAGCCCCAAGCTTGTGAGGGGTCTAGAAAACAAGTGGTATGCAGAGAGGCTGAGGGAACTGGGCATGCTTAGTTTGGAGAAGAGAAGGCTGAGGGGAGATCTCATTGCCCTCTACAACTACCTGAAAGGAGACTGTAGAGAGGTGGGGGTTGGCCTCTTCTCCCAAGTGAATAATGACAGGACTAGAGGAAACGGTATGAAGTTGCGGCAGAGGAGGCTTAGATTAGATATTAGGAAGAATTGCTTCACTGAGAGAGTGGTCAGGCACTGGAACAGCCTGCCCAGGGAGGTGGTGGAGTTGCCATCCCTGGAGGTACTTCAGAAACGTGTAGACATGGCACTTCAGGGCATGCTCCAGTGCCTGAGATTGTTTGGTTCTGTCTGTTTGTGTTTTTTTTGTTTTGGTTTGTTTTTTTATTTTTTTTGTGGTTGGACTCGATGATCTCAAAGGTCCCTTCCAACCATCACGATTCTGTGATTCTGTGATACTTTGAGGGTGACAGAGCACTGCAGCAGGCTGCCCAGGGAGGTGGTGGAGTCTCCATCTCTGGAGACATTCAAAACCTGCCTGGACAAGTTCCTGTGCAACCTGCTGTAGGAAGACCTGCTTTGGCAGGGGGGGTGGGCTAGATGATCTCCAGAGGTCCCTTCCAACCCCATATCATTATGTGATTCTGTGATTCTGTGATCAAGATAGCTTTAGCTCTGCATCTTCTTTACAGAGCACTATTAATGAGAAAAAACAGATACGTCATCATTTTGCCTGCTTATTTGTCATAGTTCCATCTTCAAATTGAATCTCTCTCGAAATTTTTTTTGAGAGGGATTAGGTGCTCCTCAATGTTTGTGTACTGCAACTAATCCTGAGGGTTAATCCCATAATAAATATCACGGATAATATAAATTATCTGCAATAAGGCCAGACAACGGTATTTGGAACTGAACTTGAAGTTCAGAAGTGCTTGAAGGGCTGGATTTAGTGTGGTGCTCAATTTGATTAAATAAAGCTTTTATCAACTCCTAAGAAAGCATAAAAACAAACAAAGCAAATTTTTGCTTGTAAGTGAATCCTGAGCTCCTAGGAACAACTCAAATTGCTTAGAAATGTCTGCATTTTTTAATAACTCCAGACTCTAGTCTAATTTCTTCAGCTGTCTTACCTTTTTTGTTTTGTTTTGTAAGTCCAGCTCTGTTGACAGCAGGAAAAACTATTTTTGCCCACAACACCATAAATTATTTTTTTGTGTCTTCTGAATGATTTTCTTCATTTAATTTCATCTCAAATAAGAAAGAATTAAACATTTCTTTTGAGTTTACACAGTTTTAAATTCTCTTGCAATTTTCTTGTTGTTTGTACTTTTTTCCCCTTGATATAATTTTGAGAGATTCATCCTCTTTGTATTTTTCTTTAATCTTGATTTTCAGAATGGCAAACACTTCATATTTGCAAAACAATGTACAGGCACTACTTTAGCAGAGGATGTAATGCAATTCCCAACAGAATAACTTCTGCAGTGGAAGCAAGTTAAATACTTTATACTGTATCATAGCCAATAAAACAGAAACAGGAAAAAATATTCTATGTCTGTGAGGATCATGTCTTCTGTTCAGCTCAAAGTTACTGGGAATTCAGGGTTCCTAGGTCAATATTCTAATTTTTAAACCATAAAACCATTAATCATAAAAAATAATGGGAAAAAAGCCCCTTTTAAAACTAAACCTTTTTCCTTTTCCTTTTCTTCTTCCATTATGAAGCAGATTGATGCTTACTGAAAGTAGATTTCACTACATGGAGGACACAATATATTAACTGTAGGAAAAATAAATCAGGGATGCAAGGGAAATTCTGTGTCCAGTTCAGTATGATTATTTCCGTTTTTAAAGCTTTTCTTGATAAATAGTTAAATTAAACTCTGCATATGCACTTGACTAGGCAAAGGTTAAAAAAATCATTCCCCTTGGATCTCTCTGTTGTGTCTGAATGCTGTTGCTGATTGTAAGTATGATAGACCAAACCTTGACCACAGTATGAAAGTACTACTCCTAAACAGAAGCTGGAAAATGCAGTTAGATGTGCAATAAAGCAGTTGACAAACACAAAATTCACCCCTCTTAACTTTAGTTATGTATCTTAACTACACCATTTATTTCAGCTTGTTTTATACTCAATAGAAAAAGAGAGATCTGTCCAAGAGACGGATCATTATATCCAATGGAGACACCACTATTATTTTTCCCTTATGACTACAGATATAGCTAGTTATCTAGCCTGGAGCTGAGGAAACTTTAGATGTTGAAGTTAAGGACCATCCCAAGTCATAAATAGGTCAGTAGCAGGATTGGTTTTTTAATTCAAATCTTGCAACTGAAAAGCAGCTATGACATCATTTTGTTAAAAACACCAAATTGTGCTAGGTTTGTGGTACAATGGTCTTTTCATTTGAATTAATATGGTATTAGCAAAATACTCCTGGAAATAAAGAAGTGTGTTTAAGTCAGTTTGTTGTATATACCTTGGAGTAGATATAGCTTTATGAAATCCAGAAAACAATACCTAGACAAAATCGTCTGTGTCTCAGACAAAAATGTGTCAAATAATAAAATCTATATAAAGACCCCAGTGCCAGTATATATAAAAAAATGTATAGCATATGACATATTCTATGTATTTATATGTGAAAAAAACTGCAATGACAGTTTCTGAAAAATAGTTCAGAATTATGTAAGGAAAGAGTCTATCATGGAAAGAATATGCAAATTAAATAGATTTAAGAATGTAGATTTTCTTCACTTTCACTTTTCCTGAAACTGGAACACAACTTCCGAAACCTTAAGATTTCCTTAACAAAGTTTATTTGCATATCACAAAACTTCCCACATTCCTGTTCTTTCTAGTCTTGTCCCACTTTTCCCACTGTACAGGCCACTCTCCCCTGTTTCTCTTATCCTGCTGGCATACTACATATGCAACATAAGAATGTAAGGTAGGAAAAGTTGAAATAATCTTTTTTTTTCTTTAGAATTCAGCTGAGATTCACCTTTGCTTCATTGGCAAGTAAAGAAAAATGGTTTCTATGCTTAGTATTGCTTTCCACATTCTCCTTTACTACTTTACTAGCTTTTTCTACAGTGATGGGAGTAGTGAGGAAAAAACCCAAACCCAAACAGTATTTGTGGCTCTGAACAGCAGCTTGAACATAGTAGGGGCAATTTTTATCATCTTACTGAAATAAATAAAATGCCCTGACTATGGAGCATGATAATATTAGAAACTGGAAATAGGTAAACAGAGAAATTATCATACTTACCATGAAGTAAGGGCCACGAAGATGATCAGAGGGATGGAGCACCTCCCCTATGAGGACAGGCTGAGAGAGCTGGGGTTGTTCAGCCT
>JAOXNO010000013.1:100247264-100277523 GCA_028565335.1 Limnodromus scolopaceus | reverse complement strand
TTGTTCAGCCTGGAGAAGAGAAGGCTCTGGGGAGACCTTATAGCAGTCTTCCAGTACCTAAGGGGGGCCTACAGGAGAGATGGGGAGGGACTCTTTGTCAGGGAGTAGAGCAATAGGATGAGGGGTAATAGTTTTAAACTGAAAGAGGGGAGATTTAGATTAGACACCAGAAAGAAATTCTTTACAGTGAGGGTGGTGAGGCACTGGAACAGGTTCCCCAGAGAAGCTATGGATGCCCCATCCCTGGAAGTGTTCAAGGCCAGGCTGGACTGGGCTTTCAGCAACCTGGTCTAGTGGGAGGTGTCCCTGCTAATGGCAGGGGGGTTGGAACTCAATGATCTTTAAGGTCCTTCCCAACTCAAACCATTCTATGATTCTATGATTCTGTGATTCTAAGAGTCTTCCTCTCTCCCACAATCTTTACTTTTTCATCTATGCCTGAAATACCCCCCAAAGCTGCCATCTAAAAATCTACAAAAGTATTTGCTGAAATACTTCTGTCTTACAAAATCTCTGTCAAAAAATCATGCTCAGTTTCAAAATATCAGGATTTTTTTTCAGGATAGTTTATCACTCATTGCATACTATTAATAGACAGCATTTATTGAACTTTATATTCTCCCTCTTTATTGCAGGGATTTTATTTACTGTCTATGTCTCTTGCATATAGACATATGTTCTGATTTAAATGCTCAAGTTCACAGAGTTGACTGATAACACTCTAGTTTCTAGACTGGAATGACTCATCCAATGCAGGATATAATGGAGGTCTTTACCCAATTACACCTACGTCCTTACCTACCCTAACATTCTGTAGCCTGGCACTTCAGGCTCTTTGTAGTTGTTTTGTGTTGCTAATTTAGATTCCTAAAGCTGGGGAGGGTGGTGGGGGAATGGGGTGGGGTGCAGAAATAGTTACTCCATCAATTGGCAAAAAAAACCAACCCAAAAATCCAGAGAGCTCTGTACATCCAATAAATTGTTGTTTCACCATGAGTTCTCCATTTTTTTATCTCCTTGGGAGGACCAAGACTAGTTAGTTTGAAATGCAGACTCCTATTGCTTTCAATAAGAATAGATTATGTGGACCTCAGCTGGATGTCAGAGAAATTTCATTCTTTTGGTGTTTTTTGTGGGGCTTGGTTTTTTGTTTTATTTTTGGTTGCTTTTGTTTTTTGTTTTTTTTTTTGATAAAAAAAGACCACACAAAAGGAGAATTTATTTATTTACAGAACAAAGAAAGAAATGTAACTCTGGATCTCTAGATAGGAGGCAGAGAGAAGATTTTTCCAGTATTTTTGATCTATTTGCTCATCATATTTTGTTAAACAGGCCATTAGGCCACAGGAAAGAATAGTACTATGTTAATGTATCTATCACTTGCAATTTATTTTCTGTATTTGTAATTCATCTTTAGTCACTCAAAATATAGTAAATCCTTGAAATATGTGTTCCTATTACTTTTATAACCCTGCCAGCAGAAGGTCGAGGTTCTTTGACTATCAAAGCTCAAAGTTTTCAAATAATAAATTACAAATTTCAGGCACAGCTCAAGCTCAGTTTTCATTTGATCTAAATATGAAATGGCAAGCAAGTGATCATGTCTACTATTCAAGGGCTTTCAAACAGATTGTTGGCAGAAAAGTGCAGTGTGCTCTAATCAGGGGACATAATTGTTAGATTTACAGGCAAATCTCATTTCTCATAAAGTAATTGCAAACAGTACCTCTCTGTATGTAGCCCTACTTTTAAAAATGGTGGTTTTGAAATATAGTTTGTATACTTCTACAACGGAAAAATATAAACAGAAACTCCAATTGTTAAATGATCAGTGTTTCTGAAAAGGGGCTTTTCAAGACAGAAAAATGAAACGATAGGATTAAAAATGTTAGTTTTGTGGATGGTTATTATGAATCTAATCTGAATTGTCTGGGATGAGAAAGCTTATTTACCATTTATTAACCTTTTTTTCACTGTTTAGAATATGGGTAAATAGCACAGTATAATTGATGTTAGTAGTATTTTACCCTTTCTAGCAGCTGAGCAATTGTTTCTTCATTAAATCCCTAAATTTCTGATTTACAAATTACTTCATTTCTTGGTATCAATCTATTGGATTACTTAAGCATAACTTCTTTAACATTTATGATTTCTATTTCTTTTTTTTTATTTTAGAACTAAGACAAAAATATTACACAGGACTATTCAAATCTACACTATAACTTCCTCTTTCAGTTCTTGGTAGCTCTTGTTCATTCATTTTCCCTCTCTAAAGGCTTCTTCATTCCCCTATAATTAAGCTGAGCGCAATTTAACAAACTTTCCTCTCCTGTATGGCATTAACACCAAGCCATCTTGGTCACTGACAACAGCTCCCACATGAACACCAAAGTAAATAACAATATGGAAAGGTTGTAACAACTTATGACTACTAAAAATCTGAGTCATTATGTACTTTTGAAGACATTACAAACATGAAAACAAAAGCTGATGGTCTCAGACTTAAAAACAAAAAAAAAGACAAGATAAGCCCAATTAGTTGACCAGAAAACAGCTGGACATCAAAATCGCATATTAAGTTCTCAAAGTTGTGTTAAACTAGGAGAAAATTTTGAGAAGCACCCATTCAAAAATAAAGCGCTAACCCAGAGACTTTCCAGCTAGTATCAGCTACTGCCTAACGAGTGATGGCAATCACAGTGAATCTGTTCCAGTTACTCCCTTGGAAATATTAACAGTTTCTGTGCAAGATAACTTAAGTTATAATTCTTATAACAATGAAACCTAAAGCTATTATTGACAAAAACAACATCAGAAAACAAGGAAGAAATATTTAAGGAAGGGATGGAAGCCAGGTAACTTAAAAAGCTGTACAAGACCTAAAAGAAAATTTTTGAAAATAGCTGAAACCACCTCCTTCCCTGCTTTAATAGTATTAAAACATACAGAGTAACAAATTATTCAATAATACTCAAGAGAAATGTAAGAAGCTTTGGACAGTGAGGTGGACTGAGAACGAGCTGACTGGCAGGGCTCAGAGGGTTGTGATCAGCGGTGCAGAGTCCAGTTGGAGGCCCGTAACTAGCTGTATTCTCCAAGGGTGAGTAGTGGATCCAGTCTTGTTCAATGTATTCATCAATGACCTGGATGAGGGGACAGAGTGTACCCTCAGCAAGTTTGCTGATGATACAAAACTGAGAGGAGTGGCTGACACATCAAAAGTCTGTGCTGCCATTCAACAAGACTAGAAAATTGGGCAGTAAGGAACCTGATGAAATTCAACAAAGGGAAGTGTAGGGTCCTGCACCTAGGGAGGAATAATCACATACGCCGGTACAGATTAGGGGTTGACCTGCTGGAAAGCAGCTCTGTAGATACAGACCTGGGAGTCTTGGTGGACAACAAGTTGACCATGAGGCAGCAATGTACCTTTGTGGCCAAGAAGGCCAATGGTCTCCCGGGGTGCATTAAAAAGAATGTATCCAGAAGGTTGAGGGAGGTCATCCACCCTCTCTACTCTGCCCTGGTGAGGCCCCGTTTGGAGTATTGTGTCTAGTTCTGGGCTCCCCAGTTCAAGAAGAACAGGGAACTACTGGAAAGAGTCCAGCAGAGGGCTACAAAGATGATTAAGGGACACGAGCACCTCTCTTATGAGGAATGGCTGAGGGACTCGGGTCTGTTTAGCTTGGAGAAGACCGAGAAGGGACCTCATCAATGCTTATCAATATCTAAAGGGCGGGAGTCAAGAAGATGGAGTCATGCTCTTCTCAGTGGTGCCTGGTGACAGGACAAGGAGCAACTGACACAAGGTGGAACACAGGAAATTCCATCTGAATACATGGAAAAACTTCTTTAGTTTGAGGGTGACTGAGCACTGGAACAGGCTGCCCAGAGAGATTGTGGTATCTCTGGAGATAATCAAAGTCTGCCTGGATGTGTTCCTGTCCAGCTAGCAGAGGGTTTGACTAGATAATCTCTGAAGGTCCCTTCCAACCCCTACAATTCTGTGATCCTGTGAAACTTAAGTCAAAAGAAGACTTCCATAGCTTGCAAATGGAATAGCATATTTAGTGCTGAAGAAAATCTGGATAACCTAGTTAACGGTAATAAAATTTATTTATGGATAACAGATATGGAAAAATTGTTTCAGCAAGTGATTCTGCTACATATAGAGTCTAATCTAAATATGTCAATGAATCAATTAGGAAAACAGTAAAAATTACCAGAACAGGCAACACACAATTATGGCCTAAAACTTGAAATCTCTGTCTCCAAGGCTAACAAAACATCTAAAAATAATCCTTGCAAGTGAAGTTACTGCACTGATAAGGAATGGTACAATTGCTAACCAACAACGAGATACTTCCATTTTCTCACATATAGGAAAGTTGAAAACGTATTGTAAAAGATGTTTTCTAATTTATGGATTTAGTGATAAATGTGAAAGATATGCCTGACCTGTTTGCATCACTTCTGGGAAATCACAAAATGTCTCAGTATCACAAAATAAATGACCACTGACTTTAAATTTAATAATAAAGACAATTACGGAAAATGATCACAGAGGAAAGCCCAAAAGAACATGACAATGATTTTAAGAGGTAAGCACCAAAGCATTTCCATAGAGGCTTGAAACAGAGTTGTCTTAGTTACTGAGAAAGCCTATTAAAACTTTAGACTGATGCTCTCCAGAAAGATGCATGGGATGAAACTCCCACACGCTGTGTATTGAAAACAATGAAAGCATAGGTCTGTGTGGAAGAAACATATTTTCTGCCCTAAGATTGTGATAAAATTGTCAGTGACAATTTTGTGTTGGAAGAAGCTGCATATCGAAAAAACTCTAATCTGGTACCTATGGCTCTGCAATTGGATGTACATGACCAGGACCACAGATAGGGCAGTCAGAAGTGGGATCACCGTGCTTCAGAGGAAAAACAAGTTCTGAGACTGGTGCTGGCGCACGGGGACACTTGGTTGTAGGGCTCGTTAATCACATGTGAGCTGTGGGACTGAGGAGCCAGGGAGCATCAATGCCACTGCAGCATGTATGTGCTGTCTGCCATCACTGTTTGTTCAGATAGGAGGTAGTGGCTGGTGTCTCCAATACAATAACAGCTGTGACACATGGAAATTCCTCGAGAATTCATCTTGTGACTGAACACATCAAAGAAAAAAGAAATCTAAGCATCCAGCTAAGTGTGAGGCCTGGGTATGGTGCTCAGAAAACAATCCCTGCAATATACATTAGTCCCGAAGGACAGTCTGGAAAGTAGGAAGAGGAAAAGATGTCCAAATTTCAGCCCCTAAGGCTGAATTTAGAACCCACTAAAGAAAGTAGCACCCATTGCTACAGATCCCTTAGAGATTCTGATCAAGGTTTTGGAAAACACCTCAGTGATTTAAGTGTTTTCCTCAGTATGCAATCTATAAAAAGCTATGATTTTGAACATCCGTATTTTGAACACTCCTGGAACCCTGTTGCTTTGTCCTGGAGCTTTGATGATTCTGATCCAAAGATGAAACTTCACAGCAGTGGCTGTCGATGAGATTCTTCAGTAGATTATTCACATTCTTACAGCACAAAAAAAAAAGAATACTACTGTACCAGTACTTTGTCTTAGCTGTGTATTGTGTGGTTTATATGGTTGTTATAGTTGTACTGATGAGTTTTAGAGTCTGGTGTGGTTCTTAAATGTTAAACAATGGGATTTCCTTGCCTTTAACTGGAATCAGAGCATGTTTTTTATGTATAAAAAATATTTTAAGTGCATCCATATTACAATTTAATCTGTTTAAGTTAATTTGATATGGATATATTTATAAAAAATGCATGCTCATGCCGAAAACTCTTCAGCATCAGGTATTCCAACAAAACAAAAAATTGTAGTAAAGCTGAAAGAAAAGAAGAATTTACATTGTTTGATATGTGTACAAAATGAAGTTATGCGCTCATTATTTGATAAGTAATGCAATAGATGGTGAGAAGTAGGACCTTTGAGCGATTTGAGTGAATTTCTGGATAAAAACACCATTTCAGTTTAAACAAGATATATTTTTATAACAGTTTTTGTGTTTATTATTCTTGAATATTGCCTTTTTAATTTTATTTTTATTTTATTTTTTTATGATGATGATCATGGTGATGCAAAGATCTTTACTTTTTACCTGGAGAAGAAATTTGATAAGCCAGTTGTCTTCTGTAAGTATTCCCAAGGACCACTTTTTATCCTGATCGTAGGTGGAATCAAGAAGGAGAAGGTAAATGTTTGTGAACTTATTTAGTTTTGAATAAAAAAAAGCAATTGCTTTTTAAAATTTTTCTCCAGAAAACTAATATTTCTGAATATTTCTCAGACTACTGTAGTAAAAAAGCCCTTTTGATTCAGGTAAATAAGCAGCTTGTATTTCTAGGACCCTGATTATACTTGTATCCACATTAATATGTAGTCATTACAAATACCTTGTTACTTCAAAGGGCTCATTTAAATAACCCTTAAAGAATACATGATTGGACATGTAGCACTTACATTTCAATATGTTTCAAGGGACTGGAAATGAAAATCAATGCTGCCAAGCACTGGCCTACCTGTGCTGTCAAGGTGCTGGGAATTTTTTCAAACAAAGATGTCAGGACAAATGATAAGATGGAAATCGAGCTCTTCCTATACTACAGATGCTTGTGAAGCACAGAAAGCCTCAACTGCTTGCATGCATTTTTTGGAAAAGCTCTATAATGTTCTGAACCTAGAGTGGCCATAGTTTTTAGCTGGCTATGTGAAAGCAAATAAATTGCAGAAAAGGGACATGAGAAAAAGATGCCTGTTAGAAACACAGTTGAGATCAGTGAGTTCCTGTATGAAAACTGGGATCTCAGTTGCAGGGTCAGGTTGTATCCTACTAAATTTCTATTGTCACCTAAACGTGCAATCACTCGTTATATCTTCCCATGA
Source organism: Limnodromus scolopaceus (assembly GCA_028565335.1). NCBI lineage: Eukaryota > Metazoa > Chordata > Aves > Charadriiformes > Scolopacidae > Limnodromus > Limnodromus scolopaceus. The sequence continues at coordinate 100,270,570 of JAOXNO010000013.1, read as the reverse complement.
ACCTTTAATTAATTGCCATATCTGTTGTACCATAGGTTTCAGAAAAAAAATGAAGTAATGTTAGAAAAATCTAACAAATTCTTTCTGAAGAATGCCTGTGGAATAATGGCCAACTCATAAGTACTTTAAAAAGGATGTAAGCAGCTTTATGAGCCTCTCTGGTAACTTAGGGAATCCTAATAATGAAGTCTTACAACTTTTTTTCTACATTTGTAAATTCCAGAGAGCTTTGTGCAGAACTGATGTACCACCCAGTTTTCAGAGGCAAATTGAAAATGCTAAAAGTTTAGACTATAGATGACTTTTTCCCATTTTCTCACTCTTGTGCATCGATTACTATTTCAGAGCAACAGTTGTGTCTTCTTCTGTGGGGGACAACATTCACAAACTGGTCTTCAGCTATAGTCTGTGCCACAGTTTCTGTCCCTGTTTTTTCTGGTTCCAGTGAAAGTTGCATATCTTTATTGGGGATATGTTTTTAAAATAAATCCCCAGAGAAACAATTAAATACATTATGCATTCTGAAAAAAATGTTTTTAATTATTGGTGTAATGACAGAAAACATCTGGGAGGTAATGGAGTCCTCCTCTTATGACTAATGTATTGTTTGTCATCATATTATTTTCTACTGCCATCTCTCTCATGGCAAATAATTTTAATGAAAAGCCTGCACTAGGTTCCCTTTCATCATAATAACCATTTATTGTTAAAATTTGTTCTACAATTTTGTGGGAACAAAAGTGGAAAAGCAGCAGTCAATAATCTGCAAGTGCCTGAACAAGATTCTGTAATTTAAGAATTAAAAAAATAAACATATGTATAAACTATATATGTATAAATACATGTTTTAGTGCCTATTATGTTAAAAATATAAGCCTTCAAAGACATAATTAACTGACAGACATGAGGCATTTTAGAATACACTTCCAGAATAGCTGTTGCACTAATTCTTACCAAACTAATATTCATGTAAATCAGAAGTAACTCCTCTAGCATCTGGGAAAGTATGCCAATGTGATAGCACTGTAATTGAAATTGGAATCTGAAGTGCAGCTACCCCAGAAGCATTTGCAAAGGCTACAGAAGTCAGAATTAAACTCGTAAAACCAAAATAACTCAGACATGAATCCAAATTTTATTTCTAGATAAATCATCTTATTGTGCCTTGCTACTGCTATATGCTATTGAAAGAGTCAGATAGCACAGAAGAAAGACATAAATTAAGAAGGAATCCAGATTATGATTTTTTTTTCTTCATAAATGTAGAGTCATTTCATCTTCTGATTAAGTTACAACTGAGAGAAAAAAACCACCTCTTTAGAGTACAACTTGTTGAACATTCAACACATGGGTAAAGTCAGATTCATAGGTGCAGAACTGAATTTTACATTTTAATGCCATCTCTAGTTATTCTAATCCCTCAGTAATGTACAATATATAACAAAATCTAGGCAATATTCTGCAGAGGGTAAGTGTATACCTCTATCTGCCTTTCTGTATGTGTCCTGTGCCTTGCCTAGCAAGCCCATTGGATAAAATATGCATTTATTCTAGGTTATTATTGCATTTTGTCTCACAGAATTAAGAATAAAATTTAAAATTTTAGGGTTAGCCACTTACTCTTTTCCTGGGTTTATATTCAAGTAGGTCCTCTAATGAAGTAAGTGTATAACTGCATTCTGAATCAAACTGTTTGCAAATGGACTTACTCATACATATAAATGAAATAAGTGTATAATTGCTTTTAGACCCAAGCCGTTTCCAAGTGAAAATTACAGCATGTTATCATGTGTTCTAGCATGTTCTTAATGGCTTTTATATATGTGTGAAGAAATCATTTCAGCTTGCAGTTAGGAACATTTATTAGGATAATTATTCTAATAGAATTGGGAAAAAGCTTTTGCTATTATATCGAAACTGGCATGACAAAAATATCTTACTATTTACTTTAAATAAAAGAATTATAAGTAAAATAATTGTAGATAAGGTTGGGGGGAGGGGATAAGCTGTGTTTCATTAAGCTGGTTTCCCCTATTACAGTTTCTTGAGCTGACTGTTGCAAAAATGATTTCATTATCATGTTAAAAATATTGACAGTATTTACAGCTAAAAAGTGCACATTCAAGATTTTTTAAAAGGAAGTACAGGAAAGAGAATCTTTGCAATACAGCAGGAAGGCCAAACACCAATGTTAAGTGTAATTTATCTTTTCTACTAAATCTTTTGAAAAAGTGTAGCAGATTATTCTTCTAATTTTTATTATTTAGAAGACATTTTAAACCTTAGAGTAGAAGATTGTATATATTTCCAATAGTGACTCTAGTTTTGCATATTCGTGTTATCTATATAGCATTCCATTTTGACTCTGGCTAAACTCTTGAATTCATTTGCATTTCTGTGTCCAACTTGACATAAATTGTAACCACTGGATGGCAAGAATATTGACGAATTTAATGCAGTCAAAAAGTTCTTTGTTCATGGGTCATGAAATGGGCAATAGAAAAAGGAAAACAGTTATTTTATATCTTCTGCCAGATTAAAACATCCAGATGATGGCTAGTAACACAGACATACCTATACAAGCAGCTAAGATCTATTCAATAAAAAATTGGTATGAAATGGCATGCCCTCTGCCTGGAAAATCAGAACATAAATGAGGCTTCAGGGAGACAAAACCTGAAGCATAGAGAACCGTCTCAAATATGAACATATTTCTTTTTACTGCTGAAGTTCTTCAGCTGATGGTAGGAATATTTTCTATATTTTCTATAAGGTCTATGAAAGATGGAATTAAACAGAACATATCCTTCAAAATTATGTTTTATCTGAATTCCTTGTGACTTATAAAAACACAGGTTTGCTAACATGATCAGCACAATATGGCTCTGTGAGATAATAGAAACTGCCTATTAGGCATACTGATTACACTAAATACATGAGCTTGTTAAAAATGTTTTAAAAATTTTGTTTTAAACATTTAATTATACTTTGTTTCTCCTCATGTGATTCTTTTGTTTGATGAAAGCTCTTCATTTCTCTTCATAATTTTACTGTTAGCAGGTGTATTTCTGCAGAAGGCTCTGTGCTGCTAGGCATAAGTACTGCCATCGACATCGGTTTGACTTTTCTTGTCTGTAAACTCATGACTTAGGTACTTTGCTAGTGACCAGTGCAGGATTCCAAACAAGTATTTACTTTAAATTCCTTAGATTGGGTTATTCTCATAGCATTTCAATAACTGCTTCCTTACCCAAATTTTTTTTCTACGTATTTTTTAATATAATAAAAAATGTTTAAATTCAGAAAGTCTACAGAGAACACAAAGGTGGCTTCCTCTTCCCATGACATTTCTCTTAGCATTTAATTGACTGGTTTGTTTTCTTTTTATTTTAAAACAGGATTTGCAACTTTATACTAGTGCATTTTGAATTCTCACAACACATGTAAAAGAATAATTACATACTTTGACATCTTTTTCTTTCATTTTGTCAGACAGGGTTAAACTGTGTGTATGCATACAATCTCTTACTTTTTTCTCTTGTCGAAATTTTATGTTGAGCTCATACATGCATTAAAAGAAATGGTGTAATAAAACTAAGCAATATAATTACTGCAATGATCAACCTTAAAGACTGCAGAAGATAAATAATACCTTATTTCAAATATATGAAAATACCATTTTTGCATTTGTGGTTATTGTCCCAGCTATTTCAAATGTGAGCGAAGATACCTTCCTTTAACAAGAAGTATACATACTGAGCTTCAATGGCGGATACACTGGGAGGTAATTACATAGTGGTTGAAGACGCAAAGCTGAAATTGCAACAGTTTACAATATTTCATTGCATATATTTCTACTACTCTATCATATAGCTAAAAGCAAATAGATCATGACAGAGATGTACAGCTAGAACGATTTTACTGCTACTAGAAGCACAGTCAATAAATATTTCTTCTTTATTTTCCTCTCTTTTCTTTCTTTCTTTCTTCCTTTTATTTTTAAAGGATATAGTGCTCATAAAATTTTTTGGATTGACAGCCCAGAAGATTGAAATTCTCAATTTATCCACTGAACAAGTACCATGCAGCTGAGGTAATAATCCTTCCATATACCTCAGCCCTGACCAGGAGTGACCAGACAGAGGTCGGAGCTTCATTTCCATTCAATCCTTGGCCTTTGTGCTGACTTTGCCAGGGAGCAGAGTGATTAGTGCCAGCTGAGGTGTGGCTTTTGTGAAGGAGATGCTTGCCTCTTATGATCAGTATTGACACCAAACAGAGAATAAATCACATTTCTGGACATCCAAAGAGACAGAGCAGTAGCAAGAACTACAGTCAACATAAACATAACTATAAATTTATTTTATTGCACTTACTACCTGAAAACTCACAAGCTTGCTAGTAGTCTGTGCAAAGACAACAAACTGAGCTAAATGCAGTTGCAATAAATAGACTTTGCCTGTGACCTTTCTCTGTGCTTAATCAAAAAATCCTCTGAGAGATTATGTCTGTGTTAATTGACGTTCAGGAATCGCCTCTATCTCTATCTCTAGGCCTCTAGAGGCCTCAAGGCCTCTAATCGCCTTAGAAACAAGGGAAAGCTGAAGGAAGCTTGTTTTCTTTGTGTCTTCTTTACTAAAAACTAACTGAAGTTCTTGTAGTCTACTTACGTAAAAATATCATGATTATCTTTTTGAGTCACACAAGGAGTTTGGTCTGACATAGGAACAGAATGGCAATTTCTGTCTTTTTCTTTAGAAAGAGGAGTAATAAATACAGGTAACTCATAGCCAGTTCTGCATGAGTCCTCAGCTGTGCTCATCTGCTGCCTTGGACCAGCAATGGACTACTTTCTTCTCTGGTGCCTCACTGGTGGTATGTCAACTGGAACAATCCAGTCAGTAAAAAGAGTGAGTTTTCTGTCTCATTCTCATGTACATTTCATGTAACATGCGAAATATGTGAAGAGGAGTGATTACTAAGCAGCTTGTGAGGGTTTCCGGGGAGAAGGTAGGGATTACATAAAAACCCTTGCGCAAATAGATAGCCTGGAATTGCAACAGCTCTGCATGGGGGTGCTCATGGGTATGGGGCAGTCCTATGCAGGACAGAGTACACAGAAGGGTCAAGAACCACCAGCACTTCTCCAATAGAGTCACTATTATAGCATTGCAGAATAAGAGCACTTCCAGTCCCTCAGAGTGGGTGAAAGCCTGAACAATGCAAGCTGTGGCTTGCCAGAGAACTAACACTCAAAGATTCAACCAAGGGAACTATATGGGACAGAAGGAATGCAGCCTTTAATATTTACAAGAAAAATATGTCTATCTTTAGATTTATTTGAGAGATGGTTATATATGTATTACATGTTATTCATATTATTCATTGCAATGCATTCAGTGTGATCTCCTTAAACAGAAGAAAGTGAAAATAGAAATAAAAGCTCATAAATTGAACTAGATATTTTACAGAAAAAAATGTACATTCCTTTCATTTTCATTGAAGCAATTCTGCAGCAGGTCAGATCAAATGTACATGTAGCCCAATAATCTGTTTCTGACAGTGGACAGGAACAGATGCCCAGAGAAAGGGATAAATCGGAAATGCAGTTCCCCAGGATATCTGAGAGCAAAAGTGCAGCTTCTGGACTTGCAGAGCTAGATAGAGCGATTTTGTATTTTTTCAGGCTTGAGTGTTTTTTCTTCCATATATGTCCTGTTGCTTTTTCAATCTGTATGAACTATGACACCTACTAGTTTAAAAAGATGCCTCTAACTCATGTTACTGGAAATATGATGAACAATCATTACTTTTTTACCTTCTCTATGCCTACATTTTTATAGACCTGCATCATACTCCTTTGTCATAGTTTAACCCCAGCCAGCAACCAAGAACCACACAGCTGCTTGCTCGCTTTCCCCACTCCAGTAAGGGGAGAGAATCAGAAGAGTAAAAGTGAAAAAACTCATGGGCTGAGATAAATAGAGTTTAATAAGTAAAGCAAAAGCCACACACACAAGCAAAGAAAAACAAGGACTTCATTCACTACTTCCTATTGGCAGACAGTTGTTCATCCACCTCTGGAAAAGCAGGGCTCCATCACACGTAACTGTCACTTGGAAAGAAAAATGCCGAAATTCGGAAAGTCCCCATCCTTTCTTCTTCCCCCAGCTTTATATGCTGAGCATGATGTCATATGGTATGGAATATCCCTTTGGCCATTTGGGTTCAGCTGACCCAGCTGTGTCTCCTCCCAACTTTTTGTGCACCCCCAGCCTACACATGGCTTTGTTATGACAAATCATATCTAACTTATTTGGTGGCATCCTATGATGGCATTCCAGCATTGATGGATAAGGGAAGAGCAACTGACATCATCTACCTGGACTTGTGCAAGGCATTTGGCACTGTCCCACATGACATCCTTGTTTCTAAGTTGGAAAGACATGGACTTGAGAGATGGAACATCTGGTGGATAGGGAATTGGCTAGACAGCTGCACTCAAAGAGCTGTGGTCAATGGTTTGATGTCCAAATGGCGACCAGTGATGAGTGGCATACCTCAGGGGTTGTTACTGGGACTGCTAACACCTTTGCTGACAACATAGATGTTGGGACTGAGTGCACACTCAGCAAGTTTCCTGATGACACCAAGCTGTGTGGTATGGTCGACACGCTGGAGGGAAAGGATGCCATCCAGAGGGACCTGGACAGGCGTGCAAGATGGGCCCATGCCAACCTCATGAAGCTCAAAAAGGTCAAGTGTAATGTCCTGCACCTGGGTCAGGGCAATCCCAAGTACAAATACACTCTGGCGGACTCCTTGAGGAGGAGCAACCCTGAGGAGAAGGATTTGGGGGTGTTGGTTGATGAGAAGCCCAATGTGACCCAGCAGTATGTGCTTGCAGCCCAGAAAGCCAATTGTATCGTAGAATCATAGAATGGTCCAGGCCGGAAGGGAGCTCCAAAGGTCATCTAGTCTGACCCCCCCGCAGTCAGCAGGGACACCCCCAACTACACCAGGTTGCTCAGGGCCTCGTTGAGCCTCGCCTTGAATATCTCCAGCGAAGGGGCCTCAACCACCTCCCCAGGCAACCCGTTCCAGTGCTCCACCACTCTCATAGTAAACATTTTCCTAATATCCAGTCTAAATCTGCTCTTCTCCAACTTCAAGCCATTGCCCCTCGTCCTGTCACTACAGGCCTTTGTAAACAGACTCTCCCCAGCCTTCCTGTAGGCCCCCCTCAGGTACTGGAAGGCCGCTATTAGGTGTCCCCAGAGCCTCCTCTTCTCCAGGCTGAACAACCCCAGCTCCCTCAGCCTGTCCTCGTAGCAGAGGTGCTCCAACCCCCCGATCATTTTTGTGGCCCTCCTCTGGAACCTACTCTATCAGGTCCATGTCCTTCTTATATTGAGGGCTGCAGACCTGCACACAGTACTACAGGTGAGGTCTCACCAGGGCAGAGTAAAGTGGCAGAATCACCTCTATGGATCTGCTAGCAACACTTCTTTTGATGCATCCCAAGATGTGATTGGTCTTCTGGGCTGCAAGTGCACACTGCCTGCTCATGTCCAGTTTCTCGTCCATCAGCACCCCCAAGTCCCTTTCCTCAGGTCTGCTCTCTAATACCTCATCCCCTAGTCTGTATTGATAATGAGGATTGTTCAGGTGCAGAACCCTGCACGTGCTTTTGTTGAACCTCATGAGGTTCACCTGGTCCCACCTCTCCAGCCTGTCCAGGTCCCTCTGAATGACATTCCGTCCTTCTGGTGTATTGACAGCACCACACAGCTTGGTGTCATCTGCAAACTTGCTGATGGTGCTCTCAGTCCCTCTGTCATTGATATCCTGGGCTGCATCAAAAGAAATGTGGCCATGCAAGTCAAAGGAGGTGATTCTGCCCCTCCATTTCACTCTCATTAGACTGCACCTAGAGTAGTGCATCCAACTTTGGGGTCCTCAGCATAGGAAGGACATGTACCTGTTGAAAAGGGTCAGAGGATGGCCATGAAGATGATCAGAGGTTTGGAGCACCTCTCCTATGAAGACAGGCTGAGAGAGCTGGGGTTGTTCAGCCTGGAGGAGAGAAGGCTCCTGGGATACTTTATAGATATAGCTTTATCACAGAACTATCAGTTATAACCCCATCAGTGGTGGGCTTATAGCCATTCAAGTTGTATGTAAAATTAGGATTTTACACACATTGCACACATTAAAATGAGTGCATCACTTTTCATTCATCTCCACTGAATTGCAATTGACTTTTTATCACTCAATCAGTAACATTACATTAGTTGGCTGGTAAAATGATTTATTGGTTTTTTTGTTGATGGAAAAATTGTAGTTCATCTTTTGTAGTTTACTTAAAAGCAAAAAGCAAAACCAAAAAAAAAGCCCTGTTTTGTAAAGAAGCATGACATTATCTGAGCAAAAAAAGAGAGGATGGTGGAGATGACTCTTCATTCTCTGGGGATTTGTGAATACTCTACATGTGCAGTTTCGGGCTGGCTGTGTTCATACAATCCAAAAGAATGATTGAAGCCTGCTGTCATGAGAAAGCCATAGAGCTTAATTAAAATAACTTACAGTTTAATTAAAATAGCCATATACCACTGTGACTTAGTGAAGTAAATTGTCCTTTTGCTTACATAAAGGATAGCAAAGCTGGCACATCATGTTGCAAAAATACCCCAGATACTACCAGAATAGACATATGTTTCCTGACAATTTGCTGGACCCTTGCACCATCCCCCGTACTAAAACACAAAAATAAAACCTTTTTATGTTATTCAAGGGAGCAAGTGGGTAGATATTTCATGAGGTTGCATAACCAGAACTAGAATGGAAAAAAGATCTGACCCAGACAGAGAAGAAAGGAGACAGACAGTCCTTCAATATATGCAAACCTGTTCTTAACATAACACCCCAAGACACATATATTCTTCCAACTTCTCTCCTTTCAGCTGCATGACCTCAGGAGATTTAAAGAAATAAATGAAATATGAAAGAAAACAGACCATCCACTCTCAGCAGCATGCAGTTATGGATGTAAGTAATCAATCAGTGCAACATTCTGCCCCTAACAAGAGCTTGAACCCCTAGCAAAATTAGAGCTCCTTTAAATGCAGTTATTAATAGCAACACTCACTGAAGTGACTTGCTGCCTAGGCAAGCTAGCTGAACAAGTTTGCAGCTCAGAAAATGACAGCCACCCAGTGCCTACAATTGCCTTAGGAAGTGCACTGACAGAGTCTATGGAAATGTTCATTAATTCCGACATATGTTCATTAGGTCAGTTCAGTCTCTCCAGACATTCTTGATTACTGTTTTACCCTCGGCAGACTTACAAAACCAGGGAGGGAAAGGGATACACCAGATGTAGGGCAAGATTCTCTGGCCCATTAAATCTGTGATCAAATACGTCAAAACAGGCACCTCTATTAACAGGAGAGCCTGTTGATGATGAGAAATGTTTCTTCTTCACAAGGTAATGTTGGGTTTACTAAGGGGCTTATCCTGTATGCTGTGGTGCTCACCCTGAGAAAGTACCAGGGCTTTGGACTCCTACCTAGCTCACACTACCAAAATTCTCTGTATTTATTGCAGTGATCTGTAAGTGCAGCCAAACTATAAAATAACAAAATTTGTCAAATCATGCAAAATTTTTCAGAAGAGCTCATGCTTGAGAAGATGTTAAGGAACTTTAGAGGGACCCAGCAAAGTGAAAAAATGTCAGAAAGATATATTGGTTTAATTTAAATCTAGCCATAATCTTCATGAGCTAAAGATATATTTTATGAGCCACCAGGTCTCTCTAACTCAGTCTGTTTTAGACTATTTTCTGAATGTTTTTATAGACCTGGTTACAATAGAGGTAGCTTTTTTTTTTTATTTAGCAGAAAAGAAAAATAATAGAAGGCTGGAAGAAACGATATTAGCTAAAGCTTTCAGTTTTCCTTTCCATTAAATTTTTAGTCAAGAAAGTTCTTAACATATATCTGGGTGAAATGTCATATTGACAGGAATAGAAAAAAATGAATAAAATGTTATCTGAGATCAACTTTTTGGTATTCATAATTTTTCACACACAAAATTTCAATTTTCATATTTAAATATATCTACTGAAAATTCAGTGAGCCAAAGTTCTAGGAAAAGTGAGACTCTCCAGCAAATATTTTTTTTTTGATGAAGGAGCATTTCCTTTCAGAAATAAAAATTAGTCAGAAATTTTCCAGTTATTACATGGCAAAATTTGTTCTTAACGCCTATATAAAATCAATTAATAATTTCAGTTCTTCTTTTAAACTATGTATTCACATCATTGAAAATTGCTAACACTGGGTCAATTGTTTACTTTTCTCTCCCTGAAACAACTTCAGCATAGTTCAGTTGTCTATATAGTACGGTTAATAGTTTTTCTTCCGTGTTTACTTTATCTCTACACTTTTCTTTGGGGAAGGGGAAGAATACATCATACAACAACATTGCACTGTGAAGATCTTTGGTAGTTAAGAGGTACTTCAGGGCTTAGGATTTACTAGGACACTGGAAACAAGACAATGAAAAATCTCTATAAATTCCCTAAAAGAATATATAATACTTATTAAGAAATTTAAAAAAAATATATATAAAAATCACAACTGTATAGTCCAGTTAATCCTATGTTATCAGATTATCTGAAGGGCTATATAGCAACCCAGATTTTTATTTAATGAACAATTGTGTTTTCACTGTCACAGTGACTGTGACAAGTAAGAACTCTGGCACGTGACATAAAGTAGGATAGTCTGACAGTTTTGTTCCAATGGTGGCTGCTGGCAGCAAACAGACAGTTATTGCTTCATTATTTGATATTCAAATTAATATTTTACCATGCTAAAGCATTGTTAATTATATTAATAAAGATATTGCTCATTATTCATGAAAAGTACTCTATATTCTAATACATAGAGCTCTAAATTTATCAGATACATAAAATGTGATTTCCAGTGAGAAAAACACAGCTCCCATAACATCCGACAGAAATTTGAGGATCCTGAAATATCAGAGAAAGAAATCTGTCATAGGTAATGTAAAAACATTGAGTAGTCTGGTACTTGACATAACAGGGATAGAAATAATCTCTACAGATCAGCTCCATTGAAGTGAAGACTGCTGAAGTCTTCACTGAAGACTCAGTGAAGACTGCTTAATCTCTAGAAGAAGTTTCTGACCAAACTAGTCAACATACTCGTCTTGGTTTGATCTTGATTTGATCGCTGTTATAAAAAATGCCAAAGGGAAATAAACATGAAGAAAAGTATATATATACTTTTGTATGCATGTATTTATTTCTAAACTTCAACCTCTGTGTGCAGGCTTACAGCTAACATTATCATAAAGTGAATATTTATAGAACAATTTAGGTTGGAAGAAGCTCTGGGAGGTTGTCTGGAAGTTGTTACTCAAACTCAGAGCTAATTCCAATGGTCTAGGAAGCTTCCGTTAGCTCAGAAATAGAAAAGCCATACTAGTCCTATAATTACTACTTTCCAAATACTGTAGTATTTCATTTGTCTTTCCAACATGTAATAAATTAAAATGCATTCTCTGTATTCTGTGAAGTTTTAATTTACTTCAAAAATATAACCTCTAGTTTCATTATCATTCACTAAGAGTTTTTGCAAATGTGTGAGCCTTGAATTATGCAGACTTACATGACTGCAGTTTTCACAGCTGTTAAACTGAGTTTGCTATTTAAAAACTTACTCAAGAATCCGTTGATGGAAAAATATCTTAATTAGTTGTTTAGAGAACTAGATGTTTTTTCCTAAGCAGATTTTTAAATAATAGTATTAAGCAGCTCAGGTATAAACAAACCAAAATACAGAATTTCCTACCAATTGTAGCTTGTTACACTTACAAACTTTTAAGCTTTTTTTTTTGAAAAAAAAAAAGAGGATAGTGGAAGTAGAATTTAGGCTTGGGGTTTTTTGTTTTTTGGGTTTTTTTGTATGTGTGTGTTGTTTTGGGGTTGTTTTTTTTTTGGTTTTTTTTTGTTTTTAATTAACATTGAGATAACAATTATATACACACATGTATACACACACACACACACACTGCTTCCTCTGCAGCCATTATATGGGACTATCTGGAAACTTACAGTAGCATTAACAATTCAACATTAGCCACACAGAGTTCACACACATGGCAGACTGCGGTAGAAGAAGGCAAAGTTTCTTGGATTCAGTGTAGGCACACTTGCTTCCTGACTGGCTCTCAATAATGCTGCTGCCCTCTGTCCCTACAGGTACTTTTTGTCCTCCCCAGCAGGAGTGATCTGCCAACATCCTAGCTCCCTGACCTCATTCTATCAAATGAGAGAAAAAGGTAATATTAGCAGTGTGTTAAAAAGTGGTTAGACTCACCAGGATCATTTTGCAGAAGTGGCCAGGAACCCGGTGGCACAAATTGGGTGACTGATACGCGGGCACGGTGGTGTCAGTTGCTGAACCCCCAGGGGTAGGCAGCATTGCAACACTGCTGTTCTTGACTGGCTTTCATAGAGTGTCATTTAACCTCTAAGTACCTTCAGTCTGAGATTAATAAATTAAGAATAGGACCATTTTGTGGGTATAATGCAAAGCTTATTTAAGAGTTGCAAAGTATTGTTGTGTCTCCTCAGAGAAGAGCTTTAATGGTGTAAAACAACATCAGGTGCTAAAACTGTAAATCCTTTAATGACAGAACCTTGGACTCCTAAGATCCTCCACAAGGTGATTAAATGAAGTGCCATGAACAAATATAATGAAAACACTACTGAAAACAAAAATAATAAGAATGTACTAGGGTGTCGGTTTGGGCCAGATATTTCTGCTGATGACTTTTAAAGAAAAGAGAATTTCAGTGCCTTGGTATTGTTTTTTTTAAAAAAAGTATTTAAATTCTGAATCCTAAAAAGTATATTCTTAACCTGTCCTTAACTTTGGTCATAAATGGAACTACAGATGTGAATAAGCTATCCTTATGGCTCACAAAATTAAAAACCTAAATAATTGCAAACTATAATTCTATATTTTCCTTGTATCACTGATTTAAGGGACTTCATTACAGCACCCCATTAGTCAACTTTAAATGAAGTTGACCTCATCACTTGCTGCATACAAAATGCAATAGTTCCTGCTGCCTATGGGGGACGCATATGTAAGTTGTTCAAAAGTTGCCTAAAAACATGAGTTAGGTTCCCGGTTAGTTCTACTGAAGTCAGCGAGGGTGATTCTCTCCCCTCTTGCACTTGTATCAGCCATGAGTGTCACTGTGGGTGAACAGGACTGTCCAAAGACCAGAAGAAAGAATAGAAGAAGCCAAAACACTGGCAGGGGAAGGCCCGTGATCAAGTCCTAACAACCCATAAACAGTGCTGCCCGACTGACGGAGGGGAATTCCACCCGCCTGGCAGGTGGGGGTTGCAGGGGCGTGTGGGTTGGGAAAGGAGATACATTGGTACTATACAAGCTGCCTGTTTGTTGTAATAAACGATTCTGGGTGCATGACCGGCTGGTGTCCGTCCTTTCATATGCTACATGTCACAGCTGAAGTTAATGCCTTCAAATACTGTATTGACAAAATCGTGCATTTCATAATAACAAGTTGTTCTTCGGCTTGCTAATTTAGAATGCTTTGTTTGTATGTTAATTGAGAAAAATCTGGAATTGCTGACATTTAAAGACTTGTCCTCTGACTACTTCAGAAACAAACTACCATAGTTTATTGGGCAAATCAATCTTTTATGCTATGCAAATGAATATATGTTAATATGTTTCTTTCTTTTTTACAGTTAAAAATGACATACTGAGTTGTGTCAAAGTATCCTAACATTTTTTTAGGAGTGTGAAATCTTCAGATTAAGTAGGCCAGTTCTAAATTACTTAGTAAAACTGGTTGTAAGGGAGGAAGATAAAGTAGATTACATTTCACATGTCTCTAATCAGAAAATATTATAGACACAGAGAAAAGCTCTTCTGTAAGGAGATGTATGAAGTATAAAGTATTTTTATTAAAGCCACAGTGGTGCAGGAAGTAATAGAAAACAGAGGTGAAAACAACCAAACCAAACACACATTAAAGTTTACATTGTCTGTGTTTTAGTTTGCAAAGTGTTCGGCATTAATTCCATTATTACTGTCTAACAACCAGACAATCTTGTGAGGGAGAATAGCATTTAGTGTGACAAGGATTAAAGAAAAGTTAACACAAACTTCAAAGAAAATCAGAGAATTTTAAAGAGATATTTTTGTTACTTGTCCATCTTAAAAATAGCAATCATGACTTAATGTTACAACTGTGCTTCAGCTGTATTTAGTATATTTGAAAAAAGTATTAATAAAACGCGAAGGCAGATTAAAAGGAGAATTGGATACATTACAACCCAACCGTTCCTTAATATCTAATATAATTTTAATTACGTCTTTCTGAAATGCAGAATATGCTCCCTCCTACTCACACGCTTTTTGTCTGATAACATGTAAATTAATGAATCTTAAAAAATTCAAGATATAGATTCATGCTAATATAGTTTATCTTCTTTAGTTTAAAAATACCACATTATGAACATACCTTCTATGAAATATAAATATATACGTTTTTCTCCACAGTTTAAGATGAACATTGACTTTATCATGTGATTAATTTAATAAAGGTTTTCAACAAATTTTCAGGACCTCAGATGGCCTGGTTGGCATTCCTGATGTAAACATAGATCCATTATCTTTTATGGATTGTTTAGAGTCAGACAAACAACTGCACAAGCTTGACTCTGTTCCACTCAGAACAGTGAATGGCTAGTACAGCATAGAGAAACATGCTTTGTCAGATGGGAATTTGCAGAACTGGAGAAGATGCATTTGAAGTAATATGGCATTTTGTTATCACATCAGATGAAAGATTATTATTATTTTTTTTAATTTTGCCTTCATTTGCATTTATTTTCTAAGAATTTTTGTTTTATTTTCTAATGTAACATTTAGCCTATTCATTGAAAAAATGTATTTTATTTTCTGTAGAAAAATCCTTATCTGCTTTATTAATAGTCAATAATAAACCAGGGTGAAATATAAAATATTCTCTTGGGGTCAGACCTTTCCAAATCAGAATTATACCTGAATTTGTGGCGACTCTTTTCTTTCTCTAAAATTATATGAAAAGATATGCTGACTCTGCAATATATATTTGTGTATATATATATATATATGTATAGGTATATATTGTATATATATATATATATATATATAAAATATATATAAACAAAGCAAAATATAATAAAACCATAGAATAGATTGGGTTTAAAGAGACCTTCAAAGGTCATCTAATCCAACCTTCAGGGACATCTTAAACTAGATCAGGCTGCTCAGAGCCCTGTCCAACTTGACCTTGAATGTTTCCAGGGATAGGGCATCTATTACTTCTCTGGGTGGTGTTCCAGTGTTTCACCACCCTCATTGGAAAAAAATTATTCCTTATATCTAGTCTGAATCTACCTTCTTTCAGTTTAAAACCATTACCCCTTGTCCTATCACAATGGACCTACTAAAAAGTTTGTCCCCATCTTTCTTATAAGCCCCCTTTAAGTATTGAAAGGCTGCAATAAGGTCTCCCAGAGTCTTCTCTGGGTTGAACAACCCCAACTCTCCAGGTGAGGTCTCACCAGAGCATAGTACAGGGGCAGAATCACCTCCCTTGACCTGCTGGCTGCACTTATTTTGATGCAGCCCAGGATACGGATGGCTTTCTGGGTTGCAAGTGTGCATTACTGGCTTGTGTCCAGCTTTTCATCCACCGGTACGCCCAAGCACTTTTCCTCAGGGCTGCTCTCACTCACTTCCTTCAAACCCCAACCTGTATTCATAGAATCATAGAATCATGAAATGGGTTAGGTTGGACGGAACCTTAGAGATCTTCGAATTCCAACCCCCCTGCCACGGGCAGGGACACGTCCCACTAGAGCATGTTGCTCAATGCCCCATCCAACCTGGTCTTGAACACTTCCAGGGATGGGGCATCCACAGCTTATCTGGGCAACCTGTTCCAGTGCCTCACCACCCTCATAGCGTAAAATGTCTTCCTTGTATCTAATTTAAATCTACTTTCTTTAAGTTTGAAGCCATTATCCCTCATCCTAACACTACATGCCCTTGTAAATAGTCCCTATCCAACTTTCTTGCAGGCCCCCTTCAGATACCGAAAGACTGAAGTAAAGTCTCCCCGGAACCTTCTCTTTTTCCAGGATGAACAATCCCAGGTCTCTCAGCCTGTCTTCATAGGAGAGGTTCTCCAGCCCTCTGATCATCTTCATGGCCATCCTTTGGACCCATTCCAACAGGTCCATGTCCTTCCTGTGCTGAGGACTCCAGAGATGGATGCAGGTGTGATCTAACCAAAGCAGAGTAGAGGGGCAGAATTACCTCCCTTGACTTGTCTGGCCATGCTTCTTTTGATGCAGTTCAGGATATGGTTGGCCTTCTGGGCTGCGAGGATGCATTGCTGGCTCATGTTGAGCTTCTCATCAACTAACACCTCCAAGCCCTTCTCCTCAGGGCTGTTTTTCCTCAATCCATTCTCTGCCTAACCTGTATTTCTGCTTGGGGTTGCCCTTGGCCTTGGCCTTGTTGAATCTCATTAGGCTGGCATTCTCAAGTTCTCAAACTTCTCAAGTTTGTCCAGATCCCTCTGG
This sequence comes from Limnodromus scolopaceus, assembly GCA_028565335.1. Classification (NCBI taxonomy): domain Eukaryota; kingdom Metazoa; phylum Chordata; class Aves; order Charadriiformes; family Scolopacidae; genus Limnodromus; species Limnodromus scolopaceus. The sequence goes on along the minus strand of JAOXNO010000013.1, from coordinate 100,253,862 downwards.
ATGGCATCTCTTCCCTTAGGCATGTACTCATCTTGGTACTCATCAGCAAACTTGCTGAGGGTGCCCTTGATCTCACTGTCTATGTCACTGGTGAAGATATTAAACAGTACTGGCCTTAATATGGACCCTGAGGAATACTACTCATCACTGATCTCCACCTGGACATTGAGCTGTTGACCACTACTCTCTGGATGTGACCATCCTTGTCCACTGAACAGTCCACACATCAAATCCATATTTCTCCAATTTAGAGAGATAGATGTTGTGGGAGACTGTGTCAAAGTCTTTACAGAGTTTCAGATAGATGACATTCACAACACTTTCCTTGTCCACTGATGTAGTCACTTCATCATAGAACGCCACTAGGTTCGTCAGGCAGGACTTGTCCTTGGTGAAGCCATGCTTTCTGTCTCAAATCACAGAAACTGTGGTAGACGATCATACAGATTGTCAATGTAGGCAATTCTCCTAGCTCTGACAGTCCTAAACTGTTCATAGGATGGTGCAAGAATACTCAAGGTGAACAAGTGGAAAGTATGAAAGACGCTCTATATGCATGATTCCTAAATCTTTTCTCTAGCCCCTTTTTAATGGATCTCTAAAATTTTAAAATTTTAAATTTTTTTTTTGTAACTCCATAAACATCACATAGAAAATTTGCTGGTGGTTTAGTTTCTTTTTAAAGACGTATTTTTTAGAATGAGTGTTTTATTATAATTTTTCTGCGTGGGCTTTTGTTTGGTTTTTTTTGGTTTTGTTTTTTTCTGAGGGGAAATAAACATTGAAGACCAATTTAAAACTACACTTCCAGTACAAATAAAACATTCTGATATGTATTTCATTATGTATTTTCTGAAAACAAGATTTTCTTGATCAAAGTTAACTTTGTCTTTTCTTGCTTTTACTGCAGTTCTTCCTTAATGTTCTTATATATCAAAAGGAAGAAATTTTGCTTCTGTTCTCTGAATCTTTGTACAGTTGGTGTGCTTCTATTCAGTCACGTCTTTTCTTACCTGTGTTCTTTTTTCTCACCTACCAGTGTCTCTCCATGGGTTCACTTTCCATGTTTCTAATAAACCCTTCTACCTATTTCTAAGATTACATTAGTACATGAGGTACTAATAGACAAATATCCCATTAAAATATTCAGGGTTACCTACTTGCAACCATCACCTATATCTGTAATGTCTCAGTTATTTGTTCCTTATACCCCTCTGTTTTTCTGTCTCTCTTCTTCCTGTCTGCATCACTAAACAGATACATCTCTGTGTCCACCTGATGTTTTCCTCCCCAGCTCTCATTCTATTTTTTTATATTGCTTCTATTCAGAAGTTCCAAAACTGGAACTATTATACTTTGGTTTCAACAACATTTTTCAACAAGAAATTTGGAAGAAAAGAGCTTTTCCTTGCTTTTTAAGGACTGAACAAAAATTGTTCCCAAATGTTTCATGACAATAGAAACTCAGGTAAAAAATAGAGAAAAGCAGAAAAACCATTTGATAGGCTTCTATGGAAATAAAGAAACTAACAAAAATTCCAAACCACCCAAAAGATTAAGTCCCCTTCTGTGCCCATTCCATGACCTACCTGAGGACTCCTAAAGCTACTCTGTGGCACTTTGTACCATTGAGAGTTGTGTGTCCTCACTTGCACAGATGGTGGAGCAATGGCCCAGAAGAAAAAAACACTTTTATCACTTTGCTGTTGGCCTAATGTTTAATGCTTTCCCATAACTTCATCCTTTGTTCTTCTATTCCACTAGTTTGGATCAGAGAGTTTGTTTTCTTTCTGTCACTTTTTCTTATATTACTTAGAACTGTGATGTTGGATTTCACTTAAGACTTCTGCAGAGTGTGGTACAGAAATACCAGAAATGAGAGAACCGTATACCGTCTAGCCTGCAAGTCCATCTCTGACAGCGGCAATAGCAGAGGGTGTTTAGGAAAAGCATACAAGCTTGGTCCCTTTCTGCACTCCAGTGATTTTCTCAAGCATCTGTGATCATTTGACTGGGGACATTGCAAGGACTATCCCCTTCTACTTCTTTTACTATCTATTTATGGAACTATTGTCTGTGATTTGTCTCATCTCTTCTCTATCCTGCTGATACTGTCCGCTGCTGTGACCCCTATGCCCAGAATTTCCAGAAATGACCTGTCCCCTATATGAAAAAGTACTGTATTTTGTTTTAAAATAAATCTCTACTAGTGGTATTGTTTTACTCTTAACTGCAGTATTACAAGTTTTGAAGAAAGTCAGTTCTGTATAAACCTTATTCATCACATTCCTGATTTTGCACATCTTGATTAGGTGCCCCTTCAGTCTTTTTTCGAGATGGAAGATACCCAAACAGTCTTTTTTATTCTCTCCTCATAAGGGAGTTTTTCCACATTCTTGATCATTATATTTGCACTTCTCTACATTTTCTTTAGCTTTACTGTATCTTTCCTGAGATGTCAGGAACAAAAGTACACACAGTGCCTGTAGCTTGTAAAGATTTCATACAATGGAAAAAGAACATTTTCTGTCTTGTTTTCAACAATGCCATACAGATAATTAGCAAAAATGAAAGAAAAATATATGGGGCTTTCAAACTGGTGCTCTCAGGCTGAGGACCTCAGTCCAAACATGAGAGTTACATTGATGGAGTCCTTGGTCCCCTGAGCTGAAAGGGGCCCATTGAAATTTCCTTAGCAGAGCTGCAGTGCAGAATTTAAAATCCCAGGGCAGACTGAGTTGAAGTCACAGCATGCTTAGACATATTCTCAGAGCTAGGTATCTGAGAAACAATATCAACAAAGACACAGTATGAAGTAAAGATCTGTGAGTGCCAAGGGCCATGTATGTCCTGTGTGAACAGTGAAACCACACAGTTATCTATGTTTAGGTATTGCTGCCTGTCCTGCAATCACGTTCGTCAAATGCTGCTTAGCAGATTATTTTCAGCAAGCCTTATCAGCTCTAAAGCTACATTTTTAAAAGGCTTAAATTTTATTCCTAAGTGAACATGAACTTGCAGAGCTCAAAGGTGGCAAATTCCCCAAATCGTAGATGACATATGAATTTCAGTTCCCTTCTTATTTTGTCCTTCACCCAAACGCCCATGGAACCACAACCACAAAGATGCAAAACTTTTACAATTTCAAACAGCATGAGAACTAAATTAAAATAATTTTTCTCCTCCAAAAAAGAGCATTTTGGCTTTTTTCAAGATTAAAATAATGAAACTATTTCTGGTCTGACATATTGCTTTGCACTGCAAGTCTTTATCAACAGTGATTGGTTTTAGATAGATATTTTGTATCTTCAATTTCAAGAATGCCATTCTTTTTCCTGTCCCTGGGAAAACAAAAAATCAGAAGATTATGAGTTTTATGCAGCATAAACAGACAAAGATGCCCTTTGAGTCTCTTGTATTTTTATTACTTTTGAGTTAATAGCTGAACATTTTGAGAAATTTCTTTTTTAAAAAACAATAGTTTCCAAAGTAGGAAACTATTCAGGACCTTTTAAAATATAAAATTTAAAGATATTTAAGGATCTGAACTTCATTTTGTTAGTACATTACTTGGTTTGATTTTTCCATTTTGGAAGATGTAATATCAAGATTAAGGATATTAAAATAAGATCCTAATATTAGTTTATTTTGAAGATAGTTTTTAAAGAAAAAAAGAATTCCAGCTGGATGTTTCTCTGTTGAAAAGACAGAATTGTTTATTGTTTCCTGTTATCCAGATAGAGTTGGTTGGATTTCCCTCTACTCTTAGGGAAAGCAAAAAGAACGTCACATTTGTAGAGCAATAAGATTTTCTGAAAATCCAGACATTATACAGACATTAGGGCAATCTATCATTGGAAATAGTTCAGTTGCTACATAGTTACATAGGGTGGTTCATCAGAGATTTGCACTGGCAGATGGTAAACCCTATAAAAATTATGTGTGGTATTTACTTTTACTTTCCTTTCAAGTTGTTTTTATTCCCTAAGGAGAGAATTTCCTTGTAGATTGTTTCCAAGTTTGGGAAATTCCAAATTCTTCGCTCAGATGCTGACACAAAGCATACCTTTAGCCAGATCCTTAAACCAATGGAAAATCAAGTGTCTCAGCAGCAGCAGCAGCAGGGCAGGAGCTGCCCTATGGATCATCCTGTGCTAGCTGACTCTGGGACACCTGTTCTACAGGGCTGGTCTCACAAGACGCACTGTCTCAGCTACATGATACTAGAAATCTGAACCTTCATGAGGAAAAGCTAGTCAGGCATCCAGCCCACGAAAACAAGCAATTTTCTCTAAGTCTAAGCATGTTAATGGAGTGCAAAAAAATCTATCTTGACTAAAATTATGATTCAGTCATTAATCTAGAGTTCCATTTGAACAACACATGATCTATTGCACCAAGTATTAAAAAAAAAATGGATTGAGAATTTCAAAATTAATGGTAGGGATTTTTTTTTTTCTGTATTTGAATATGTGGGCAAAAAATGAAACAAGTTACAGCAATATGGAACTGAAAGATAGCCTTATTACAGGATATGAACCAGGAGATGTCATATTGCAGGAGAAAATCTTGAGATTCCAATAATTTCTTTTAGAGTTATGTTTAGAAGATTACTTTCCAGAGGAGCAAAAGAAAACATACACGTCTCAATGCCTTTATAGATTTCCTTTGATTTTTTTCTCTTTTCTGAAACAAAAAATAAATAAGATCTCACATAAGAATAAAGAGTACATTCTGAATTAGAAACCAAGGAAATTGTATGTAGAGACTACATTTTCTAAATAAATTTTGGCTTAAGTGTTTCATTTATACTAATGAGAATAGAACCATCAGGTTCTTAAAGCTGTATTTAAAATGTTGGACCAAATGAGCTAATTTGCAGAACTCTGAGAAAATTAAGCAAGACAGTTTTGTATTTTTTCATAAGCCTGCCAATGCACTTTCATTTACTTAGGAATTCAGAGCATTCTGTACAAAGTGGAAGGCCTAGTTATTGAGGAATGTACTTTCTTAATTACAAAACTCTGCATTTAAACCTTTACCATAGGGAGTACAAAGTGAAAAATCCTGCAGCAGCTATTTTACATAAAACCTTGTAGACTAAGGTTTACAGATTGTTTCAGTGTCTTCTTGAGTGTTTTTCCTTTATTATCTTACATCTGATTTTATGCTCTTCCTCTTTTCTGGGAGGGGGAGTGGGTGTGTGAGAGGACGGAGTGCTATGTAGATGTGCTACCATAGCAACTGGTGCCAGTTACCAGACCAAAAATCAGTGATGAAGTCCAAACATGACTTTTCGAATCTGATACCTGAGGCTGGTTGTTTGCAAGGCTTTCTCAGGTTGTTCTCAGTCTTTTCTAGTTGTTTTCTTCATTGTATTCTCCAGAGGCTGAATAGGTGACCTAAACCTGCCGCAACGGCAGCATTCTTTTCTTTACAGTCCACTTTTATTCATCTGTAAAGAAAGGTCATTACCTCTTTTTCAGTGCGTCTCAAATATTATTAATGTTTTTTTTTGAAACAGCCTGTTTTGGGAAAACAGGAAGAAGTGCTTTGTTAATCTTTTCGCAACGGTCTTACATGATATAATGCCAACCAAGATTGTCCCTCTGAGAGGTGACAATATTTTGCTGCTTTCTTTTTTAGTAGTTTTCTGTACTGCTTGATCAAATTACACATCATGAAAATTCTGTATATTTTCATTTTCTTAGGTAAAAGATACAATTCTTCTGTAAAGTTTCAATTTAGGAAATAATATCTGAAACACTGGTAAGATACTACTTGAGAGCTGAATATAGAGAATCTCCTTACATATTCACAGGTAAGTAGAAAAGAAATAAGGACATCTTTCCAGACATACTTGCTAAAATGTAGGTAGGCTGCTTATACATGGGGATGTATATGCATTGTTTAAGAGAGAGAGAGATGAGTCCTACAATTATGCTACACGTGTCCTATAAATTTTTATAAAAGGTAACAAGGCAACCTTTTTATCAAAGATAGCATAGAAACAGAGTTCTTTTCTACTTTCACACTGAAGAATGGGGCATCTGAATGGACTTTCTTCTTGCCACAACCAAAACACTTTAACAGTGACTTAATCTTCACTAACCTGGAAAGTTATCACTCTAAATGAATCATGAATGGGACAATTTGGATATATTAATCCAGCCCTGTGGGTTGACAGATATTAGTTCCTTGGGTGTTTTGTTTCTGAAAGTGAAAAGTAAATACTGAATTTGCCACTCAGATTTCCTGTATAAAATTTTAACAGTGTTGTAAATTAGCACACAAATAAAGGAAAAATGAAAAGTCAGCCTAACCTAGTTTCAGTTCGAAATGTATTTGATGAAGATACGTCCCCTCAACTAGCCTGTGGGTATGAGAGTGCACATGTTGTCTCAAGTAACAGATCATAGAATCATAGAAGCATCTGGGCCGGAAGCGACCTTCAAAGGTCATCTAGTCCGACCCCCCTGCAGTCAGCAGGGACACCCCCAACTAGACCAGGTTGCCCAGGTCTCGTCGAGCCTCACCTTGAATGTCTCCAGGGAAGGGGCCTCAACCACCTCCCTGGGCAACCTGTTCCAGTGCTCCA
>JAOXNO010000013.1:100218948-100247164 GCA_028565335.1 Limnodromus scolopaceus | reverse complement strand
TGCCTGCTCATGTCCAGTTTCTCGTCCATCAGCACCCCCAAGTCCCTTTCCTCAGGGCTGCTTTCTAATACCTCGTCACCCAGTCTGTACTGATGGCGAGGCTTGTTCGGGCCCAGGGGCATAACCCTGCACTTGCTCCTGTTGAACTTCATGAGGTTTACTTGAGCCCACTTCTCCAGCCTGCCCAGGTCCCTCTGGATGAGGGTGTATCCCTCAGGTGTATTGACAACACCACACAGCTTGGTGTCGTCTGCAAACTTGCTGATGTTGCTCACCAAAAGCTGTAACATTCAAATGCATATATTTTACACAAGTAAGTAGATATTGGTTGCTTCATTGGGGCTTGTTTATCAATGAATATCAAGACAGTCAGTCTCAGAACAGAAATAAATTATACGGACACTTCTGCTACCTGAGCTCCATGGAAAATGGAGGTCTGGGAAGTTTTCTCATAGGGAGCCTTCCTGTTGCATCGGCCTAAAAGATTTATCGCTACAGTACAACTGAGTTACAGCTGCTAAAGTTACTAAGTATTTCAATATTAATTTTTCTATTTCTAGCTTTGCCTGGAATCCCCTATTCTGAATGAGTTTTCTCTGAATGGCACAAAGGATTATGTGCATAGTACATCTCTGTTGAAGATCCAGGAGACCTTCATGCACAGCAAGTTTTTTTAATGACAAGGTATTTTGAAATGAATGAACCTGGAGTGATAGAATAGAATAGAATAGAATAGAATAGAATAGAGTAGAATAGAATAGAATAGAATAGAATAGAATAGAATAGAATAGAATAGACGTTTAATTTTCATACGAACTGATTCTGGTTGATGTATTGATTCTAATCCTTGGTTGCTTAAGTGAAAAGAGCATAGAGAGTGCTCTAGCACAACTAGAGATTTCTCTTTAAGAGTTACTTTTTAGGCTACAGCCAGCTCTTCATAATTTTTCTTGCCAGACTGGACATCACTGGAGCATGCTGCATGCCGGTTTCTGTCATGGCCCATAAGAAACTGTTCTGCTTGGCAAATGTTAGACTTTTAATTGTAATGAGAGCAAGTATAACCCTCAAATCTGCCCTGGTATTGGGAATAGAAAGACAGAAGTTCTGCATGCTGCCTTGAAAGCTGCTCCTGCTTCAAGTGTTGTTAAGGTATTGCCCAATTGCTTGTTGTTTTCATTTGTTAATTTTGTCAGAGTTTCCAGTATGGAAACGTTACAAGGAGAAAAATTGCTCAGTCCTGTAGAGACCAGTAGAAAATGCTGTCTTCTGTTTTAATAGGAAAGCCTGACTTTGACTTGACATTGATGTTAAGCAATACATTACTGTGAAATCAGTCCCATGGAAATCAGAGGGGTTGAGCAGCTAAATCACATGCTCAATCCTAAATAAGCAGGGAGCAGAACTGAGGATGAAGGTTAAAGTTAGGATTTGGAGAAGCATTTGCGAAACTGAATGCTTGAATTTCAGACTGAATGATTTTTCATTTCATGGATACTTTAACAGATGCACTTGGTTCAATAGAGAGCAATCCTCCAGATATCAGCATTAATACTAAAATATTCCATTATGGTCAGTAGTTTTATAATGAATACATGAATTATTAATACAAGTATTTCTTCTATAGTTTTCTACAGCAGCAGTTGGGTGTTTCCAAGATAATGCAATCTTAGGATATACCAAGCAAATTTTTTCCAGTAGAAATAGGGAAGTATTTAAAGCATTGCACTAAACAAAAGTGTACAGTGTACACCTGGTACTCCAGAAAGATACATTCATACAGGAACCAATGCAGAAAAAGGATCCTAGGATGATTGTGGCAATAAAGAATTAATCTCATTGGCAGAGACTAAAAGTATTTGGCTGAATTCACCCAGCTGAAAGCTCCCTCTAAATACCTCATGGGAGAAAACACCAGAGAAAAGAAGTTATATAAACTAAAGGACTATGCTGGAACAAGAATATATTACTCTGAACTGGTCATGAATACATTTACAGGATGGTTTCTAAATATCCAGTCAAAGAAATGCTTTATTTATTTTCAAAACAGCATAGTGAGGTCAAGAAAGTATCCCACTTTTGAGATGGTTTTGGATGGCCCTTCATTAAGAGAGTTACATGAAGTAGTTACTTGCAATATCTGAGGATGACAATATCTTGCAATATCTTCCTTTCAAGGCCAGTTCTTGTGAAGACTTTTTATGCAGTGTCTTCTTGTCTTTTTTTTTTTTCTCTCTGCGGAAAAAAAAATAAAAATTCTGCCTTGCACAGAGGAAGTCAGTGACTCATACAATTGTATGCCTCACCAGAATGAGTGCTGTTTGCAGAGGAAACCTGGCCACACATTTCTAGAAGGACTGAAGGAGCTCAGCACTCCGTGTTGGGGTTAAGGAGGTTTCTGGACTGTAAGGAAATTGTTGCTATGGCTAGGTTGAAATGAGGGAGCACCTGTCCTGGTAGCAGCGTTGCAGCTGGGTCTCCCTGCAGCTCTCCTCCATTCCTCCATTTCAAATTCACTTCTCGGTCTGATTAGTCTAAATGAGCAATTAAACGATTTAATGCCTTTCTAGTTATCCCCAGACCCCTTTTATCTTTCCTGTCTTTTCTCCTACCTTAGAGCCAATTCTATATTTTTAAAACCTAGTTAAACTTCTTTTCCTTGAAAAAACCTTCAGGAGACAAAGGAATTGTTTAATCTGGCAACCAGCAGGCATATTCCTGGCTCTAACATTCAATTCTTTTTCAGTATCTCCCCAGCCTGATCCACATCAGCACATTCCTCAATTGTTTCTGCTGTTCAGTCGTGGCACTTTCATTTCCGTATGAGTGAACTACTTCATTAAATCTTTTTATTTTTCTTTGCTGAGAGATTTAATTGCTGTGTATGTGTCAATGATATTTTACAGATGTTTACAGTGATTATATCTAATTTAATTGGTTCATTTAAGGGCTGCCAGGGCAATGTCACATGAATGTTGGTTAGTAACATGAAATTGTTGAAAAGAAGTATTGCTGTTTGTTCTTATTAATTATATTCCAAGAAGTGAACTTAGGTGTTGCCTGGAAGTAAAATGAAGAAACAGACTCAATGTGGATTACCTGTAATGGACACTGATAAAAAGATAGGAAAACATGTTGTAGATGTTTCAATTTGGTTAGTTCTAGAAAGAACAGAAACAACAATTGCCTGCGCTTTCATGTCCTACATCACACTGTAGTGCTCTTATAAATAACTAAACAAGTAAAAGTTTGTTACACACTCATTGCTGGGCAAAATTCTCTATTTGGGGAGGAACAGAAGCTTCACAAAGGGCATTGGCATTAGTACTACATTAGGAATATAGGGAATGGAAAAAGACAACGGAGAATAAAGCAGATGTAAAAAAATAAGACATTCAAACAGGGAAATTAAACACTGGAAGGATTAGCTAAGTGAGCACTTGCCTTCTGGCTGCTGGAAAGGAACATTTCTCTTTCCTCTTTGAGACTAATAATTGATTATTAAAGGTGGCATAATATTTTTCATTTATATTTCACTTTAACTGCACTGCAGGTGATCCTCATGTGGAGAATTTCTTCTCAAAGCCCAAGAGGTTACAAATAATTACCTTAATAGTAATTGAATTATGCCTTATTATCAGTATCATATAAGAATTATATTTGAAAATGCACTGGTGATGATATATAAGGTTTCAATTCTACTTAAAGTGATACATGCTTCAATTATATGTCAACTGAAATTAGTACTAAATGTAATGAAAACTGTACATGCTCCTCTGTATGCTTTCGTTAAAGCCTCTGTGAGTCTTGCAATCCATTGAGTATGGCATTAGCATCCATAGCACAGGCTTGCCGTTGCCGTTGTGTAATGTAATGAAATGCAATGTAATGAACCAACATTACATTTATGCCATACAATAGCCATCTTTCAAATGCATGCCACAATACAGATGCTCTAAACTTCTATGTATAATACCAGTAGAGAAATCTGACACAAAATATTGGCGCTAAATATCTTGACCCTAATGATTACTTCATTACACATCTAGATATATTATTGAAATAAAAAGAAGGTCTGTCCAAATCTGTAGTCCAGAAAATAGGTCAAAAAAAGATCATGGCACATCTACAATCTGGAGCTCATGAGAATAATTAATACTGTATTTTGTACAACAAAAATAAAGGGTAATGGGGGACATCTTTTATTAAATGGAATCAAGACTACAGAGTTGAGTAATCTGAAGTATAATTTTGCTGCAGTCAGTTAAATTTTATGGCAGAAGAAATAAGGTTGATGTGCAAAAAAATAGTTTCCATTCTTTTCATTATTACTAAAAGTAAAATGTCAAAAAAAGAGAAGGGAACAAAGTAATGAAGCTGACTGGCATAGCATGTCCAAATTGCTTCATGACTAGTTTGAAATGTGTTATTAATGCATCAAATAGCAATTTAAAGGTTCAAAAATGACAGGACTTTTCACATAACTGACTCAATAACTGCATGTGTAAATATCTTGAGTAACATTTTTATTCCCTTTATTTTAGGCACACTAAAAATAGCAGGTATTATTATAACCTGAATGTTTTCTGAATCTAGTCTAATTGTGCTGTTTGTATTTATCATACAAATAATATGGGATAAATTACAAAACATATTCTGTATCCAGCCTTGACTGTGATGCCAGAAATGTATTTGTGTATAATAGCATAGTGTTAAAATCCAATCTGCATGTACATGGATAGGTGTTATTTTTACTGGTCGTGGTGAAGTTGTTGTATTTTATTGGTGAACACTTCATTAAATGATCAGGCTTTAATAAATGTCTTAGTTTGAAATAAAAATTAATTTTGCAGATACCATTTGATTTTAATGAATGTGTGCCTCTCCTCTCACCAAAGTCAGTGGGACATATAACCTTAACTATGATGAGAACATCATATCGACTATGATGTGGCTCTTGTGTTTTGTTCAATTTTTACTCATATTTCATGTGTATATATTCAAGGGAGGGAAAAGAGACAGAAAAGAAGAACATCTTTTCTTTTGGAATTTCAATGAAATAAGGTTGGAGTAGTCTTTATTTCTCTTTTGGGAAAAAAAAATAGTGTCGTCTCATTAAACAGTGATTACTGTAACCCGGTAAACATGACCGTATTGTACTTTTCACATAATAATTAAGAATACTGATAACTTTCTTATTCTCATCTTGGCTTTACTTTCTCTTTCTTATTATAATTTATAAAGGTAAACTATTACAAAGGTTTGCATATGAAATGAATAACAAGCTTGGCCTAATCCCTAACATGACTGTAATGCAGCTAGGTGGCTGTGATTCAGCAGTAGCTACACAAAGAGCCAGAGGGCGAAAAAATAACAGAGAAAAATTTAAAAGGCTAGTTGTTTTAAAACCCACATTTATTATGATTATAGAGAAGTGAAAGTGTGAGCCTTGGCCTGATAAAAGGAATAGCGTAATGATAATCTATTCACATTCAACATTCACACTCCTGCAATAATAATTTATTTTGAGATCAGCAGCAAAACAGGCCATTACACGATGGGGCACGGTGCTTGAGAGTTACTCACATCCTCCTCCATAGTGCTGAAGTGTTCTGGTAATTGTAAGGTCAGCGGTACAAACCTATAAAGAAGCATGTCTTGTAAAGAGGAGGAAATAAGCTCTGAAAACATATAATGTATGGACAGAGTGGATGAAAAATGTTTTCATCAGGATTCACCTCACCAGATGTAGTGTATCGAAATGTAATTTACTTTATTGTCCTCTTTCTAGATTTTATACTGTATTTTCTGTGTAACTTTCCTGAAGAAAGTATTTGAGGTGTGGCTAAAATAGACTTCATAAATGTATTGCCTCTTATACTTTAAGCTGAGACAGGAATACATTTTTTACTCCCTTGCAAAAGTGTAATGCTGAGAAGAAATTTCCTGTTGAAAACTTCTTTCTAATCTTCATGCAACATTTTACTGAATGTCAAACTATATTTTAAACTTCTGCAGAAGACAGCAAGAAAATGAATTACTGAATGACTGAAACATTTTGTTACTGGTTTTCAGTCTGGGACCCCAATTCAATTCCCTCCTCTGCCTGAAGCACTTTACACTCATGCTTCCCACTTCCCAGAAGAATGCCCTCACTATCAGGATATTCAGACTTTTTGAGTGGGATCTGTCAAACTCTCATGTTAAACCTAATCCAACTCTCACAGAAGAATCCTATTTTTTGATGAATACATGGCAGCTTCGCCACCTGCATTAAGCAAGTTCAAACAGTGTTAAAGTGAAAGACAAGTCTCATTTCCTCCTCCCATCTCTTATTGCATGCTCCCATCAGCCTCTTTGCATTTGGATTAGATAAAGTGTATTAAAGGGATGTCAGACCAGCTTCCTCGACCAAAAGATTTGTTTTATACAGCAATAATTTATCACCAAAACAGTGGGGATAAACTCTCAGTTGCGGTATTAATAGCTATTTTACGTCCAGAACTATTTAAGTGTAATGAACTTAAAGAATAAGATCCTGAAAATCTCTGAGATGTTAGTTTAGGACGCCCATTTTGGGACTGCAATACCAATGAATGCTTATACATTTTGTACACAATTCAGAAGGATTAGGATTAGGAAATACAGAAGGGGATTAGACCCAAGTCAATGAAACCCAAATACATTTAGATCTACTGAACGCTTCAGTAGATACTTACAGGGGATGCTATCATGATGAATCATGTCTCCCCACCTCATCCAAAATTATTTCGTAAGAGTTATGAATTTGTGCATAGTTTTGTAAAGAGTGACATTCATGAAATTGTTCTTCTTTTGTCATTAAAATTGAATCAATTATCAGTCCAGTAGATGAGTCATGGGAACCATTAGAGTTCCCTCAAAGTTGATAGGTGTTTTCAACCTCTTTTATCTTGTCTTCTAAGGATCCTGACTTTATTTAAATACAAACATGAACATAGGTAACACTCTAAAACCATAAAGTTGAAGAAATTTATGGGGGCTTGCAATGACCACTCCTTAATTGTCAATATATATTTTTAAAGAGTGTTTCCATATATTTTAGTAGCTTTAAGTCTTTCTTTATGTCAGCAGAAAGGAGTATAATTAAGATGTTAATACTTGACTTTGAAATCGAACTGTTATAAAGTAACCATAGAAAATATTAAAATAAACTGTGCCAAATGCCTTGCTCGAAGCATTCAAAAGCCTTTGTTACTTGTTAACATTTTCTTAGTGGTTGTGACTAATGATTTATCATGTTGTATTGACAAAATGAGGAGATTTTGCTTATTTTCTGAGATGTAGTTTGAATTCAGGGTTCCTAATTAAAAAAAAAAAAGAGTATAATTTGGTCTAAAAGTATTTACTTTTAAGCTGGAAAAGTACAGTTTGTACCTAGCTAAACAAAATTTAATTCACATAATTTCACAAGCCTGCATTTTTTGTTGTCTTGTGATAGCTTCCTAATTTAAGTGTTACTCTATTTAATTCAGTGAAAAGCCTTAAAAAGAATAATGCTTCGTAACTCAGAATATTAAGAATTATCTTATTTGCAGTATCTGTTGTGTAGCATGGGAATGCTCTTCAAATTATACATATATTTACTGAAGTTTGTTGCGCAGATGTGGGATTAATTGTATCTCTAAGTGCTTTGTTGAACAGCTGTCCATATCTTGCTAAAATCATGTGCCTAAGTGGATCGCCACGGATATGAGTAGGTAGCTTGATAGTGTGTTAAAGTATGAATGTAGTATGCTTATTGATATATAAAACATTTTCCTTTAAATTATCAGCTCTAGTGAATCATAAAGTGAGTAGTTATCCAGTTAGTTGCGTAATTTCCTGTTTCACACATGGAATAAATTTACCTCAAAAATATCTACTTTGGCCATTTATTAATGATAATATAAACAGATGAGAGAATGGATTTATTCTCAGGAGAAGCTGATATTGAGCTACAACAACCACAGTAACAAGGATGGAATTGTACATCAGCTCATGCTATCAAAGTTAAGTTTATGATACTCAAGAGGAAATCAACAATAAAACCCATTTCAAATAAAATAAAGGAAGTGACTTTTGCTTCTGTTTTGCCCATTTCTTCAGGAAAGTGCCAGTAGGTGTTCTTTCCAGCTTGCCTGCAAGGCAGATGAAAGGCTCCTCAGATTAATTACTGTTCAGTTGTGACAGGCTTGGGAGACAGTTTCTATTCCAGAGCCTACATTTTTTTGCCTTTTTCTCTCTCTCTCTCTTTTTTTTTTTTTTTTAATGGTGGTTTTCCTTCATTTCTGTCTGATCTCTGACTCACCACTGTGGAATGAAAAGAAAAGCTTTCTGTGCACTGCCCAGACTGTCACAAATGTTATCCTGATGGTAGTATAGGATTAAATACAGATTTTTTTTATTGAGCATTTGTATCATTGTTTGTAGCAGACCCTCTACTCTATGGAGAAAGCCTGAGATCTTTCCCAAAGCAACTTGACGTGCAGTGAAATATTGGTATTTGAATTAGAGTCTAATCAGGAGCAGCAGAGAAAATGACGTGTTTCAGTTCTGTCTTTTTTGTAGCCAATTACTCCAGGCTCCTAGTGTTCATGTCTTCCATGTACTTTCTTTAATTAGTGCTTTATTAGTTTGGCTTCAGAGAGCTGGTTCTGGAGAAAACTTTCCTGAAGCTGCCAAATGGTCACAAGCAGGAGGTGATTAAATTTAGTCTTAAGCAATAGGCATCTGCATGCATTCTTTGAATCTCAGTGTGCTTTAAAAGATGTATTCCCAATAATTTATGCCCAGAGGGATGTTATGCTGTCAGTAAATGCATCTGAAAAACTGCCTCACATTATTACCACTGTCTATATGCTATTCATTTAGATCTATTTTAATAATAGGATTCTTGACTCCTCCCCATTAAGCTCAAGTTGATTTATGTTAATGGCAAAGGAAATATGAAATGCAGGGGCCTACTTTTTGGTAGATTGGACAGGGAAAAAAAGGGGCAATTTCTGTTCAGTACAATCCTTTTTTATTGCTTCCATTATGGGTAGCTCTGTTGTCTTCATTTTATAGCTATTAACCCCTGATATTGTCTTCAGAGATGATTATTAAGGAGGACTGCGCTAGTCAAAACAGCAAAAGAATTGAATAAACACAGATGATTTATTAAAACACAGGCTATTTTTTTTCTCTATTTATTGAGAAACGGTAAATTCAGCAGAAGGTGTAGTTGTAAAACCTGCGGGTTTTATTATAGTGCAAATGCTTACAGAGCAAATGGAAGTAATGTCAGTGAAAATTTTTCATTTAATTAAAGGCTAAATGGCTGGTCAGGTTCTTTGGCCCATCAGATGCCCATTGTGCGATGGCAGGCAGGGAGCAGGCAGTAGTGCAGGGTCTCTGAGGGCAAACAGAGGTAAAGAACCAGTGGGGAAAATTATTTGCATAGTATGGGGCTTATTCTACTTCTCACAGACAGGTATCAAGCAGGTGAATTTACTTGTTTTTCAGTTGTGGTGGGTTTTTGGTGGTGGTGGTGGTGGTTTTTGGTTTTTGGCTTTTATTTTCAGAATCACCAACTCCAGATCTATGCACCAACAAGGTAGAACTTCTCCCGAGAGGAAGAATCTATGTTTCAGGATCTCTGGGTGGCACCCGCTGTCAGCTATTCCCCTTGTTTGTATCACTCCACATTTTCCCATGCTGGAGTTGTAGTCTGGAGGAGCACAGGAGGACCATAGTATTCTAGCTGCTGGAATATCCTTTTTGTAGTGTAATGAAATTTTCTAATGCTACCACAGAAGTTATTGAACATGCTTTAATGCAGTCCCATTTAATGGCAGTATTGTTCATGAAGAAGTGACTCATGGCTTTACTAATCCACGAGCATGAGTTCTGGCAGAAGTTGTTTAGAAGATGATTATTTACTAGCAATTTACAAGGTCTGTTTCTTGGTTCATAGTTATACTATGTCTCAACTGATTTAAGCAAATGAAAATATTCAAAGAATGCAACGGTATTTATTTTAACAACTTTTTTTTTATGCAATCACTAAAAGAATTATTTTATTGTAGCTAATAGTCTGTAAACAAATTAAGAACTTCATTCACTATCTGTACATAAATGGTATTCATAATCTCCGTAGACACATTTTTTTTTAAAGGATGGTGTTCGACACAGGTGTCAGCAACATATTCTGACTTACACTTTAAACAGTCACTTATATCTGTGGAGAAGGAGTACAAAATGCTATAGAAGGCTAACCTGAGGGCACAGTCCTGGATTTCTTTACACACACCTCAAATGTAAAGGAAGCAATTAAAGAAGAATTCTATCTTAACACTAGCCAATACCATTGTTTTCTTTATAGACAATACCTTAGAATGAATAGGGAAGCAATAGGTGGCAGTGAAAACAGCTAAAATACACTTTTCAATGAGCTGCTATCACACCTATTAAAAATAATTTAAAAAAAAAAAAGAAAAAATGATGTGGAGTATTTTTGTAATATTCTACAAAGCACAGCAAAAATCCCAAACAACCCATTTTTAATACGTCAGTTTTACAACTATCTTATGGCTAAGTGTTTATCTGCTTTTATTGCTATCAGTCTTATCATTTGAATGAGTTCAGTGTTTTCTGATGCCACAGTCATGCATTTTCAGCTGGTAGGTGGCAGAACTTCCTTGGAAATGAGCAAGGATGAACATTTAACTTCATTCATCAAGAACACCAATGGCACTAAGACTAATTGAAGTTTGACAGGATCACTAGGATGCTGTAACTAATGAAAGCTAGAGCTCTCAGCAGGCTTCTGCACTATGCATGACTGTATCTGAAAAAAACTTCTGAAAAGCAGAAATGTATAGTTTCTGCACGTGCTCTGGTCTTTTAAAGCTGTACAGAGACTGGAATGCAAACAATAATAGGGGTCTCTGCAGGCATGTCAACCAGAAAGGAAAGTCAAAGACAGTGTACCCCCCTTGATGAGGAAGACTAGCAAACTAGTAACAAAGGACAAGGAGAAGGCTGAGGTACTCAAAAACTTTTTTTGCCTCAGTCTTCACTCGCAACCTCACTCCCCACACTTCTCGAGTGGCTGGTCTGCAGTGGAGGGACTGGGGGATAAAAGTCTCTCCCACTGTAAGAGAAGATCAGGTTTGTGACCACATGAGGAACCTGAACATACAGAAGTCTATGGGACCTGACAAGATGAATCCCAGAGTCCTGAGAGAATTGGCTGATGTAGTTGCCAAGCCACTCTCCATATATTTGAAGAGTGATGGCAATCACAGGAAGTCCCTGGTGACTGGAAAAAGGGAAACATTTCACCCGTTTTTAAAAAGGGTAGAGAGGAGGACCCTGGGAACTACTGACCTGTCGGCCTCACATCTGCACCTAGTAAGATCCTCCTTGAAGCTAGACTAAGCCACATGGAGACAGGCTAGGCTAAGGCACAGGGAGGTGATTCGAGACAGACAGGATGGCTTCAACAAAGGCAAGTCGTGCTTGAACAACCTAGTGGCCTTCTATGATGAAGTGACTACATCAGTAGACAAGGGAAGAGCTACAGATGTCATCTATCTGGACTTCTGTAGGGCCTTTGAGATGGTCCCCCACAACTACAGGCCTAAATGAAAAACGAGGACAAACATTTTAGCAGGGCCTGTTGTGACAGAACAATGGGTAATAGGTTTGAACTAAAAGAGGGAGAATTCAGACTAGATATAAGGAAGAAATTTTTTACAATGAAGATGGTGAAACACTGGAACAGGTTGCCCAGAGAGGTGGTAGATGCACCATCCCTGGAAACGTTCAAGGTGAAGTTGGACAGGGCTCTGAGCAACCTGATCTAGTTTAAGATGGCTTTGCTCATTGCAGAGAAAGTTGGACTAGATGACCTTTAAGGGTCTCTTCCAACCCAAACTATTCTATTATCCTATGACTCTAAATCTCTTTTGAATTGCAATTGATTGGTTTAGAGTCAGCACTACTTGTAATGTGAGAGTTTCCCCCAAACCTAGATGTCATCACAAAGGAGAGAGGAAAAGAAAATCACTATAAAGCTGCATGAAAAGGTGTCTTGGGGAGAAAAGGTAAGGGTGCTTTGTAAAAGGCAAGCACAAAACTCCAGATAACACTCTTTAAGTACAAAAGAGAGTGCATCAGGTAAATCACAGGTTTTAACATTCACTTTCTTGTGCATCCCCTAGATCAGTCCTAGGGCAAACAACTGGTATGAAAAATTAAAATGAAATTGTCTTCTCATGCTGTATGGATACATTTCTACTTCCAAACAAATATGTATTACATACAAAACCCCGTGAAAGTACACAGTGAATGAAATAAATAAATATATATTTACAATGTATGAGAGTTGAATTCTGACTATTAAACAAATCCATCTTTTTTGTTCAGTAACAACCATATTATACACTTTGTTCAATTTTGCTTTCAAAGTTAGTCTTTACACTTTATATTCAGCATAAAAACCACTTCTCTTTCTGTCTAATCATCTGCTTATCTATCTTCTGTCTAGCTATCATTTTCATTTCAAAATGCTTTCCCTAAATCAGCTTGTACAATTTCTGCAGCATAGACAGAAAATATTTAATTGAGTGATGAAATACATCTAATTCTAGAGATAAATGAAGTTAAAAGTATAGAATAACACAAATATGTCTAGCACAAGAGAAGGAGAATGTCATTTTCAGTTCAGACTGATGGGGAAATATTTACTTTTCAAATTGCAATTCAACATATTGGAATTTTACCAAGACACAAACTACTTGGTGTGAAGGACAACAGAAAAACAGCTCATCCATAGATCAAGGGCAGTACACATAATTGAATAGAAAAGAATATGATAAAGTTTTATGTATTAGTGTGAGTCTCAAAGTATTTTCATATAGCCCCTAAAAATTAGTATTTCAGAGTGTTAATATCTGTGAGTAGCGGAGAAAAAATGTCTAGTTTGACCTGGAAAATACTTCTTATGACTGCAACTCATAGTTGGTCAGAATAGATCTTCAAAGGCTTTGTCTTTCTGCTTTGAATGATTCTTGTTTTTGTTTTGTTCTGTCAGACTTTTTTAAGAGGGAGATTACTTAAATTACATGAAATTAAAATACATTAACTACTCTTTCATTAGCTCATCAAAATCTTGTGCTAATAACACATGATATTACATGGTCATTTAAACTTCATTGACTTCCTAAAATAATTTTCTGTTCATGTCTAAAGTGAACGGTGACCTAGATTGTAGCAGCACTTTATAATTTTTTGAGTAACAACATTAAGTACTTACACAAGGTCAAGAGTTCAAAATATTTCACAAATAATACTTGATTAAAATTCAAATCAAGAATTCTAGAAAACTGTGTAGTTCACTCATTTGATAAAAAATATTTTTTTCTACTCAACTCCAAAATTTAATTTTTATTTATTATATATAATTTTTAAAATGCAGTTATAATATTTATCTTACTCAATAGTGAGGATAAGCAGAAATGAACACGTGAATAAGGAGCTTACAGGACATGCATGCATCAAATTTAGCTGCTTCTGAGAAATGAAATACAGAAAAAACTTATTATCACAAAATGCCTCTCAGCATTTTAAAGAAGTGGTCTCTTTCTGAAAATGCAAACAATACTGAAAATCTGTTGTTGCTCATCTTTGCAATCAACATTTTAATCTAATTTTTTGACTATTAAATGCAGGATTTTTGTCAATTCAAACATTTTAATTACATTTTAATTTTATTTAATATGATGAAAAAGTAATGAAAAATAATGGATATGTTTTATCATTTCTAAAGTAAGAAAATTCTTACTACTTTATATTTTGAAGAATTTTTGTTTCTTTCTCATAAAACCAATCTTAAAACCATAATAAGAATTTATCTCAGCTTATTTTTTTCTAGAGGTGTGTTAGACTAAAAAGATCATTGGGATTTCAGCAATATAAATAAGTGGTGCCTGCCAGAAAGCATGAACAATGACATTTAATTTTTGAATACTTTCCTGTGAAACTGCTTTTGATTTAGAGTAATGCATAATAATACAAAAATAGACAAATGTGAAAATTATATTTCTACATATATAAATAACTTAAAGAAAGTTAATTGTGAATAATATTTTCAAAAAGCTAGAACATTATTAAAGGGTCAGTTTTAGTGTGTAAACACAAACTTGGTTTTGTCAGTTTGTGGAACAGGTCCACTAATAAGAAAGAAAATATAGAATCATTATATGTGGGCTCATTTAAATGAATGCCTACTATTTAACCTTATTTAAATATTTTAATGTTTAAGGTCTTCCTCTTTGCTTACTTTCTTTTCGAAATGATATTCTTCTTTTTATATTCTGTTTTATTAAATTCGTCTCCAATTCTGACACTAGAGCTTGACTGGCTCTACAGCAATTCTTTCTTTGGGGATCTGTTTTGTTGTGCTTCATTTAGTGGCTATCTCTAAGTTCATCACATTGCTGCTCACTAGGAAACAAGAAACAGAAAATAATCAAAGGAGCCAAGTGTAGCCGGCAAGTACAGAAGGCAAAACATCAACCTCATCTGAAAGTGAAGCACCTCAGGGCAGCCCAAAAGAATCTGCGCCTTCACTTTAAAGTAACACCATTACATATGTGAAAATTAAAAGAAAGAGAATACCTGAAGCTGATAATAGCAGCAAAATGGTATTGACTAAAGGGAGAAGCAAGTGGTGATGACCAGATATTTCAGGTGACATAGTCAGAGTAGCAAGTTAAAAATGAGAGATTCATCAAATATATGCAGTGCAAGCGAGAGCATCATCTTGCAGGAAAGAGGAAAGAAGTTTATATATATGTATATGTATATGTATATATTCAAAAATACAACTGTCAAAAGAACTGTAAAGAAACGCCATCTTATTTGTGTGCTGGTTTCCTTCAGTTTTGTAGAAAGCAATGCTATCTCTATAATATGGAGTTAGAGATTTTCTTTTTGTTGGGATTTTCTTTGAAAAGCAGTGATGCAGAAACAGAGTAACTTTTGGTGTCGGGTTCTGGAAGAGTAAAGAAAAAATAAAAAGGAGGAAATAGGTAATTAAGATTATCTTGCTGAGAAGCATGAAGCATGTTGTACAATTACATACTATTAGGAGTTTAATACTCAGAGGTTGTAGCTAGATTTGCCCACTGGTGTTTCAAGGACTACCCTTTTTTATGTATAACATTAAAAACCTTAACTGCTTATTCCATCGTTTGTCTAGCATGACTTTAGGGAATATACAGTTGTTTCAGAATATCTTTCCTGTAATAATACATTTGCAAAAGGATTTGGAAATTTTCTATTTTCTCTTTAATTCTAATTATTTATTTGTCCTTTTTTTTTAATTTCGAAAAATGTACTTCTTAATTTAACATTTCTTAAAACAGGATGAATGCTGGATGTGGACTTTGATAATCTTGATTTTATTCCTGGTTCTGCAACTGTATAACTTCAATTACATTCCTAAAGGTCTTTGAGCCTCAGACTTCCAATCTGTAAAACAAGAATGATGATAACTCAGAAATGCTCCCTAAATGCAGGCAATTCTTATTATTAAATTTGAAGAAATGTAATAGTCACATGTAAAATGGATGGGCAGAATGATTCCTTTGTTATTAAATGGACAAGAAAAAATATGTTTCTTTCCCATGGACACTTTTATACAAACCGGTAAGTCAGAAGGAGAACGACCCAGAGTGAGTAAGCATTCCCCATGAGCATGTCTGCACGTCACAATGTGGGCAGTCCAGTCAAGACACCATTGCTCTTGTCATCACACCTCACATATATGAATGAGCCATGAAAGGAGGGAGTGTCAGTCTCTTCTCCCAGGTAGCAAGCAATAGGACAAGAGGAAGTGGCCCTAAGTTGTGCCAGGGGAGGTTTAGATTGGATATAAGGAAAAATTTCTTTACTGAAAGGGTTATCAAGCAGTGGAACAGGCTGCCTAGAGAAGTGCTTGAGTCACGATCTCTGTAAGCATTTAGGAGATGTGTACATGAGGCGCTTAGGGATATGGTTTAGTGATGGTTTTGGCAGTGTTAGGTTAATGGTTGGACTTGATTATCTTAAGGGTCTTTTATAGCAAAAATGATTCTATGATTCTATGTTGCAGAGTGCCAAAGTGTGTCAGCCTTTGTGGTGTGTGAACCTTGGCTGGTCACCAGGTGCCCCTTTCTCAACAGGGCAGTGAAAGAAAATATGACTAAAATCTTATCAGTAGAGATAAGGACAGGGAGATCACTTACCAATTACTGTCATTGGTAAAACAGATTCTTCTTAGGGAAATGAATTTTATTTATTTCCAATTAATCAGAGAAGGATAAAAAGAAACAAAGACAAACCTTAAAAAACCTTCCCCTCACCCTTCCTTTCTTCCCAGGCTTAACTTCACTCCCATCTCTTCTGCTTCTTCCACGTGAGCTGTAGAGGGGAATGGGGATTGCAGTCAGTCCATAACAGCTCCTCTCTGCCACTCTTTCCTCTTCATACTGCTCCCCTGCTCCAGAGTGGGGTGCCACTTACGGGATTAAGTCTTTCACCAAATTCTCCAACATGGATCTTTCCTATAGCTGCAGCTCTTCAAGAACTGCTCCAGTATGGGTCCTTTCCCTGAGGTACAGTTCTTAGTGAACAAACTGTCCCAGTGTGGGTCCCCCACAGGGTCACAAGTCCTATCAGAAAACCTGCTCCTGTGTGGGCACTTCTCCATGGGCCACAGTTCCTGTCAGGAGGCTGTTCCAGCATGGGCTCTCTATCGGCTGCAACTTCCTTCAAGGTACATTGACCCTGCTCTGGTGTGGGGTCCTCCATGTATTGCAATGTGGATATCTTCTTCACCGGGGCCTCCATGGGCTGCAGGAGGACAACCTGTGTCACCATGGTATTCACCATGGGCTGCAGGGGAATCTCTGTTCCAACACCTGGAGCACATCCTCGCCCTCCTTCTTCTCTGATGTTGCTTTCTGTAGGGCTGGTTTTCTCACATTTTTTCACTCCTCTTTCCCACCTGCTGTTGAGCAACTTTTTTACCCCTCTTAAATATTTTATCACGCATGTACTACCAACAATATTGATGGGCTCAGATTTGACCAGAGATGAGTCTGTCTTGGAGCCAGCTGGAACTGGCTCTGTCCAACACTGAGGCAGCTTCTGCTGTCTTTGCACAGAAGCCATCCCTGCAGGCTCTCCGCTACAAAATCTTGCCATGCAAACCCAATACAGCCTTGCAATGTGAGAAGCCATCCAGTAAAACTCTTCCTGTGGTCCATAAGCAACTCTACAACCTTTTGCCCACCCATCACAAGGCTGCCATGGCCGTGCCTTTAGCCTCCTATTTCAAGTGCTCATCTCCCCGTGGACTTGCACTCATGGAATCTGAACCACAGGTGTGCTGGGTTTTCTGTGGAAAGGGGTTGCCTTTGCTATTCACATTGTCCTGTTCTTCCTCTGTCTCTGCTCCTTGGCCTTGTAGCTTTCAGTCTATATACTAAGATGCCTTTGCCCTTCCCATCACAGCTTTTAGTTTGCAACTCCAGAGCCTAGCAGTAGTGTCATCTATATATTCAACAAATATTACCCTATAATAGACATGCACAAAGCTTAACAATCCATCCATGTGCATCACCTGTATCTGGTCAAGCATGCTCCAATAATAACATCATGGACAGATAGACCCAGTGAGCGGTTTGGGTAGGTCGTAGTGAAAAATGTATTGCAGCCAAGCAAAAAGTGTATGGGAGAAATTGCTTGCTGGACTGGGAAGGATGCCCGAGAGACAATGTTAATCTGGAGTTTACTGTTACTTCTCTTTCATGCTGGCCACTTGGAGGACATTTTGGCTTTTCTCTCCTTTGCTTTCTTTCTTGCTCTTTTTTCTTTTCTCTTGTTCCCCTCCAACCTCATAAGGGAATTTTGAGATGGTCATATGCAATCAGCTTATTAGTTTATCACTGTGGCTTGCAAGCCAAGGCATAACGAAAGATGTGTTCACAATAATTTAGGTACTTGACATCATTGTGGAGGCCCACAGCATGTAGGGGAGTTGAAAGTCTGAGAAGCTTCTGGTACCATTTAAATATGAGCACTTCACACAGACTCCTGTGCACTCAAAAAATGTTGACTTTACTGATACATATACAGAGTGACATATATGCTGTGACATTCTATCAAATTCTGCAAGGTCCTGGTAGTAAATGGGATTTTCCACTACGAGGCGTCTAAACTATTTAAAGAGATAATGTCCTTATATTTTACCATAAAACAATGACAACTATTTAGTTTTAGAATAGCCCTTATCTGTTCACAAAAGAAACTTAATGGAAGTTTAGCTCTTGAATCACACTGACTCATTCAGGCTTTTCTAGAAAAGAATACAATAAGCAATGTCTAACTACATTTAAGTTATTTACTTGCATTCCTTGTAATTCTGGACTTATAACTCTCTATGAGTTGTGACACAAGTACCTACAAATGATTGAAATATTTGTGCAATTTAAAAAAAAAAAAAAAAGTCTTCAAAATTGAAATGCCACCTGAAATATCTGTTTCATCTTTTTTTTTTTGAGTTTTTTTTTGAAAAAGTAACAATAAAAAACTCAGTAAATTTTCATCAGTCTTAGGGAAAGTATTTAGCTATTCCTTAAACATTCCTTCTTGCATATCCAAAACACTTTCATTTTTAGTTTTGAGAAGTTGGAATAATTTTTCATAAATTTTTCTACTGAAGTGACAAAATATTAGAAATAATTTGATGAATTTGAATTTGAATAATTTGATTTGTATGAAATGTTTTGATGAGGGACAACAGGCCATAACCTAAACAATATTAATATCAATATTTGGGTATCTGTCTTGGAGAGGCAATATTGCTAACTGTAAAATGATTTTAAATGTACCTGCCTCTGGTACAGATCTCTGGTACCTTTGTAGGTACACCAAATGTATTGATACAGCATTTTGTGACTTAATTGCTATTCTTCTTGCTCTGTAAAGTTATAATATATGGAAAATACTGCAGACTTCTATTCCCTGATGACCTATTGAGTGCATGAAAAATTTAGAATCCTCAGCTTGCATTTTAATAGCTTGCATCTAACTTAAATTTGTTGGGCATTTGGTTGTGTGTTCAAATTTAATAGAGGTGTTTTTAATTGTGACTTAATCGGAGAAGAATAAAATACTGAGCAGCTCAATGACCATTTTGCACACACAGCTGTACATTTTGTGGATAAAAATGTGGCCATAAATCTAGAGTTCTAGGTTTCTAAGGCTTGTAATCACCTAGAGACATTCTGAAAAATAGTTGCAAACTACACTGAGAATGTAATCTGACAAAAAATTAATGACTTTTATGAAATCAGATTTTCTAAATTTTCAAGTTTCTGGTTTCATATGAGTAAATATCCAGATGTGGTTGGTTCAGCTGAGATTTTCACTGAGATTTTCACTGAGATGTTGCAGCCAGCTCATTAGCACTGCTGGCATTCTGTCTCACCATGTTACACATCTGTTCTTTTTGCTGAGACACTACCCATTTCCTGTTTTGATAACATAAAAATATTCGGAAAGGCTACTTTTTTGATGCTTGACATTAAAATTCTTAACATGACCAATTCTTAATTTTTTTAAAAAATATTTTTAAAAAATATTTTAAAATATAGGTAACCAAGAGGTGGCAGTAGTCCATCCTGTATTTACTCTGTACTTCATCGTTAGAAGTATATGCTTGCCTTTCTTTGATAGACACAATTATTTCAAATCAGATGCATGCTTTTTTTTAAGTTTTCAATTGCATAGCATTCTGAGTACGGCTCCCATCCGATCAAAGTCTCGAAGATCTTTGTCAGAACCAGAGGAATGTAAGTATCTCCTTTAAAAGCTCCATCCTCTGAAGACAGCAAGACAGGTGCTCAGAAAGTGTGTGACTGGGCAAGTATGAGTGAGACCAAGATAAGCCTTTGATCCTTATGCGCAGTGGGAGGACAGGTACATCCTGTCATCCCAAGCTTAAGCATCCCCTTAAAGCTTGCAGAGCCCTGTGGTGTGGTTACATGCAGCTCTGTGACTTTGTAAGGTCCATGTCCCAAAAAACCTGCACAATTATCAGAGTTATGATGGATTGTTACTGAAATTATGTCATAATAACCACCTGGGAAGGCACAGAAGAAAAATGAAGATGACCAGCTAGCAACAGGGCCAAGGTCAGACATCAAAGTTGAGTTTTTATCACCCCAGCATAATGGTTTTCCCTGTAGAGGTGAGAAGGGAAGCATGGGGCTGGAGAAGCCGTTTGTTTTCACCCTGGCTGTGCTTTGCCTCCAACCTTTCTACTTTGCAGTGAACTTACAGTTGAGTGTGAGGAAGGACTTCACATGCGGAACCAGCTGGCATGCCGAGCAGCACAAGGCCAGATGTTGAGTGTGAAAGCTGGCAGAGAGATATATTGTCTCACAAATAAATTCACGCTTTTCCAGGGAAATAGGATGACTGACTGGACTTTTTCCCAAAACATATGACTCTCTCCTTCTGCCTTTGTAAGCTGAGGGATGGATGGGTGAGTCTTGAGGAACAAGACAGGTCTCTCCTCCATCTGAGAATGTTGGAAGATGGCAAGGGTGTGACAATGGTCAGAAATATGATGCGATGCTTTCTTAGTAAGAAATTTATATTTTCCAATAACAGTGTTACCATCCAGTCCATAAACATCCAGCAGTCTCTAGTCCCTGGAGGCAACAGCCAAAGGAATATAATTATACCAGGACCCAGAATGTGATGCAGATACTTTTGATCAAATTCAGAAAAAAAATTCAGATTTGACGTCAGGCACCACTGCAGGAAGACCTACTGTGCTGAACAAGTTCATAACAACATACTCAGTGTGATAAGATACAGTCTTAACCAGGAATAATTGCTTCATTCAGCTGTTTCCGTGGCAGAATGAAGTTTATCCATACCTTCAGAAATATCCACTTGGAAAGAACTGACTTCTTTCCTTCACCATGGAAAGGCAACTGAGGCACAGATGATGCAGCAGTAGCCGGGGCTCTGTCAAAAGACAGGTAGTTATACAATGCCTAAAAAAAAAAAAGGTGGTCTTTGCTTACTTATGGGAAAGGTGCAGGATAGTCAGGCACAGGTCATGAGGTTTGTTTAAATATTGATTGTAGATATTGAGGAAAAACTCAATCAATGGTCCAATAAGCAGGATGGCAGGGCTGAGAGAGGAACTGAAGGATGTGCTTATTCTAGAGACTGGATTTTTTTGTGAAGAGGTGCACAATATGTATATCTCAAGGTTGTACATATCTTACATAATATTTGGATCAGGCTATGAAATGAGCAAAATTAGAGAGCTGGTGCTGGAAGTAATGAAAGGAAGTTGTCTGGCACAGTTAGACTTTTGAAAATTCTTTTTTTTTCTAATTTTTTCTGATCTTGTATAAACCTGTCCTTGTATAAACCTCAGTTCCTGCACCATTTAGTTGGATATCTAAGCCATGGAGAAATATATTGAATTCTATTTTGGGGCCAGACTGAGACCTTGCAGAACATGATTGTACAATCTGTGATACTAAAGCTCTTGGAGAAGAGTTTTCTACACAGGGTATGGGAAGAAAAGGGTAGTATGTACCTGGGGAGTGTAAAAACCTGCAGTGGGAAACCCAGATGTAACATTCATACCCTCAGCCTCTGAACACATAAAGAGAACTGCAGGAATACAGGAAAACGAAGTTGTGCAAAGCTACTGCAGTACAGCATTGCTTCTAATAGTATTTGCTAGTATCAAAAGCTTGCCTTTTAACAGGGAGGGAGTTAATACAGGAATAGGGTGTCAGTTCATGACAGTGCTGTTTAGAGACATGTATTGTTAAGAATCTGCTGGTAAATCAGGATTTAATATGTTCAGGGTTGGTTCGGTTATTTCACATAGAAATAGGGATCCATTAAGTTAGGGTTATCAACGATGACATCTGAAAGCATACAGAGATATAAAAGCCCCACCTGCAGAAGGTAAATCAATGGTTTATATGTGCTAAATTGTTCCATTTTATCCTTTTCTTCAGGGTTGCATTTATGGGTCACAGTAGTTTGAGACCAGCTGTGTGATCAAAATATTGTAGCCTTGGCTCGCAGCAGGTTCTCTCTTCTTTTTCTGAGTTTTCCTGGATGGAGATTTATTAGAATGGAAGCTATCCACAAGATAGGAACCATTAAAGTAGGAATCATGACTTGCACTGTGTACATTATTGCAAATAGTTCCCAGGGGAGTTAACAAGGTTGTGGCCTAAGTAAAACATAAAACTCTTCATTACATTTCGTTCTACTAGTTTTTTGGGGAAGGGGGATTTGGGTCAAAACAAAATGAGATTTTCTTTTTTTTCTTTTAGCCTGTGTTTTTAACATCTTACATTTACACAATGTAAAATTTGTACTTAAAAGTTATTTATAAGGTAATACTTTATTTTTCCCCCCAACTTGGATGGTTATAAATGTAAATTACTATTTTTCCATATCAACCTAATTCAGATTTGGAGTTTTTAAGATGTGGGCTGTCTCTGACTGTGTTTTTAATGTTCCTAATACAATGTGAATATCCACACTACTTGTATGAGGCAAAAATAAGTTCCATTTATGGTCATGGAAAATTTTACTATTGCAATCTTTTCTTACCTAATTTTTAAAAAAATCTAAACTATATAAAAAATATAAATAAATAAATAAATAAAAAACTATATAAAAAATAAAAGCACCACTTATTTTTGAAATTTTTTTGTGCAAAGCAATGGTATTAAAATAGGGATAAAATTTGTATTCTCACAAGTACGTAACCATCAAATCCTACTCCACAGAGAACATGTGATGAAACAGTATTCATCTGATACCTAATGATAATCTTATACAAATATCCTGGTGTGTTCTCTGTAGCATATTTATGATCTTGTTGTGTCTAGTCCAAGTTTCTTGACATTCTGAGTACCCCTTTGGGGAAATATGACATCTTGCAGTAATGTACACTGTGCATGTCAAAAAACAGTGCCAATCTGCTTCTGCTACTCTGAGTTTTAAAAGTGGAAAGAGCAGGCTGCTCATTTTTTAACATATGCAGGATGGTGATGTTTACAATACCAGCTGGAAAAGCGAGTACTTGTACAAAACAGTGCATGGAGACAACAGAACACGAGGAAGAAAAAAAAAACCAAAAAATCTCACTTGAATTTTATGTACTAAGCAAGCACTGAAAATAGAAGCAAGGAGGTCTTGGTCTTTGGTGGTATCCCCAAACCTTACAGGCCAAAATAAAGTGGTTTTGAAATACTTGCAGTTGTGGAATATATAAAGAGCTTTACATTGTCTGTTCCATATTTTCGCATTCATTAAAGGCATCCCCTGAAAACTAAACCACCCCTTGCAAAAAAAAACCACTAAACAAACCACACAAAAACCTCAAACCAAAACCTAAGAAAAAAATGAAAATATTAGTAAGAAATAAAATAATTACTGGGAAAATATGTAGAATTGAATGTGGCCTGATTAGCTTCATGGAGTCTATTTACCTAGTATTAAGAAATAAATTGTTAGATAAGGCAAATAAAATCTTGTAAGTCTTTGAAAACTTAGCTCCAGAGGGTTTGATGATTTCAGCACTGAATATCGTAGTTCAGTTGGTTCAGCTAAGAATCATCTCTTGGTTGTAGTATAAATTAGGTCATGAAAAAGTCTGTCCTAATGTGATTAATTTGCTTAGAATATTTCAACAGGCTCATCCAGACTAGCCCTTATACTTCTATATTTCACAAAACCTGCTATCCTTATATTGCTCTAAGAATATTTAGAAGGAACCCAAGAGAGCGTTGCCATGATATTTTGTGAATAAAACAGCAGTTAGCTGTATGTGATTTCCAGCACTTATCCAGTATTTCGATAACAAGACAAGTCTGAGGAAAATTTTGTCTTAAACATCAGCTTCTTAGATTTCTGTTTATAAATGGATGCGTAAGATATCTTTTGAGTGGTATTTATGTTCCCTTTGTAAATATTTTTTTTTTTTTTTTGCTATCTGTTTCTCTATTTTTTGCTTTGCATTCACTTAGAATCAAGAAAATATAAGCACACGTATTAAACTTATACTGTTATACATTTTAGCTGCATGGAAAACTTGAGAAGAGTGATAGACTGAATTTGTGTATGGAAAGACCCATCTGCTCTGTGTTGCCTTCAGTTATCCTGGTTTCTCCCTCTACTGCAGCAACAATCTCCTTTCATGGTTTAAGACCATGGTGTAAGTGAAGCTGCGTAAGGAAAAATGTTGTGGTTTAAGCCGGCAGGTAGCTAAATGCCACCCAGGTGTTCGCTCACTCCCCCTCACTGGGATGGGGGATAACATCGGAAAAAAAAAAAAGATAAAACCCATGGGTTGAGATAAAGACAGTTTAATAGGACAGAAAAGGACAGGGAAAAAAATAAATACACAAAACAAATGGTGCACAGTGCTCACCATTCACTGATCGATGATCAGCCAAGTCACCAAGCAGCAGCTGCTCCCCAGCCAACTCCCCCAGTTTATATGCTGAGCAGGTCATCATATGATACGGAATATCATATCCCTTCAGCCACTTTGGGTCAGCTGTCCTGGCTGTGTCCTTCCCACCTTCTTATCCACCCCACTGGCAGGGCATAAAAAGCTGAAAAGTCCTTGACTTTTAGTATAAGCACTGCTTAACAACAACTAAAGTGTCAGTGTGTTGTCAACATTATTCTCATACTAAATCCAAAACACAGCATTATGTCAGGACTAGGAAGAAAGTTAATTCTATCCCAGCCCAAACCAGGACAAAAAACAAAGCAAAAGAAGCAAATGGAGTAAGCTAATATATACCTTCACTAAAATTAAGCCAGCTATTTACCCCAGTATTTAATAGCAAAGTTTCAAAGTTATACAGGAACTGTTCAGCGTACCATCCTCTTTTTATTTGCTAGAGTAATGGAAAGTGTCTTTCCGAAAAAGAAAATGTTGATGCTTAGCACATATTGAAAACCCAAGAACTTTATTTTGACACCTTAATGAAGAATTAGGACACTAATTTAAAAACAAACAAACAACAAAACAACAACTATATCAACCATTTATAACATGCTGCAAGTTGCAGAAATCATTCTCCTGAATTATAATAGTGAAAACACTTGTTGATCTAAACCTAACTTCCTTGGAACCACACATCCCAGCAGAGTAAAATTAAGCTATGGCCATTCAGAGACAGATAATCTAAATGTCATTCAATATGTGATTATGCAAAAACTGGGATAATCTTTACTTCTGGAATTATGATTGAAAAAGATTGCACAGCTCTTCATTAGGAGTATTTTCTCTGTTGCATTCAACAAAAATATTATAAAATAAAAAATCACTTTTTTTTTTCTTACCTCAAGTGAATGACTATATAACTATCAAAAACATTGAAAATATTATTCTATCAAAATGGTCAGTATAAGATACAGCTTTAGGATGGATGATCTAGACAGAAGAGAAATAGTTAAAGGTATCTTTTATTTTTTTTTTTTAATTGACTTATTAAACCAAGCATCACACAGTGAGATACAATCCAGTTATGTGGAGTATTTACATAAATACTGACTGCAACTCAAGTTCATATTCCACATTTCATATTCTATAGACAGAATATTTAGACATGACAATCACTGCATCAAAATATGAACATTGGTGGTGACTTTGCATCAAATACTAGCCCTGAAAATGAAAGATGTTATATAATATGTAATAAAAATATAATTTCTTTTTTTTTCTTCCTCTTCAGTTGGATCAGCTAAGAAATAAGAACAGTGGAACAAGATGTAAAGGCAAAGGCAATATACACTAATTCCTCACAGATACAGAAAATGGATGATTTTAAAAAAAGTAAATTGGTGAGTGATTGATTCTAGAACTAAAAAAATAAAACACAAGCATATCACTTAACCAAAAAACCAAAACTTTGTAGAATAAAAAAGAGATATTTTGAAGAGGAAAGAATTTTAATAATAAAAAAAAATATTTTCAAAGAACTTTGAACGTTAATTTACATTGTCTCTGTCAGAAAGAACAAAAAGGATATTAGTTATTTTATATTCACACACATCTCTTTGAGATATGTATTGAATAAAATTCACAACATACTATTTAAATAGAAGTGGCTGCACTGGGACAGTCTACAGATGAGAACTTATATCTTGCAAAGACTTCAGTAAGCAGAGTATTGCAGTACAAGGCCTGAATTAGCTTCTGCAGATTTTATATTTCTAAGCAAGAACAACAAAGGTGTCTCATGCAGGAGTAAGTTTTCAGGGTTATCCAACACCTACTAATGCAATGGCACCTCATGGAAAATTTATTGTATTTTTTTCCCTATATTATGCAAGTATTATGTAAATCAACAATATTGATCAAGCACCCAAACATTTTGTTCCTCAGAGTGTCATTTATTTTTTTTCAGGGATAAATAAAAGAAGTATTGTAGTTTAAGTTCTGCAACTTCCTTTAATATGAATGTTTTCACTAGAACTTTTTGCAAATATTTATTCCAGTTTTTTACTTCTTCCTGTGATTAGTGTCAGGATTTTTGCATAAATATTTAAAGGATCAGGTATCAAAATTGCATTTTCCCTAGTGGTATGCAAAAAAATAAAAAGATCTTGATTAGATATGGTATTTCACTGATGAGAAGTAGCTGTCAGATGGACCTATGAAAATCTTTATAATGATTTAATATAGACTTTTGCACATTGTGTTGGAAAGCAATTAAAGTTTAGTAATTGATGGATAGTTCTATAGATTGCTTTTAAAATATGAAGTAAGAATAAGACTTTATCCTTTCCATTTATAATGGTAAACTGTTATAAAACCAAGAACAAAAATGGATCAAAATTTTATCCTTACTTAAAATGCTGTCAGCAATAAATTATAAATTACTTAATGAAAATCAGATGTAGAACATTTCTAAATATTAATTGAAGGCTTCCAGGAAATTAATACAATTAAACAATGAAGAATTAGTTGCTAGTTTTTTAGGAAGGATGCAGAGGACATATTTTGTTCTTATTCTGCATTTCCACACTTAGCAGTAACTCAATCAAATTCCATGGATGCAGCCTGCAATGTAACAAGATGAATACTGCAAGAATTGCTGGTATATATGGTCTGACTTATTTGTTCTAACTTACTGCCTTGAAGCTTGAATGGAGTGCAAAAAACAGTAAGCACTGTATGAACAAGGGAAGAAACTTCTAATGTTCAAGCATCTTATAGAACACAAAAAATTACCTTAAAATATCTCACCTACAAAACAGGAGATGAAAGATATTAAGACATTGGCCTGGTGACATATTTTAACATCATGTGTATATATACTATATACTTGTATAGTATACTTATGTGTGGGAATATTTGCATATCTGATTCCGTATTTCTTTCTTGTAGGAAATTTTGCAAGTCACTGTGACTGTAGCTGAAAGATGCAAGAGAGGAACAGGTACTTGGAGAAGAAAAAGAGAAAGCATTGAGAGAAAAGGACGCAAGAGAAACAACAAATAGCAAACCCCATAATGCTAGGAATTAAAGAGGATCTTAAGTACTAACTTACCAGAAAAAAGGCAGATAAGGAGCTAAGTCATCGTTTTTATTCTAAAAGAAGATATAATTAAAATTTAAGAGGGAGGGCTATGGTCTTTGATCCATTCAACTATTACAATATGAATGAACACCATATGAGGAGATAGTCCTAGTCCTTTAAACTTCATCAAGAAGAGATTAATGGTTAACATTCCATAGTTATAACATTTTTTTTTCAAAAGCCACATTGCATTGTGAAAAGTATTTTGCTGCATAAACAATACAATGAAACATATAAACTAGAAGGATTTACAGTGTAATCAAAGAACTGTTCAAATTAGTTAAGCTGAGATGGCTTTTTTCAGATTTTTTCTTTTACAAAATGTTGTTTCTAAACTCATTTTAGTTTTCATAGAGAATGAAAATAAACTTTGAAAAGTTCTATTTATTTTTTTTTAAAAGAGGGAAATTCTAAATCTGGACCACTTGTAGGTTCAGGGAGATGGCTATGTCAGGGAGAGTTTACAGGAAGTACAGCAGAGAGGAAATTTTAAGAACATGGGG
>JAOXNO010000013.1:100196877-100218848 GCA_028565335.1 Limnodromus scolopaceus | reverse complement strand
GGAAATTCTAAATCTGGACCACTTGTAGTCTGTATCACTCTATTATCAATAAATGATTTCTGAGGACATAACAGTTATATGGACACATTTTTCAGTTAGAAAAAAAAATAATACCTCTTTAGTGAACAGTTTAGCATTTTCCAGAGTTTGAGAAACAACATTTTACTCAGCTAATTTTTTTATGTCAGGTAAATAAAGAATCATCTCTACCCTAAGATAGTAATTCTGTTGAAGAAACTGTGCCAAAATGATCAGGAGGAAAGAGTGATTTATGTGGCACAGCTGTCAGTTGTGAGGTAAAGGTTCAAAAGTTCCTATACTATAGTTATGTATTTGCACATACAGTTTTTAATCAAAAGAGCTGAGCTTCTTGAAGCTGATGCTTAGGAAGCAATTCTGACTACTTAAGTTTCACTTCTTATTGATGATGTCTTAATAAAAATCTGATGGTCCATGAGACAAAAAGACATTTTTTAAGGTAATAGTAAAGAAAAGCATATGACTAATACCACGTATCAGTGCATCAGTGTCTTTATTATAATTTACAAATGCATAATTATCACAGCTAATAATAATGACATAACTTTTATTCCATCACTAGTGCAGAGCATCTCCAAAGACTGGCAGGAAGACTTCTGAATGATCTTATACCGGGAGACAGTTCTTCATGACCAGTAGTTTTATACAAATATTGACAGGTGATGGAAGTTTGGAAATGGCCTCCTTGAGGGTGTGGAAGACCAGCACAAGTGGGATGAGGCCCAGGGTGTGCAGAAGGCTGCCAAGTTGTGATATGCCTCTGTGTTCTACAGACTTAGGTTTTATTTTCCAATTCATGAAGAAATCGCTTTGATTCGCTAACCACTGTAACTTTATTGATTACTGTTGCACCCTGCCTCTACAACTAATTATGATTCATTTCTTTATAGGTACCTAAAGACTTTATGTGCTGTTTTGTATATATATGTCAATCTTATTCAAAGAATAGGATGGCTTAGATTGATTTGCTTCTGCACGTGTGCATTTTCACTTCTCGTAAAATTATTCAACTTCTATTTAGCAGTCTGTGAAAAATATTTAATTTAATTTTTATATGCTACTCTTCTTTTTTATACATAATTTAAAGTACTTTTTATCTTTTTATTGAAACCAATCATATGACATTGTTTTTGCTTCTTCTAAATTCAGAACAATAGTTTTCTGAAGTCTTTCTTCTCAGCGTTATCTGCATAAAATCTACTAGTGTATTATGACTCACTCTTTCTGAAATTACATATTTGAACCAAAAACTTAAAATGAGTTGTAAACTTTTTTTAAAAAGTTGTCCTTCTCTTTAATATCATTCATGGAAATGATTCTTACAAAAAATTTGTTCAGTTTAAGACTCTTTATAAAATTGTCTGAGAACTGTTTTGTTTTTCTTCGCTTAAACATGGTATATTAAGCCTAATGATATACATCCAATAGTATTAAAAAATATACCTTACTTTCAAAGACTGTGAACATGTCTTTACTTTCAAAGCAAGAGATCACAATCTTGCTTGAACATTTTCCCTGTGGCTGCTGTCTTTTGTAGGATTTCAGTTGTTTTTATTTGCTTTATCCTCTTGTTACTCATTGTCTTGTCTATGTTTCTCTGTTTGAGATACTTATGGCTATTTCACAGAATCACAGAATGACCGAGGTAAGAAGGGACTTCTGGATATCATTTTGCCTAATCCCATGCTAAAGCAGGGTCACACATAGCCACTTGCCCTGAACTTTATCCAGATGCCTTTTGAATACCTTCAGTGGTGGAGATCCTACAACCTGTCTTTCCAGTGCTTAGTCACCCTCACAGTGAAAAAGTTTCTCAAGGGTCATATAGAACCTCTTTTGTTTCAATTCATGCCCATTGCCTCTACTTATCTTGAAAGATATGCATAAAAAGCATTAGTGTCCACTAAAGGAAAATACTTGCAAGAGAGATCAAGG
Organism: Limnodromus scolopaceus; assembly: GCA_028565335.1. Taxonomy (NCBI): domain Eukaryota; kingdom Metazoa; phylum Chordata; class Aves; order Charadriiformes; family Scolopacidae; genus Limnodromus; species Limnodromus scolopaceus. The sequence goes on along the minus strand of JAOXNO010000013.1, from coordinate 100,216,874 downwards.
AGACAGAAAGTAATATAGGTTTAATCTCCTTGGCTTTTGGAATCTCTCTGCAAACTAGCTATCTGGTTCTATTACGCTATTTGAAAGATGCATGTGAATTTTAGCACAAGACCTAAAGAACAGTATAAGGTTCCAGTGAAATATCAGAAGACACCTAAAACTCATGACGTGTATGGGTTTGCATATTCTTCTGTATGCTGCTAATCATAATAGTCAAAGGAACAAGAAGAATAAAAATAACTTAATGTTCAGGAGGGATAATAATAGTAAATTATTAAAGTGTATGCCCATGAAACAGGCCAGTTTTGGAAGAATTTATATTACATGTTAGTGAGACTAACTCCTGCAGACTTTTAGTGAGACTGTTAGTGAGACTAACAGACTCCTGCAACTGATTGTCTAGTGGCCTTAGGAGGGCATATAGAACTGCTCCTCTATGTTGCTTTACCAAAGAGCACTTTACATGGAGGTACTGTGATTTTGGCCTTTGGGCTTACTTAATGTCATTAAAATTCAGTGTGCCAGAATTTTTTCAAACATAGCTTTCCTGACCAGTATAGGGAAGATAAGAAAATCTTGTTTTAGACTGTTTGGTTGTGCTTACCCTTTCCACAAACCTTTTTATACAGTTACATTTAAGTTGTCCAAGGTGACAGAGATGTTTGATATGAAACCAAATACCAAGTATTTCAATAACATAAATATTCTCTGGTGAGCTATCACCAATAACTCCCTCCTCAATCACCTAATTCTGGTAAGAAGAAGAAAACACCATGTGCTTGCCCTATCACAGCTCTCAGCATTCTTCTCCAGTAGTGGTGAGTCACTGGACCATCCACAAAGAACTGTGAATATCTTGTTTAAAAACATACCAGAATATCACTTTCTAGTACTGAATCACTTTTGCTCCCGTCTAATGATTTCTGTTGTGAAAAAAAACCAACAAAAAGCAACAATAACAAAAAAACCCGCTGTCTCAGTTTGCAAAGGATCAGTTCAATCCAAGTAGCTAGTAATGCGGTGACTGTAAGTGTCACAATGATTTTAAAGAGCTGTTGAAAGCATTTCTGACTATGAATTCAAAACAAGTAGCTCCTGATAGTTCACTTTTTTTGAAAATGTTTCATTTTGCAAATGAGTATGTTTCATAAAAATGTGGAAATAGTGTAAACACTGGTTCTAATTAAATAAAACAGGATGAAAAAATATTAGAACCATAGCTAATCATATACAGAGGGCTATAGCAGTGTAAAAAATGCATTATGTTTAATAACCATAATAACTCCAGAAAATTCAGAGATCAAAAAATAATGCAAACCTGAACTTCTTGCCTACAAACTCTGAATTACATGCATAGCATTACATGTGTAACTGTTAGTGTCGAGAGGTGTCATTGATGAGCACATTATTTGAAGATGGAGTTACATCACAATCCACAGCATATCATATAAAGTGGATGCTTTTCAGCATCTTCCCAGACCAAATTTTTGTGAGCTTTTCCCATCATTCTCTCTTTTATTATTGTTTAACTATTTAAATGCAATTGTTTCTCTGAATTTGCCATACTTAGTCTTTAGCACATTTACTCAGTGGCAGTCTGCCACAGGTTTTCCCAGGAGCAGAATTTTGTTGTCTTCTCTCACTTGATTCTTCAAAGATAGGAGGAATCAGTGATCTTTAAATAATATTTCATTGAGCATTGGGAATGAAAATGCCAAAGTAACCAACAAAGCGGAAGATGCATCACTGTTTTCTGCATGTCAAAATTTAAGATTTAAGTAGGAATGAAGCGATACATAAACCATGCATTAACCACTGGAATAAATTCCAGTCTGCCTACAGTAATTATTTCCACTGTTAAAGCCTTAGGATGCTTAAGGGTTGTTTAATCTTTAAAACTGTGAATCACATGGGCAGTGTAAGAATATGAATAGGCACTAACACCTTTAAGTGTGAATTTATCAAAAAGTTGCCTGAAGTAATACATAACAAATCCAGATAAATGGATGGTGCTTTGCAAAATCTATACAAGCTAATTGATTTCCATCCCATGCTTGGGATGGATGCCAAATTTCAAGCTGACTTTAATTTTTGTTGTTTCTGTTATTCTTTTTTGTGACAATAGTCTCTTTGGACCTTGTCTACGATTAAACTGCTGAGTGATGACCCTTAATTTTCAGCAGAGTGAGCCTGTAATTAAAGGTAAATGGTTTTAGGCATGAAGCACAGGATGCTCTCAAAACACTGAATTGTGAGAAACTGTTGTCCACATTCTGCGTTTCTGCTTTTCTATCCTCAACTTTGAGAAATCTAAATAAATTTAAATAAAATGGTGTGAGTAAAGGTGTTGCAGCAAAGGCTATCTTGAGTTTCCTTGCTTCCCCTGTTTTCATACATCTGTATCACAAAAAGGAAACTACATATCTGCTCTCCTCCACAGTGCCAGGGCCATAGTCTTACTATGTGGGAAGCTGCTACTACACTAATGGGTTATTTAAAAAATATCTAAGAGTGAATATAGAATTAATAACAAAGCCATTTACAGCAATGAAGCATGAAAAGACAAATCCTGTGGAAGGAAGAATTACTCAACATAACTGTAGGCATCTAATGCAGGGACCCAGAACACACACTGAAGGTTTGTACCCTTTTTTTCTATTAGATAAACCTGGAACTGGGTAAATGCTGGGCCTTCCAAGGTGATTTCTTCAATGATCAATACAATAGATCTGTCTGGAGAGTTGGTTGCCATATATTTTATTTAACTTATCTAGAGGAGGTTCTGATGATCTTGATATATACAATATGCAATTTTTTTAAAATGTTTTGGTAAGTTTCAGGAGGGACATTTTGTCCATGCCCACTGTTTTTATCCTATCATTCAAAGATCCTACTTGCAGTGTCTTTCTACTGCATTACCATTTAGTCTCAAGGCTGTGATTGCTGTTTCCAATATCCACCCTGTCATAGCTTTCTGTCTTCAGCAGGGTGGTGAGGGTCTCAGATTTTCCCTGCCTTCCTGTCACTGGGCAACAGTCCACCTTTTGAGCAAGTTACTTCTGGATAAGTTGGAAGAGACCTGTCATTTCTAAGGCAGCCAGATGACATAAAAGCTCAGTGGGAGCAAGAAACCACTGTCCTGTGCAGAAGTAAATGACTGACGATCAATGAATAGGTAGCGCTTGCCTCAGTGTCAGAAGTTCACAGACCCTCAGCCACAGGTAAAATTATTTATAAAGCAGGAAGTTTTTGATTTTTTTCTGTGACAGTATGTGTGTCTGTGTGCATGTAAAAAAACCAACAACCAGAAAACAGACCTTCAGAAATGTATAGCTATGTGTAATAATAACTTAGGTGGTTGTTTGAAGAAGACAAAATACAAGATGCTTTCTTATTTATAGAATACATCTGATGGTAGACTTCTGGTAGCATAGTTTACTGTCTGAAAACATGATCTAACATGGAATTAAAAACTTTTAAAATATTTGATTTTCCTACTCTTGTGTAAGACAGAGGCACTGTCTTACTGTAAGATAGTATATTTGTCTCTTTCAGTATCTTCTGCCGCAAAGAGTGGTTTGCAGTTTGTGGCACAGAGATTTTATGACCCCTTCTGAATTTAAGATTTGTCATTAGTTGCCTATGAGTGGCAAGAATAGGACACTGTGACCGAGCAGTCTCTTCCTGTTCTGTTCTTAGGCAGTCTAATGTAGCTTACATCTCTATTTTTTTTTCTCTAAGTAAGGGTCTGGATTAATTTTCTTCATTCTGAAATGTGTAGTTCAATGCTTCTTCACAAAATATGGTACTTTTAGCCTAATCTAAATCCCAAGCTGCCTAATAAGGTGGATGATAGTTTTAACAAATGTAAAAGTAGTTTTTGCCTTCACTTTCCTATAAAGATATGTTATGCCAGATGTTTCAGCCACTAACAAGGCAATTTAAGTATCAATTCACACTCTGAATGCCCACAGTTCAGTGTTATATCAGTCATATATGGCACCAGCTTGAACAGCTAGACAGAAAGTGCTGAACTACAAAAGAACTGTGTAAAATTAGAAGATCCAAACGTATTAATCTAAATCATGCTCAGAATTGAATAGCCATTTTCAGTCAATTCTACAGTTATCTTGCAGACAGGACTATGACTTCTTTGTCAGACTATTTTAAAAATTATCACATAGAATGTTTTCAGTTTCTAGTTACTTGGGGCTTTGCTTTTATTTCACCTTCTTTCACCTCTTCTTCCTTCTGAATACCTACAATCTCAACCCTCGTTTTCTTCTTTGCAATTTATACCTACATACTTTATCTCGCTAAACCAGCCAATAGCCCACTGGTGGTACGTCGCACTCCAGAGAAGATACTGAAGTTCAATAGCATTGCTTAGTGCTATTCCATTTGTTCTATTGATATAATTTATTCTTTTTCTTCTATGCTCCACACAGTCTGCAAAAGGATTAAGAAAATGACACATAAATAAGTAGTAAATAAAAAAGTAAATAAAAGAGCAGCAATAGAAGCATTCCTTGGTGGACTCAGTTCAGTAAAGCTAGGTTTTAGTCAATTCTGTGTCTTTTTTGTTGACAACAACAACAAAAGCATTACCTTTGATGGCATAGAATTTTAATGTATAGCCACAATGAGCAAGTGTTTTTAGATGCTATGAAGAATCAGGATTTGTACTGATCAAAAGAGCTTTTCACATTTAGATTGTTCTAGTCTTGTGGTAATAAAGACAGGAGGCAACTGGAAGATTAAGTAAATTCTAATTGTTCTTGGTGTTAATTTTATTAATTTAAAACCTTTTGATTTGCTGTATGCCTTGGGATAAAAAAAGCCTTGTTTTTGTGAAAATTTCCTTTAGAATTAAAGAAAATTAAATTTTGAAAAATACATGTGCATTCTAGTAAGTATTTCAGACATATAAGTTTATTGGTTTGTTTTTTGGTTTTTTTTTTTTCCATTCCCCCCCCCCACCTTTTTCTCCAAGGGACATCTATGCTTGGTTAACCTGGCTGAGGCAGTGGATATATTGCTAGATTTCTACAGTGGATATTGTTCTTTGGTCAAATGTGGCATTTCAATAACCAGTTTAGTGAAGTTAAGATAAAAATTCTATTATGAGAGAAATTTTGAAATTCAAGCTTTCAGAAAAGAACAATGTGTAAAACAGAAGTCAGCCTATAATGAATATATGGAATGTTTATATACATGTGTTTGGCATATTATGCATTTTTAAAGGATTGTCATAATCATATTAACAGAAATTTCAATGCATCAACTTATGATGTTAACACTTTGTTTCTGTAAAAGAACCCATTCTGGTTTTTTCCATCATAATGTTTGAGTAGGTCATTACAGTGGAAGTACACATTACATTGAGATGAATGAGATGCATCTAAGAGATATTTCTGTCATCTTTAAATCCAAAACATATTTTAGAATAATTGAGATAAAATAGATATCATAATTTAAATATCTTGCTGCTTCACAGAAAGGTCATGACATGTTGTGAATCATGCCTATTGTATTGCCAGTCATCCAGTTACACTGCAACCCCTGAGAATCTAGATTAGACCAAATAAATGATTAATAATAATAGCATAGGAAAATATGTATTACAAAAATAGAAATGCTGCATTTGATATGTTGTAGGAGCTTTACCATGAAAATCAAGAGAGATGGTACACTTTCCTTTCCAGACGTTCTTCTGATTATATATTTTTATTTGAATGCTAGCTGAGTGAGCACTTTGCTTTTGAGAAAGAATGGTTTTCTTGGCAAAGGATAGGTGTACTGCAGACTGTATTTGAGGAACACCTGTCTTTTTAAATATAAGGTTTTCCCCCTAGAGCTGTGCTGCATACTCTTTCCCATAGCAATAGTTTTTCTACTGTTGATATTTTTCTTGGGTACCTTACTCTCTATGCATCAGATGGCTATTCTATGGATAAAGATATCATTTTTTCTGCAGAAATTTTCCATTTTGAAAAAGGAACAATAAGGATTGAAGCAAATTTCTGTCAGATAAAGTGAAAAAAATAACATATAATCAAAATGAAAATCCAAATTCTAAAGCATTCCAAAATTGTGGTAATGGGCATATGGGTGTGCACATTACCCATGTGTGTAAATTAAATCAAATAAATTGCAAAGAATTTGAACTGGAGACAACAATAAGGAAAAAAAAATCCATTCCACCAGTTTTATTAATGTCTAAAATACCTACAATTTGCAAACCTGCTACAAACCTTTCTCACTGAATTCAATTTTCTCTCCACTCTAATAGGAAATAGAGAAAGCACACTTTCCAAAAAGGTGGCTTCACTGACATCCATGAGCATTAATATTGGGATATTAAAGACCACATTTTCAAATGCAGGGGAGAGAGGAAGGAACAGAGAAATAGTAACATGAAAAAAACCTCATTTTAAAAAGTAAGAAATTATAAGTAGTAGATGAAAAGTAGAAATACAATTTTTCAAATTGTACAGTGAATAATCTGGATATGATTCTTGTTTTTGTCAATGTGATCAACATTTTTGTTTGAAAAAGTCTCTTTTTGTATATTCTAAGTTTAATATATCTTTTGTTTTGTTTTGGATTTTTTTTGGTGAAAGTTTCTTCCTGCCCTGCTTAAAACAACAGCAACAACAAAAAGACATTTGTAGGTAAACAAAACATCACCGAGTGCTTTGAAATTCTTGGTGACTTGTCGTGCTTCTGAGACTGTAATCCTGGCCAGAACCTTGCAGAAAGCAGACATATTATTCTACAAGTTCCTAGACACAGATCTGAGTATGAACTTTAAAAAGCTGTGTTTACACTGAGTAAAACCTAATTGCCTTACATTTCCCAGACACTTTTGTGCTCTGGACAGGAGCCATTCAGGATTGGCCTGCCACCATTTTTGCAACTACTACCAAAGGCAAAGATTTATTTTCAGGGACATGGAATTGTAGAAGCATTACTTGAAATTCTCACATCAACACCAAATTCAGTGTGATTTTTTTTCCTTTCTTTCTTTGCAGAAAGAAAGGCTGAAAAAGTCAGCTGAAATTAGACTCTGATTCACCTCAGTAAGAACAAAGTTTGAACTAAGTCAATTGTGAATTTTAATGTGAATGTCACCAAGTTTGAAATGACTACACCTATTGGATCATGAAATCACAGGGTAATTCTGGCTGCAAGGTAGCTCAGGAGTTTCCAGTCCAACATTCTGCTCACAACAGGACCAGCTGTGATGTCTGGCTTGGTTGTTCAGGGCTTTGTACAAGTGGGTCTTGAAAACCTCCACAGCTGGAGACTGCACTGCTTTTCTAGGCAGCTTGTCCCACACACTTTTTGGGCTGTCCTCAGGGAGAAAAAGCTCTTCCTTGTATCCAGTGAGAACCTATCTTGTTCCGCTTCATGACAGTTATTTCTTGTCTTCTCACAGTGCCCCAGTGTCTAGAGTCCATCTCCATCTCCTCAATAGCCTGCCTGAGGGGCTGCTGTAAGGTTTCTGCTGTAATTCCTTCTCCAGGCTGAACCAGACCTGGTCCTTCAGCCTATCCCACAAAGCAAGAGCTACACCCCCCCACACACCTCCCCCAGTGTCTTGGTGGCTCTCTCCTGTACTTATTCCAGTATGGTGAAGTCTTTTTTTGCGCTGGGACCCTGAATACCACTGTATTCAGGAGCAGTTCTTGGTGCTAGGGATGTACTGCTGTGTACTGATGCTATTCTGGAGACTCCCTGCAGAAACACTAGATGTAATTCTTCACATCCTGGAAACCAAAATTGCTGCTGTGATCATGTGCTGGTGTGAATACCACATGGACTGAAGTGTCATGCAGTTGACATACAAAGTTCTGTCTAGATGTAGATTTAGCCTCTGAGTACCAACATACTGCTTTAGAATTTTTCTTCCCAGATGTTATTGTACAACTGAAATACTAGGAAAATGAATTCTATTAATTAAGCATGTAAAATAGTATCTGTATGGGGGTTTTAGGTATGTTACATTCAAAATGTTTTCGTGGAGATTAAAAAACAGATTTTGCCTGCCTTGGCTCCCCAGCTATCTGTGGGTAGGTCTACATTGCAATCCAGGGTGCCTAGTTCCTTTCAGATATGATTGCTCAAGATATTATTAGCCCACCTAAATCAACTTCTGGTATGGCAAGAGGTATCTCAGCTATGCAAAGGGCGTACCCTCTACCATATTGAGGTTCAGTACATGGATATCCAAATCCATAGGATTAAAATAAGACTATGTTTGCTGTGCTCTGAGGTACAGAATGGGCTGTTTTAAATAAGTGTAAGATATGTGAGATAAGTGTAAGAAAGGTACGTGGCTTCATTAAAAAAGTTTAGATCATTTGTCAGTATCCCCCAAGCACTGTTTAAACAAAGATGAATTTCTGAGACATACCTTACTCTTCACCCTCTTCCATTATACTCTGGGGACAGGATATTCAGACTTATAGTCCCATTCACCACCCAGAGCAGTAGTGGCACAATCCATCACAGCAGCATGGGTTCTTTAGGACTCCCTGGCTTCAAATACCAGAACCATCTCCCCCATCAATTCTAGGATTGTCTCCTTCCCCTGTCTGGCCTGCAGCTGAAAAGAAGGAGGCAAAGAGGTGTAAGAAGAGGTGCAGTCCCAACGGCTAGAGCAGTATGTGCAAGAGAGCAGCTGCTGTTGTATGATTGTTCTCCCTCAGAGAACCTGATCCAGTGGGTGAGTATAAATACTTTCAGAGTCTGTAGTAGATCAGAGGTCCCTGTTTGGCCACCTATCATCCTGCTGCTGATGGTGGCCAAAGGCAGGTAATTAGGGACAATTTTAATAAACAGGGAATTATTTGAAACTTTCTTTTATTAATCAGCAGGAATGCTTCAGGAATTTTCTGAACTGGACAGTACATCTAGACCAATATGTAGTCACTGATAGACCATCCTCTGTTTGCTTAATGTCTTTTAAAACACATTAGTTCTTTTGTTTTTCACAACATCCACTGAAAATGAGCTCCACAATTTAATTATGTTTGTTTGATTTAGCTGCCTGTCCCCGGGTGTCTTCCTGCGCTACAGTTATTCAGAATTTCCTGCTGACATTAGCTATGCAGTTGGTGATCACAGGAAAGTAAAAGGCAGTTGTAGTGATAGTTAAAACTGAGCATTAGAAGTTATTGCATTTTACCAGTGGGGGAAAAAGAAACCACAAATCCCAAGAAATATTATTTCTGCTTATCTTAGAACACTGTAGGCACAAAACATTTAAACACAGATTGTGAAAGCCATTGCAGGTGATGGGGACTCTCTTCAATTCAGGATGTATTGTTTAACTAAAGCAACAAAGCAACGCAGCCTGGAGATCTAATTGAGGCAGATCACTGTATTTTTTATGCTCAGTTTGAAATACATTCTGCAGAATCAAAGGTTCAATTTCTGATAGTGCCAGTTTAACCTAGCAATTTAACTGAGGCAGAAAAAACTGAATACCATGTGCTTTACTATGTTATGGGTCTTTCAAATTAGACCTCTATGATTTCATATTTTATGTGGTCATAAAAAAGATCCCATAGCTGTTCTTTGTTGCTGATGGAGTATACTCTGCTCTCCTTGGAAAAATTTTCTCTCCTTTTAGCATTATGCAGCATAGTTCACACAGCAGCACTGCGGCTCTCTAATTCCAAAAGGGGATGTACTTCTTCAGTTCCATGTGCTTGCAGTACATAAAAGATTTGCAGATCTTTGTGACACAAAAATATTTCAAATATAGGGTAATATATTTATAATAGATGTGTGAAAAAGTAAATGATTTCAAAACACCGCTAGTAATTCGTGTTAGTGAACCATACAGTAATTTTGTCAAATGAGTAGTTGTCTCAAAACCACAGTCTGAACTGACATTCCATAATAGGATGACTGAATCTGGCAAGTTAAATGATAAGGTTTAATACCCAGGCATATCTACAGCTCCTTGATCTCGGATGCCTTCTCCAGTATAACTTTAAGTAGACGGAGGTCTATACTCTCCTCTCCAGAGCATCACTTGTAGTGGAATATAACAAGAGTGCTTAATTGCTACCTTGTGTTATGGTAGCATTGTTCTGTACTGTTTCTTGGCCTCCACCATGTTCTTTAGAATGTGATGAGCAACTAACCCCAAAGCAGGACATAGAAATGTCAACTCAGCTATGAGTTTTAGTCTTACATGAAAAGAATACTTTCATGTGTCGCACAGCTTCAAGTCCTGTAGCTTCAAGTCACTGTGTTTTCTTGACACAAACTCAGACTTTGACCAGAGAAATATTCCCAAAGAAGCTATTTGTAAAGAAATAATGTTTCATTAAAGAGTTTTCAATTCTGACTAAATGTTTTTTCCTTATGAAAAGATGATAAAGCAAATATATTTCACCAAAATCCAATAAACAGAAAGAAATCATATTGTCAAATTCATATTGTCAAATTCCAAAGAGCACATATGCAGGCATGTAACATGCAATAACTAAGATGGGCTTAGCAGAAAAGCACTTTACAAAACAAGCACCCCCTAATTTTTCTGTATGTACTGATTTATATGTAGCATTGATTTTATTCTGAGCAAAATATCCTTAGCTCTCCGTAAGATAAATTTCAACTCTCTAGTGAATATCTCACACTAGTAAGAAAATTTTTGTTTTCCACATAGATGCAGTAATATCCTTGTGTAAACAACAGCAAGATTTTACAAATAATCCAAATGAATAATAGCCAGAAATTGACAGCTTGAGCACCAGTAAGTATTAACACCCTCCTTGCTAATTGCTGCCATCACAAATTAGTGGAAGTCTTTTAAATCTCCTGACAGTGGTTATGTAACATTCTGTGGTTAAGGGAACTCGAGACAGTACATAACAGATGCCATCATTAATATGCAACTGCATATGCTTCCAGTGCACAAGTTTTTGTGAGCTTTTTTTTTTTCTTTCCGTCTTTTTTTTTTTCTTCACTATTTGAAAGTAATTCTTTAAAATTCTTAGTTTCTGCTTTTCTACCCAGGTGTTTTAGAATCAGCTGTTTTAACCCTTTGTCTTTTTCTATGAGGGAGCGTGTTTGGACAGTACTCCAGAGATATGTTAAGTATCTATTCTTAGTAGAATAGATAACCAGAATTAGTTATAATTTAACAGATTGTATATGATGAACAAATTATCTTTTATTATGTCTTTTTTTCCTCTTCTTTTTCGAACTAACTTAGAAAACAAAATAAAACTTTGGGAAAACAAGTGCTCTATTATCCCTGCTCAATTTCAAACTCTTACTTTGTCAGGGCTTACAGCCTATCTTGAACTTCTGAGTTCTGTTTCTTCATGGAATTCATTTTTTCTTCTTGCAAATCTTTAAACATTTCATTTTAAATATCAGCAACTGATACACTTATATGTGACCTGACTATGCACACAAAAAGCCACTCAAAGCAATACATCTGTCTTTACTTTCATTCTAGTGCCAACACTTAGGTATGGCAATGGGAAGAGTGACCGATTTAAAAAGGTTAATAGAAAATTTTATACAAACAGGAGTTTACTGTTACAGATTTTCTTCATTTTCCACTTCTTCCTTTCTTTATATACTTTTTGTCCTGCCCCCTCTCTTCATCTCTCCATCCCTTCTTTCCCTATGAATGAGAACATCTTCAACATTAGTTTGTGATGCTCTGCTTTCACTCCTCACCCTTAACTCTTTTCTTCTACTAACCAGGACAGCAGAAGTCTAAAACAAGGCAGTCTAAAAGCACCTTCCTGACAAGGACGCACACACCATCTTTCTCACAGATCACAGCTTGGTCTCTTCTGTCCCTTTGTATCTCTCAACAGTCTCCTATAGGGAATTGATGTCACTTCTCCTGGTGAAAAACAGTTGATGTACATCTGCCTTAGGGACTTGGGGCTTATGTCTGAATAAGTGATGGGCGTGTGACTGAGCATCCGTGAATTGGAGAGGACATCTCCAGGAAGATAACTGCACAGCAGTACACATGAAAGACTTCCATCTTGCACACAGTCACAGGTTCAGGGTCTCTCAGGTCACCAAGGCCGCTCTGGTCTTTTCATCTGCCCTGAATGGTGTGAGGGAGACTACAAGAATGGTGACTTGGAAAGGAGATTAGATAGGTTAAAGTCACAATACAGATATATGGCAGCCACTTCTCTTTCTTACTAAGAGAATAAAATTCTTGTTGTTTGGTGATAAAGACCTCATTCAGCCAGATCTCAGCCTCTGCTTGGAATTATTCTGTTCCAGGTGTGCAGGGCTTGTGTTTCTCTGTAATACCTCATGCAACTCTTATTGGTGCAATTATCTATCCTGTTGTAGTCTCTGCATTCTGACTCCTTCTTCCACTGTCCTGCCAGTTCAGTGTCATACACAAACTTGGTGAGTGTGAATTCAGTCCCATGATCAACATTTACAAAGACACTCATAGGATCATAAAATCATAGAATCATTTAGGTTGGAAAAGACCTTTAAGATCATCAGGTCCAAAAAGTAGCACTGACAAGTTCACCACTAAACTGTGTTGCTAGGTTCCTGGAAATCCCTCCAGGGATGATGACTCAACAACTTCTTTGGGCAGTTTGATTAATGCCTGAGAACCCTTTAGGTGAAAAAAATGTTTTCTAATATCCAATCTAAAACTCCCCTGGTGCAAATTGAGGCCATTTTATCTTGTCCTATTGCTTGTTAATGGGGTGAAGAGACCAACACCCACCTCCCTACAGTCTCCTTTCCAGGTAGTTATAGAGAGCAGCAAGCCTCCTTTTCTCCAGTCTAAACAACGCCAGTTCCCTCAGCTGCTCCTTATAAGATTTGTGCTCTAGACCCTTTATCATCTTTGTTGCTCTTCTTTGGACACACTCCAGCACCTCAATATCTTTCTTGTAGTGAGGAGCGCAAAACTTAACATGGTACTCAAGTTGTGGCCTCACTTCCCTGGTCCTGCTGGCCACACTATTTCTGATACAGACCAGGATGTCACTGGCCTTCTTGGTCACCTGGGCACCCTGCTGGCTCATATTCAGCCTGCTATTTACCAGCACCTTCATGTCTTTTTCCACCAGGCAGCTTTCCAGCCATTTTTCCCCAAGCCTGCAGCATTGCATGGGGTTGTTGTGACCCAAGTGCATGACCTGGTACTTGACCTTGTTGAACCTCATGCCACTGGCCTCAGCCCATCGATCCAGCTTGTCCAGATCCCTCTGTAGAGACTTCCTACCCTCAGGCAGATCAACACCCACGCCCACCTTGGTGTCATCTGCGAACTTACTGAGGCTGCATGCAATCCTCTCGTCCAGATCACTGATAAAGATACTAAACAGAACTGGCTCCAATACTGAGCTCTGGGGAACACCACTTGTGACCAGTCACCAACTGGACTTAACTCCATTCACCACCACTCTTTGGGCCCAACCATCCAGCCATTTTTTGCCCAGAGGAGAGTAAAACCATCCAAGCCATGAGCAGCCAGATTCTCCAGGAGAATCCTGTGGGAAATGGTGTCAAAGACTTTACTAAAATCTAGGAAGAGAACATCCACAGCCTTTCCCTCATCCACCAAGTGGGTCACTTTGTCATAGAAGGAGTTCAGGTTCATCAAGCATGACCTGACTTTCATGAACCCGTGTCGACTGGGTCTGATCACCTGGTTGTCCTTCGTGTGCCACATAGTGGCACTCAGGATGATCTGTTCCATGACCTTTTGTAAGAACCCAACAGAAAGACAAGATGCCTCAAAGCTCGCTTGCCACAGGACTTCTGTCACCAGTGTACCGATAACAAAGAATGTGTGTCCTTGGTTCTCAAAACAACTGTACCCTCTGCCTTGAAAACTTGTCTGCCTTGCAAGGCCCAGCACTGCTTGTGCAGCAGAGGCAACGGGGGCTCATGCAGCAACCGTGTTGGACAATGATTGCATGGCACAGGTAACTGTCACATTGATTGGTCAAACTACAAGTCAACAGGAACGATAAATTACTGTTATACCCCACTGTAATGGGGACCCCTCACCACGATTGACCCTCACCATTGCGAAGGCCTGAGAATTGCGGATCAATGGGATGCCATTGACTCCAGAGGATCGTCGAGCCGTCGTGTGGACCAACCGTGGTCGTGATATACTATTTCTTTCAGCTCTCTGAAATTCTGCTTCTTCTTTCCTCCTTTCCCATATCTCTGCCTTTTCTCTGTCGCCATTTAGCATCATTTTTAGGTAACAATAATAAAACTATAGTAAACGGCATCTGACCTCGTTTGTTTCTTAATCGCGCCCCCGGAATCATTTCGAACCCCCTCTCAGACCAAAAATCGGACCGGGACCTAGCACCTTTCCATGTACCAAAGTCATGGTTTAGTCCTTTTTCTCCAAAGGACAACTATGTATCGTTAACCTAGCTAAGGCGGTGGATATATGGCTAGATTTCTATAGTTGGTATTTTTCTTTGGTCAAATGTGGAATTTTAATAACCAGGTTGATCTACTAAGTGGGACACTCAATAGAGTATGACCCAGGAGAAATCCTGGGGAACTCCATATCTGATTTCTGCCAGTCGGACTTTGAGCCATTCACCACCACCTCTTGAGCTTGATAGTTTAGGTCAGTTTCTACCCAAATAGTGGTCCATCTGTCCAGCAGAGAGCTTGACAGCTTGTCTGTGGGGATGTTATGGGAGACCATGTTAAAAGCCTTGCCAAAATCAAGGCAGACAACATCCACATCTCAACCCTCATCCACCCAAAAAAGTTGTTTCGTCTGAGAAGGCAACTTGGCTGGTCAAGTATGATTTAAACTTGGTAAATGTGTATCAGCTTTTCCCAGTCACCTTCTTGTCCTTCATGTTTCTGGGAGATCCTTTTCTGAGGACCTCTTAAATTTTCTAGGAACTGAAGTAAAGGTGACTGTCTGCCTTTTTTTTCCCAGTGTTGGGCAAAGTATTCACTCTTTTCAAATGATTTCAAGTGATGGCTTTTCAAAAATGATTGATAGGAATTATTTTGTCATCATGCCAGCCAACACTCTCAGCACCCTTGGATACATCCTGTCAGGTCTCATGAATTTGTCTATACCTACGTTGTACAGATGGACCATAATTTAGCCCTCCTCTACCATCACTGGTTCACCATTTCCCTTGTTACTGTTCCTTGGTGAATGCGGCAATTACTGTCTGGGCCCCTGCTGTGACATTTGTGACTAACTTGCCAGCCCCATTTAACAGCAGGCCTACATCTTCCTTATATTTTTGCTTCCTACTAACATATCTACAGATGACTTTCATGTTACTCTTAAAATCTCTTGCCAGTTTGAGCCATAGCAGAGCTTCTGCTCTCCTCACTGCACTGCTGCACACTGATGTAATATTTCTATGTTTCCATTTTGAAGTGTCTACCCTTTTCCATCTCTCAGGTACTTCTTTTCCACATTGGTAGTGTACGGTTTACCCAGGCTGGTTTCTGGATGCACTAGTCTTTTCATACTGAGGAGGAAGGACTGCCTTGTGCTTGGACAAGGCTATCTCTGAAAATCTGCCTGCACTCCTAAGCCTTATGCCCTCCAAGGCAGACTTCCAGAAGATGCCTCCTCACTATTCCTCTTCTCAAGGTCTTTATTTGGTCCTTTTATTCCTCATCCTTAGGATCTTAAACTTGTGTACTGCTGTGTTGCTTTCCGGCAAATATCAGGGTAGTTGAAGTCACTGTGAGAATCAGGGCCAGAAGGTTGGAAGCTTCTTTGAAGTTTATGAAGAAGGCTTCAACTACCTCTTCTTCCTGATCCAGTGATCTGTATCAAACATCTACCACAAGGTCTCACTGGATGGTAGTTCCTCCCGTTTGGACCCAAAGGCACTCTGCAGGGCAGTGCTAACCTCCATGCACTCAGACTGCTCTTCTACAGAGAGTCCTCTTTTACCCTTTCTGTGTTTCCAGAGTGCCTTGTACTGTACCTGTCCATCAAAGGAGTCCCATCACACCAGCTAACCCATCAATTTTCTTTAATTCCTAAAGCATTGTAAATGTGGGACAGCATGTATAATTCTATTTATTCTAGTCTGTTTCCAAGAGTGTAAGTATTGCTTACAGATTCAAGATGATGTGCCATGTGCCCTTGGACTCTACAGGGAGTGTGGGAGCAACCTCCATGGTTCTGCTTCTCACATACTTTCAACCTGTATCCTTTTGCTTCCTGGCTTTGGAAAGTGCTCCCCATGAAAACAAGTTTTAACCCTACCTTGTTAAGCTAACTGTTTGGGAAAGATTTCTGGGCATTAACCTTTGAAATGTTTTCAAAGAGCAGGTCATTGTTATGGGGTCTGAAGACCTTCCTGGAACACTAGTCCCAAAGCCAGGTGCTGTTTGTATAATATACCTTGCATATTATATTATATTATATTATATTATATTATATTATATTATACGCCTTGTATGTATAATATAGCCTTGCCTTGCACTGGCAGGGTTGACAGAAAACAACTTGAGCTCCTATCCCCTTTGCTTTAGCCCTTGGAGCTCTGTAGTTCTGCTTGATCTTTGTGGCTCATTCTTTGCAATGTCATTGGCTTCCACATGGAGGAAGAGGAACAGTAGTAGTATCTGATCTTGAGGAGTTTTGGCAATGTCTCTGTGATACCCTGTATTTTGACTCCAGAGAAGCACCAAAGGTTCCCTGACTACCTGTCAGATCAGCTGGTACGTGCTTCAGTCTCCTGCAAAAAGGAGCGTCCTGCTGCTGATACTCACCACTTCTCCCTGATGTGTGTGACCTGTAGAGCAGGAGCTTCTAGTACAGTTATCCCTTGCAGGGGATACTGTTTGTGCTTCCTGTTTTCTACCTGATCTCCCTACCTGTTCTTCATCCTAATTTTTCCAGAAGAGGGGAGAACAGCTTCCCTGCTGCCATGGAGCATGAGCTTCTACAGTGCCTTTTTGTGCAAGTCACTGTCTTTCCCTTCTTTGAGCTATTCCTTCTGTCATTCAATTTTGTCAACACACCGAGGTTTCAGACCTTGTCCCTACAGGGTCTCTGTTGACATCCTATCAATTCCCTTCTCACCCTTTCTGCTGCAGCACAACCTGCTGTGCTCTTCCTGCAGCTTCTGCACCTGTTATCTTTGTAATCTATTAGGGCACACACACCCCACAAGTGAGGACCCCATCCTGCTCAGCCAAGGGAGAAGCACCAGGCCCTGCCTGCAACTTTTCATCTCACTGGCTGCATCCTCCCTCAGAAGCTCTACCAGTGTTGACACCTCTGATGTACGAGGGGTTAACCTTTTGACAATCTTGTGGGCTGCATTCAGAGACCCTAACCTCTGTCTTGTCCCCACCACGTGAATCCCAACCTATATCTTGCTAATATACAAGTACCATCAGCAGACAGTGGCCCAAGAAAAGCAAGTTCTGGGCTCCTCGTATGCCCTGCGAAGTGAACTACCCCCTGACAGGTGCATCCCTACCAGAGCTACCATTTGCTATACTTTCTCTTGTGCATTTCCCAAGTGCCAGGTAAGCAGACTGTGGAAGCTGAGAACACCTGCCTCTGGCTCTGTGCCATGTGTCACCTGCCCTGACAGCCTTCCCCGAAGGTCCCTCTTCAAGAGAAAATGAACCCCCCAAATCACCTACTGGCTCTGGGTCATATAGCTTGTGAACACAATTTCAGCTCTGTGCTCCCTTCCCCGGTGTCATCCCCACAGCACATGTAAGCTGTGCACAGGTGTGTCCAGCTTTGTGCAAGGTTTCTGGAACGGTAAGTTCCTTCTCGCTGTATGTAATCCCCTCCAAAATGCCTTTCAGTCAATGTTCACTCATTGCACAGATGCTGTAGGCCAATCCAACTTTGCCTCAGCAGGCTTCCTTCTGGAGCTGGAGCTTCGTGAGGAGTTCCCTCTTATGTCAGGGAGCCTTTTGCCACCCACGTCAGTCATGCTGAGCATGTGACTAGTTCGTTTCTGCTCTTTGAGAAGGTTGTTCTTGCATTTGGCATCTTGCATTTTATGGACCCTTTGGTGATGGTTTCCTGTGGGATCCAACCACCAGACTCTTGAGGAAGCCAAAACCTGCTGTCTCCATGACCAGAGATGTGGCTCTGCATATGGTCTTACTAATCTGCTTGCATCTTGGTCTCTGAGCCCTGGCAGGGGACTTTCAGCCACAGCTAATGAAGTGTTGGCCTTAGTGATGTGCTCAAGGAACCTCACAAGGCTTCTGCCCCACTGTTGCTGACCAAACAGGTTGCCATGTTAGCAGAGACCTCACAATCAACACACCTGCCATGTCGCCTTTTCCCAAAGGGGAGTAAATTGTGCTTGTTGCTGTAGAAAACCTCCTGAGGTAGAAGGGCTGCAAAGCACAGGAGTTTGTTATCTCCACGTGCTTCACAGTTTGGATCCCAAAGAGAAAAAGCACAGCTGGGCCATAACAGGTGTGGAAGCAACTGTGATTTAGGCAGATCAAGTTGCAGCAGGAAGGATAGAGATTGTCTTGGTACACCAGAAGGGGTGCTCCTCATGCCTTCCTGAAGAATAGTTTTGCTAGGATGGGGAAGAAGCAGAGAAATGGGTTGAGGCTGTTGCAGGAGGGACTGCTGACTGATAGAGTATCTCCTTTCCTGAAGGCTGTCTGCAAATATTTGGAGAAACACTGCATTCTCCACAATGGTATAGGTTCCCAACCATCCATTTCCCTGTGCAACTGAGTGGCAAGCACCTGCCCTCCAGCTTCTGCTGCTTAGAGAAAATGGTGGGTTTGAGGGGAAGGGATGATGATTATGCAATGGAAATAATCTAAAAGCAAAGGAGTACTTTGCCAGCCTCTCTAAAACAGTTTCTTAGCTTCTCTCAGACAAAATGTTATTGTCTGTTTTGTAAACCTCCTGGAGATGACCCACAGCCTTGATGGATGCCTGTTGTTCCAGGCCAAAAGCATCACTATGGCTAATCTATCTTCTTGCCTTACTTGCTCCTCTGTGGGTAATGTGTTGCCCTTGTGAGCATCTCTCCAAACAGCGATTCTAACTTGGAGCTCAGAGAGGCGGGCGCCCGTTTTTTTCCAAGTTAATGCTCATTCTAGATTAACATGAAAGATTTAGCATTTTGAAATGAAGTCATGCATGCAGTCAGGACAAAATGGCATGTGTGATAGAGACAGACATGGTGTATTTTGAATATTTTTATCTTTTTTTTTTTTTTTAAGATAATGTTATAAGCAAGTCTTAATAATCCTGTATCAAAACTCTTCTACTTCATCTACAATTACTTTAGACAACATTACAAAACTCTATCATCTATTTTCTATGGGATCATTTAAGTTGCCAAAATAAATAATCAGAGGTTAAGGAGTTCTAAAATTAAGATTGCCAAGGCAGGTTTAATTCATTGCTTTTCCATACTCTTTGCAGTATTTTTTATTTACATGTCACTTCATTGTACCTTGCTAACACTATTATAATATGAGAAGCTGACTCCTTACAGAAACATTTCTCCAAATGTTTCAAAATCCTTTAATAAATGCTATAAAATTGTGTTATAACACTGGTGGCAATGACAGTTAAGCAGATAAAGTTTAGAAAACTCCAAAATAGTATTGTAATTATGCATTTAATTGAGTTCAATACTCCTAGAACTGTAAAGCAAGCCAGTTTCTAAGAAAAACATAAATCATCAAATATGGCTCCTCTGTTAACTTTCATACCTTCTATGTACTAATACAGGTGTTCATCTGTTTCATTTAAAGCACCTGCTTTAGCTTCCTAAAAAAAAGTCTGTTTTCTGAATGCTGTCAATGAGTTGTTCAGAAAACAATTCAAAATTGATAAACTAGGAATAAACTTCTTACAAATGACCACTGAGATGGGAGGCGAGAAGGGTGAACCAGCAGGACTGCCATCATGGTCTTCCGGAGGGCAGACTTTGGTCTTTTCAAGAGTCTGCTTGACAGAGTCCCTTGGGAGGCAGCCCTGAAGGGCAAAG
>JAOXNO010000013.1:100155053-100187216 GCA_028565335.1 Limnodromus scolopaceus | reverse complement strand
TCTCTGGACCCGCTCCAGCACCTCAATGTCTTTTTTATGGTAGGGGGCCCAAAACTGGACACAGTACTCGAGGTGAGAAATGTTGTCACCATATAGGGCTGTTTGAAGGGACCCTCTTGTGAGCATGGCTGCTGCTGTTTCCTGGTACAACATATGGCTTTAAGTAGTGTGTTTGTTTTCAGTCTTCTAGAGGAACAGTTCCAGGTCAAGGTGACAACCACATTGTGTCCACCTCCACAGCGAGTTTAAGTGGTGATTGAAACAATATCTCATCTCATTTCTATTTACCAGGTTAAAGGAAGTTTCTCCCCAGAATGGATTCTCATCTATTTGCAGCAGGAAATAAATTTCTTTTAAAGCTAAATCAAAAAAAGACACTCAGGTCTTCCAAGACAGGTCAGTGTAAAATGATTCTAAAATACTTGGTTAGTGCAAAGTTTTTCTGAGCACTTTTCTGAGCACAGAAAACTGAAGACCTCTGAAAAATAATTCACCTTCTCTAGCTAGTTTGTACAGACCTACTTAACAGAAGTGAAGATTTAACAACCTCTCTCCACTTTTTACCCTCCCCAAATACTTCAGTTAGCTATTTCAAAAAGGCATATTTATGACAACTGAGAATTTAAAGTGGTCTTTTAAATGACCATTCTCACTATAGACTGTCGTATATAGGTACATAAAGCAATGAGATGAGATAACCATGCTTTTTATTAAATCAGTTAAAATTTCAAACTTCAGATGATGGTACAGTACTTAACTTGAACTGCCTCTCCCTGTGGAATACCAGCAAGCAGGGAAGGACTTGAACATTGTGTGTTTTTTCACAGAATCTCACAGAATCACAGAATTGATCCCTGGGGAACACCGCTAGTTACTGGCCTCCAACTAAACTCTGTGCACCCTCTGAGTTCTACTACTCAGCCAGTTCTCAATCCACCTCACTGTCCGCTCATCTAACCCATACTTCCTAAGCTTACCTGTGAGGGTGCTACGGGAGACAGTGTCAAAAGCCTTGCTGAAATCAAGGTAGACAACAACCACTGCTCTCCCCTCATCCACCCAGCCAGTCATTCTATTGTAGAAGGATAACAGATTGGTCAAACATGATTTCCCTTTGATGAATCCATGCTGACCGCTGTTGATGACCTTTTTTTTCTTTTACATGCTTAGAGATGGCAACCAGGATGAGCTTTTTCATCACCTTTCCAGGAATGGAGGTGAGGCCGACTGGCCTGTAGTTTCCTGGGTCCTCCTTCTTGCCCTTTTTGAAGACTGAAGTGGCATTGGCTTTCCTCCAGTTCTCAGACACTTCTCCTGTTCTCCATGACCTTTCAAAGATGATGGAGAGTAGCTTTGTAATAACATCTGCCAGCTCCCTCAGCACTCATGGGTACATCCCATCAGGGCCCATGTATCTGTGGGTGTCAAGTTTGCTTAAAAAATCTCTAACCAGATCTTCCTCAATGGAGGGAGAGTCATCCTTATTCCAGGCTTTCTCTCCTACCTCCAGGGTCTGGTGTTCCTGAAGGCTGGCCTTAGCAGTAAAGAGTGAAGCAAAGAAGGCGTTCAGTAACTCTGCCTTCTGCATTCTCACCCACCTCATTCAGCAGCAGGCCCGTATTTTCCCTGGTCTTCCTTTTACTGCTGATGTACTTGAAGAAGCCCTTTTTATTGTCCTTGACATCCCTTGCCAGATTCCAAGTGGGCCTTACCCTTCCTCATTGCATTCCTGCACTCCTGTACTTCTCCCAAGTGGCCGGTCCTCTTTTCCACATTCTATAAACTTCCTTCTTCTGTCTGAGTTGATCCAGAAGCTTCCTGTTCATCCATGCAGGTTTCCTGCCTCTTTTGCGTGATTTCTTGCTCCTAGGGATGCACCGAGCTGGATCTTGGAGGAACTGGTGGTTAAATATCTAACATCTCTCTTGCACCCCCCTTCCTTCTAGAGCCTTAGCCCATGAGTTTCACTTTTTTCCAGAAATGTTGTATATAACTTCAATGATTTGGTTCAATTCAGTCCTAGCTGTACTAAGATTTTTTTTTCCCATTGTTTTTGATGATTCCTTAAGAGAGTCTTGACACTGCAAAGTAGATGGGGAAAGTGTTAATAATGTATGTAGCTTTATTCTTTGTTCAAGAAAAGGATAAATTTCTTTTCTTCTAAAAAACATAGCATTTCTTATGCATTATATAAACTTGTAGGAGTTCACAGATGTTTTTCCTATATTTATATTTAATATATGAAAAGTTTCATATAGTTTCCAACCAGTTTCCCAACACACATGTCTATATCTGAAGTCTTACTGTTAGAAAGATAAATCACATCAGGAAAAAGAGAAGCTACTGGGATGAAAATGATCACAAGAAAAAAAACAACCAACAACCCAAAAGTTTTACTCCTGATTGTGTCTGTTGATCTACATAAATGAAATTGAAGTACCAGATAAATGTTTTTAAAATGTACGGTGTTTTGGTTTTGCTGCAATGCAAAATTAATGACAAAAGTTAGATTCTTTATCAGCCTAGAACTTATAAATATGTTTTTTTCGGTGTTTCTTTGATTTAATGTAACAGCGAGTCATGAGAACTTTGTAAGAAATTTTCCATCTATAACAGAACTTGTACACTATGACTAGTTTTAGAGGAAACTTTTTTCTTTCCTCCAAATCAAGCTTCTCTTTGTTTTAAGTACATCAGAGACGAGCATTAACTGAAACAACCAGCAAAATTCAGTGTGACAGCAAAATTCCAGAAAAAAAAAAAAAAGTTTAGTTTCCTATGCAACTGACAACTAACTGTAGTGTACATGTATTTGTCCTATATCTGTCACCCAGTTGTCTTTTATCAGTACAAGAGATGCCCAGCAAAAGAGCTATTGATATATATCATTGTGTGTGTGCTTAGTACAGGACCCCATAAGTGTAGAGCAATGAGGGAAACAATAAAAAAATCACTAACAAAAGATTTTAGCAGAGTTGCTTAAAACCAAAAATGAGACAAAAAGTTATAAATCTACATAGTAATATTTCTTCTACTGTGTATCTTACAACAGTTACCAAAAATTATCTGTACATACTCAGATTGTATTTGTTGTTAGGTCTCATTTGTGTAGTAGTGTATAATTGGATCAGCTTCCTAAGTCTTCTGTTTAGGCCTAGATGGTCACAAAATGGACATATTCCTTGAGAGACTGTGTCTTTCTTCAGTGCTGCTCTGTGCAGGTAGAGCAACATCAGTAGGTATCAGCAACAAGAAGAGAGCAACTGGAAAAGTGATTGAGTGATCTGTAAAACTTAATTGTACTGACACCTAATCAAAGTCAAGAAGCTTCCAAATAATGATCTTCCACTTTACAATCTTCTACACAAATAAGTCACAATTCAAAATCACCCCTAACTCTGTAATATTAAAGCAAACAAACAAAACACAATTCAAATATTACGTAGATATTTAAGGAGAGGGCAGTATAAATCAGAAGTGTAAACAGCCTCCTTAGGCGATTAAATAGCAAGGAATTTGCTAACTGAAGCTTCCTAAATATTTACAGAATGAAAAACAAGAAAATGCTCCTCTAGCACAGGTGTACTTAACTAATTAAAGCAGATTAAACTATACCTTGCTTTATCATGATGCAAATTTACTAATACTAGTTAATTCTTGTAAGTAAAAATGTCACTAAAACGTTGAGTTACTAATGCACTTCTGCGTCTACTGTTGATGAAAGGAGAGCTTGGACAGCTAAGCAGTGTGTGATCACAGAATTACTTTGTGAATGTCAGCTGTTTAGTCAGTTTTAAATTATACTTTTTTAATTTTCCCAGTTCATGTCTGAAGAAAATGGGTAGTGCTCTGAACTTCAAAACCTCAGCTGCAGCTACTCTGAATTTATTTCTTCATATCTGTGTTGTCTTGGAGTGGCTTTGAAAGAAACGACTTCTCAAAAGAAACTCAAGACTGTTATTTCAAAGGAGTGAAATTTGTCTGGATACTCTGTAGTACCAGATTCTTGTAAGAAGCTATACATATATTTTCTTAGAAACAAAGTTTCCTGGAGATCTAATGCAGAATGCTAGAACTGGAGCTGAAATTAAAAAGTCTTCATATGTTTAATGGAATTATCTATTTATATATAAATTTTTAATATATATCCCATGCCATATGACATCATGCTTAGCAATAAAAGCTGGGGGAAAGAGGAAGGAAAGAGGAACATTTGGAGTTAGGGTGTCTTCCCAAGTACCTGCTAAGCATGATGAAACCCTGCTTTCCTGGAGATGCCTGAACGTCTGCCTGCTGATGCGAAGTAGTGAATTAATTCCTTATTTTGCTTTACTTGTGTGCACAGCTTTGTTTTACCTATTAAACTGTCTTTATTTTGATCCATGAAAAGTGAGAAAACTCTTGCTTTTGCTCCTCTGATTGTCTTTCCCATTCCCTTGAATGTCTTCTTGGAGTGACCAAGAAGCTTTGTGGGGCTGAGCTGTGGGGAGAGGTCAACCCACCACAGATGAAAACCCTTCCCTCATGTATTTTAGAAGTAAAAAGATGCCCTTGGCTAGAAGGTAATCTTGGGTACAGAGGCAGAAGGACAGGGTGAATTGAAATGGAAAAGAAGCAGTGAGATTGAAAAGATATGTTCCCTGACAGAATAACTATCCCACAGTGAATAGCAGGAATTTTTATAATTATTATTTCCTCTCCCCCACCATTAGGCAGGTAGGGAACTGTGTATTAAAGGCAAGACAGTTTCTCTTCCTCTTCAGAGATAGTTATGTGGTTGGTCCTTAAGCCCTTGAGATGGCTCTTCTTCCACTCTGTCTTTAAAGCCTGTACATTAGAGGGCTTTGACTGTACTGTAAAAAGCTAGCTTCTTATTAGAATTGAAACAAGGAACTTTCAGAAATAAAAAGGAATGAGAAAGAATAGAAACAAAGCACCTTATAAGCAAATCTCCCCTTTCTCTGCCACGTTTTTACATGATGGGTTTCAGAAAACCTGACACAATATCTGTGGCTACAGGTACACTGAGGTTCTCTCTGCTCCTTCTAGTCCCTCTTCCCTGTATGATGTGCATACAACACTTTTGCACCAACACTTGTGGAATGAATCTTTTCTCACAGAAGTCTCCACCTTATGTGCAGTGCAGTAAGCAGGACAAGGAAAATAGGCCCCTGTAAACAATCCACATCCTTTTAAGGACTTGACTTATGTTCACATATATTAACTGTGAATATGTGACCTAAACACTTTTTATGAACTTTTGTAGAGAATAATGACAGTATTCAGGAGTGAAAAGAAAGTGCAGCTTTCCAAGTTTTTCTAGTCAGGGATCATTTCCACAAAACCTTATTGTACAGTAACCGAAGAAAGAGACTACAAATAAAAAAAAAAAAAGACATTTGGGAGAGAGTTCTTGTTTATCTGTTTCCTTTTTGCAGACAAAGGTCAGAAAAAACACTTCTGGTTTTATTTCTGTAAAGGAAATCGAAACTAATGGGGTTAGTTCAGACTCAGGTCCAGCACATTTTTTTTCTAAGAGTGATAAAGAATAGCAAAGAAAGACAGAGGAAGTTAAGGTAAGAGCAAATTAAACTCAACAGATCAGGTTTCCATGGCACAAACTAGTCCAGTCAATGTTCCTTCACATTACACTATATTAATAAAAAAGACTAGTAGACACTTAAGAATTAGCGCTATTAGAAAAAACCAACACCCCTCAAGAGTAAGTAGTCATCCCTGTGAAACTTACTGCAAATGAAGGCCATCCTGTCAGATTAGATTTTAAGACACGTTTGTTGTTATGAATGTAATGATAAAGCAAGTCTCATGCTTTAAGAACTGAGAAAGATTTTCTCTCCCATGCATTGCAGCATATTACCGTTGCAGTTGAGTGCATTCATTTCTAGGATGTAGAAGAGGAAATATACTGCTTAGAGAAAATGTAATGATGGACTCTGCTTTAGGCAGGTTATGGGATTTGCTGAGCCTGTTGTCTGATCAAATACAGCAACTGCTATGTTCCCAACCAACAAATGGGCTCCTGTAAGAGTAGTAACTTTAATTTTTCTTCATATGTATTTGCTCCATGAATTTCTGCTTTAGGAGATTAAAATCTTGGAAGTAAAATTAGAGGTTAAACCAGTTGCCATGTCCTCTGTGTAAATACATTGAAAATGAAAAATGAAACTCTTAAAGAGTTTCTCTCTCTTAAAGATGAGAACAGAACTTAAAATATTCAGGATATTGAGAATAACACAGATACCTTCACTTCTAGAGAGGCTCTTCTAGAATTTTTTACAAAAAATACTGACTTAAGTACAAGAGCAGTACATTAAAGCATTTACAATTGATTATTTTTTATTATAAAATGGTTGGGTACTGTTTAGAAGTTGAAGGGTATTATCATTTTGGAAAAGATATTTTCCTCTTACAAAAATCGTATTGGAGAATATTTGACTCCCAACTAAGCTACAGAACTCTAAAAATGTTTGGGTTTATAATATATGGCTTTGCTTATTATCAAAGCTACTGTAATGAAATTTTATAATCTCTCAGATCTTAACCCACAACAAGTGAAATAATGATAGCATAATTTAATCTTGATCAGGTTGCAGGAAGTGGGACCCTAGTTACATAAATATGTATACTAGCTGGAAGAAGTGAGGAAGGCCGTATTTTGTTTTCCATAGGCCAGTTTCTTTCTAGATAATGACCAGGTCTGAAATTAAAAACTTATCTTATATTGCTCTTCTCCATCTTTCTCTAACTTTGAGATGAATCTACAATCTCTTTCCCAGGGTTGTAGAGCGTGAGATAGCTGAGAAGTTGAAGTAATGTATTAAACTTCTACTCAGTCTGTTGATGACCATGTATTTTAATTCCCTTTGTTCATTCCCATTGTGTTGTCTTGCAAGTAATTTTTTTTCTGGCTGGAAGTGTTTCAAACTGGCTGATTACTCTCTGCCCCCAGTAAATCAGTAAGTTTGTTGTAAATTCAACTTCAGGATGAAATTTCATATGAATTTGAGATTGGGTTGAGGTACTTTTTTGTGGTAGTTTTTTTGATTTCGAGGGGTGGGGGGTGGCTTTCTCTGTGTGTGTTTTGGTTTTGGTCATTTGCCAAAGAAAAGTTGTTTTTTTTTTCTCTTACCCACATCAAGTTTGACAGGTAAAAGAAAATACCAATTGTTTATCATTTTCTTCTTCCTTTTCTTTGTATAGAGTTTGAACCTCTAAAGAACACCACAGAAATCCTTCCATTAAAAGTATATCTGTAGGATATCAATATTGTAGATTAATATTTTTCAATAAAAGTAGACAAAGCTTAGCCTAACTAAAAAGGATTTTTTCCACCTCCAGGCAGTTTTCATTTTTCTTATGTCCTTGGTGACAATTCATGTTTTCTTAATGACCTCCTTTGACTTAATCATTGAGCCCTTATGGAACAAACATTTTGGCACCTAAGGATTTCTAGGCGGAATTCAATATACTATAAGGACTTTCTTAATTAACATCACTGTACCTTGCTGTTGTAAGATTCGTACTGGCTATGGTTAATAAAATCACAATTAGCATTCATATGAATGGTGTATGGTATCCTGAAGACTTATTGGATGGATATTTTACTTGTATTTATATGTATTTCTTCTCCAAATTGGTGGAAAAGAACACTTTTGTTAAAATTTTCTAGAAAGCTGACAGTTTCCACTGTTTTATCGAAATGTGTTTGCTTTTCTAACAAGATCTCTATGTGAAGTCTTACAGAGCAATGGGAATAGTGGTTGCCAAACCAAACTAAGAAAGTAGACATGATGGAAGCAACCAATTTAATAAACAAGGGAGAAAACATGTTTTGGTCATGTCCCATTAGAGTACTAGTGTTTTCAGAGGCACGCTAATCTCTATACTTCAAACAGAGGAACTACAGTTTTCAGGGTTTTCGTCCCAACTTTTTTTGCCATAGATTTGGGGTGGTGGTAGTATATTTGGGTTTTGCACCAGTAATATCTAGTGTATTCCTGAGACCAATACTGCTATATTGCTGTTTTAGATGTATTATGTTA
Source organism: Limnodromus scolopaceus (assembly GCA_028565335.1). Classification (NCBI taxonomy): domain Eukaryota; kingdom Metazoa; phylum Chordata; class Aves; order Charadriiformes; family Scolopacidae; genus Limnodromus; species Limnodromus scolopaceus. Next base: position 100,179,153 of record JAOXNO010000013.1, on the reverse strand, counting down.
AGTACAGGGTACTCAGTATAAGAAAAGAAATACACTGAAAATGATAGAATTTATTATTTGGACCTGAAAAAAAATTAATATTTTGCTATAGAGCACTGTTAAATGGCATGTTCATTTGTTTATTAATTCCAGTAAGCTATCTTGCAATAGCAAATGTCTTATTTTTGCTAAAACTGATGTGATATAATGTGCCCGATTCAACGGATTCATGACTTTAAATAGGTAGTAAAATGTCATATAAGATTTGCTTATTTGACAATCACTTATTAAAGTTATTTACAATCACACAGTAAATTCCATGAAATACACTAAAACTGAGTGATAGTATTTCCTATTTTATAGGAGACTTTGCCTTTAGTGACATTAGATTGATAAACTACACGAAAACTGCAGATATCTTAAAAGTTACAATCCTATTCCAGACACATGTAGCACTACTGTCCAGAGTTATCATTCACCTTGATTATACTCACATTGAATGGGTCACCTGTTCTAAATCTTCAGTAAAAATATATAGCTTTTTTACAGGATGCAACTGAAGGGGAAAAAATCAGTATCAGAAATCCACAATGTTTAGTTCCTTATTAATATCATATTAAACTCATGGTGTATCTCATTCTAGAGGGGGAAAGAGAAGGAAAAAGAAAGAAGAAAAAAAGAAAAGAATCGTTCTTTCTTTCAGATTTTACATTTTGGGTTGTAAAATAAAGCTTCCTTGTCCAAAGTTCAAATTCTATCTGACAGCTTTGCACAAACTGTAAATGCTGTCAAATAGAGAAGAAAGCAATATTCCTATATTCCCACAGGAAACAGTAAAAATGACTTGCTGACTAGAAGCCATTTTTATATCTAAAATTAAATGCATGCCAAATAGTAAGTGAGGTGTATAAGATGATTGCAAGTTTCTTTTGCACATCTTTGCCCCTGAGTATAGACATATATGTACATTAAATATATGTATTTACACTACTGAAATATGCATAAGTACCTAGTGAACAATTTATATTTTAGCATCCAAACCCAAGCCTTTGTTAATTTTTGTCTTGTGGGTGGTTGTTTCTCTAAGAGCAACCCGGGCTCCTTCAAATCTATCCACTGGAGAGCCAGGTTCCTGTTTGACATTACAAGTAGCATTTGGTTCAATGACTTATGATGATCACATGCACTTTTAGCCACAAAGTCACTGCACAGGGCAAAGCTATCAATCGCTTGTGGTACAACAAAGCACAAGAGTTATCCTGGAGCACTACTTGTGCCTCAGTAGAGCACTTGGCTTAGAGTGTGTTTCCTTCTAGGGATGTGGCTTGCTAGTTGGTCGCAGCACAGAATCGGGACATAAGATCAAAGCAATTCAAATTAATTCAGATATTTGTTTTTTAGCATAAAATTAAGGAATAACTATGTATTTTTAGTTGCATGTATCTTTCTGAGTTAGAAAACTAGAAAAAGTTCATATGATCAACTTATTTTTATGATACTACTTTGCTTGCTGTCATTAGGGAGAAAAAAAATAAAGTGGTTAGCAAGAATATTTCTTTCTGGGAAGGTTATTTTAAAGCTCCTTTTCTCAGAGATATTTCTGCTTCATCTAATATACTTAAGTCTGGCTTATTAAATGCTTATTGTTAAATTTACTGATCCTTACATTAGTAAAACACTTATTTTAAATGTGTCGTATTAGAAACATTATGGAAAGTTTTTGGAGTGCCTTGTTTGAATAAGTCCTTATACTGTCATCAGTTGTCTTTTTTGGGGGTAGTTTGGGTTGTGGTGTTTTGTTTGGGGTTTTTTTGTTTGTATGTTTGGGTTTTTGTTTGTTTTTTAAAAAGTATTTCAAGTAAATAAACAAAGTACAAGGGCATATCAAGAATATTAAATATGGTTTCTGGACTGATTTCAACAGAACACTTAACAAGTTTATTTTCTCTTTCGGTAAATAAGGATATGTAAAGCAAGAAATGAGAAAAATTCTCTGGCCACCAACACCACAAATCAATAAGTACTAAGTGTAAAACCTCAGGAAATAGGAAGTAAAATGCTACCTTTTACAGATTAATGTGGATGCTTATTAACGTGTCTACTCATTTGCGAACCAACTCATATTTTATCTTATTAGGGGAATAGATAAAACTGGAGTACATGTAGAATACTACTGTGATTGATTGTTATTAAAACTTTCTTGTTTCTGAAGAGTACTAAGTTTCCCCAGTTTCGACTGCATTTCATGGAAATCAATGGATTATGTCAGCTTCCTAGCAGTTTAGTTTCAATGGGATTATGCTACTCAGATACAGTAAATCAATAAACTTGTTTGAGAGTAGTATTTATTTTCTATTTAAACACAGATCTACATAACAAAATTTTTTCATGTGAACTGAAGTTTTCACATGAGCAGATGTGTTCATTCTTCATATGAGCAGACTGCTTAGGCTGGTTGTGAACCTAAGCAGGACTGCAGATAGAGGCTAAGTGAATTATCTCCACTGCTGAACATCCAGTATAAGGACTTAGGGTAAAACATGGTTTTGCCCAGATGATTGTCAGCTGCTCCCGAAGTCAGCAGCTGAAGCCTAAGAAAGCTCTTAATTTACTGTAACTTCAATTCTTGCATGTCATAATGATAACTATTAAAGCTGAAGCTCAGGCTTTGAAAAACTTTCCTAAAATATGAAATTTCTGCAAAGGCAATCTTTAATAATTTTATGGTGGTTCTGAAAGAGTCCTTGATGGGAGTCTATAGGAGAAGGCAGGTTTGTTCTCTTGTCAATTGACATTATTCCTCACCTAAGATAATGTTTAACAAAATGTCCCAATCATATTACTGAATTTTAAATTTAAAATGTGGGAAATTCTAAAGCTCCTTCAGACTTGAAGAGAAGCAAATTTTGGCTTTGTAGTACAACAGTTTCTGTTTTGCTTAGGAAGATTTTGTAATAGTATATTACTCTATTTTTAGCCTTTCTTCCTAAGAAATACACAGAAAAATTCAGAGCCATGCTCTCCTCCACACCCACACTCACTTCCCTCCATTTTACTGAAGGGAAATAAAAACATTTGGAAAAGAATTGTACTTGACAGCTCAGCTATCTCTCTCCTTATTTAGAGGATGAATTTATTTCTTTCTTTATGTCATAATGTGACAAACCTTTTTGCTACCTCAGGACTTAAGTATTTTGCTCAATGCCCTGATGTAGTTTTGATTATTGTTAGGCTACTGCTTTCCACTTCTCCTAAGCAAAATACTCTGAAGGCACACTTTGTTCTTGAATACACTTAAGCACCTTGGGGAGAATCACTAAGGTGTCAGTTTATAAGCCAGCAGATTTTCTTTCTATTGTCTTGAAGTCACTTTTAACTCAAGGCTGCGTAATGTAAAATGTTTATGAAAGATAGAGATTAAAAAAAATATTAAAGAGAATCAAGTTATTAATCTACTTCCATTAAGTTAAAATCATTACCTTTTCTGCTATCTTCCTGATGTCCTGACCCCCATCATTCAGAGATTCTGTAATTATGAAAACCATCTACCTCAATATGCATCTATTAGAGGAAAATCTTTTGTAGTCAAACAGTTAGCTTTAATATTTCTTTTTGAAGTCCCCCCTTTTGAAAGTATTAATTCTTTCTTTTCTTTTTCCATTTTTTTTTTATCTAGGAGATATCAGAAATGGCTACAAGAATTAAAATAAAAATTATTTCCCGTTTGAAAATATCTCTTCATTAAACCACATGCTGTCTTTTTGACCAGACAGTTAATACTTTTCATGAAGAAGAGCACCTCTTCTTTAGTACATTTCAGTGTGAAAAAGTCCTCTGTATTGAACTTTTGCTCTACACCAGCCTGTGCAATGATGGTGTGCTTGATTTTAAAAATAAACTAAAAAAATCATCTGGATGAGCTAAATGAGCACAGTTCATTATTGGCTCCTTACTGATGTGGTTGTAAATGACCATATGGAGGTGAGAGAGGGGGCTTGGGATCACACTTTTCTTCTTGAGCTACTGGCCACGACACCATTTAAAGACCTGCTTGCAACTATAAAAAGATAGAGTAAAATTTCACTTGAGGAAAGAGTGGCTTCTGTTTCCCCTCACTTATTGACTTACAGAATGCTCTGGCAAATGAGAGCTCTGGTAAGTGCCATTTTCAAGTTCCATGTCAACAAGACATGGGTTTGTTCATTAAGAAAAGAAGTAAGACAAACATATTTTCTGTGTGTTTCCCAGGAAAATCTGAGGATGAAAGAACTTGGTACAGCCTTCAGCTGCACAGAAAAGGAAGGCAAATCTGCAAGCAAAGAAAGCTATGAACCTGGAGGTTTCCGAAGTTGGAGGTAGTAGGCTAAATTTCCTGAGTTTGTGATTGCATGTTGGAGCCCCCTATTAAGAAAAGGTAAGGTCAGTGCTCTAAAACAGTACTGTGTGCTGCACAACAGCACTCAGCGGTATATTAGTTGAATGAATGGGCTGAATTTGCTGAAATAAAGAAGCTGTTCTACCTTGTGTCATTTTGAGAGGGTATTAATTTCTCTATATACAAAAAATGTAACAAAAAAATGTGATGTATTTATCAAAGAAAAAAAAAATGTCCTAGAAATTCCATGGAGTACGAATTGTGCACAAGGAGGTTGTATGTACAACTGCTATTATAATTATACCTGAGTCTGTGATTAAGAAACAGTGCATCCAAGCAGTAGTTTTGTGTAAGTAAATGGAAAGAAGCTGCTTCCTGAATATGTTAAGTACATGTGTTCTTGCACTAGGCTGCTTCTTATATGGTCAATTACATATGCTGACCTTAAACATATAGATGCAGTATTTGTTCTTCATCAGTCTTTGAACACTTATGCTGTCAAGTCAGTAATTATCCTTTAGGAAAGTTTATTATAATAAATATGTAATATTTTTGGCTGTATCCAGGAAAAAAAAAAGGTGATCTGTCCCAAATAGGGCTTCTACTTGATTTGCTTTCACTTTATTGTCTTTCCGAAAAATCATTTAGCTTTTCTTTCTTCCTTTTATTTGTTTGGTTTTTTTTTCTTTTAAATGTGAATACACACAGATGAAAGGGATTATGCTTTTTCAGTATTCCACTGAGAAAAAAAAATAATACTCCACTGTTTGAATTAATACTTTTAACACCAGACATGAGAGTAGCAGGAGTCCGGGGATTTCTGTTATGGAGAAATATAACATAAGTCATTAATTGCCAAAATTTTCAGAAATTAATATTAGAACCTGGAGGCCAAGTTCTCCATGATCTCTTTGTGCCAAGCATGCTCAAACCCAAAGAGAAACTATTTTTGACAGGATTTTCTCAACTGCTGAGGAGGTTTTGGTTGGAACTAAAGGTAAAATCCTCTTCTCCCTCATGCTGTTAATTTCTTCTGATATTAAGTCAGTAAATGGTTAGAGGAGGAATTAGTCCAGTATTTCAGAATAATAGCCTTCAGGTACATAGAATATGGGGGAGAGAAATCGTTAAAAGAACACTGTGAAAGGCAGGGACAAAGTAATAGTCTGATTTGGCCAGAAATAATGCACTAGTTCAGAAAGACTGAGAACAGTCATTCCCTGGGGTTTTAGTCCTTGGTGTCCCATACGTTGCCATGAAAATTTTAACTAACAGCAAACTACAGCTGTGATAGTACATGAGCTCAGAACTATACTTAAACAGTGACTCAGAAAAGTTGCAGTTAGGGACTTTTGTGCTAACTAGCCTCCTTCCCAGAATCTGGAAGAGACGCAGCATTTTGTGGGTTTTGAAACTTTCTCTCTTTCAGCAAGAAACTTGCTCCCAAATTGCATATGCAATTCTCCTAGTGTTTATTTCTGCTTTTGGGAAGGGAAACAAAAAGCATGGCTTCATTCCTAGGAAGAAATGGGGATAGATGAACAATCTTCCAGCAGACAATATGCAGCACAATACTGCTTTTTAGAGACAGCTCTAGTGGGTAGAGTTTATGGTGTGACAACCAGTCTGTACAGTGCAATTAGGAAAATGTTCTGCCAGGGGGGAATGGAAAATGGAAGAAATGTAACCAAGACTTTAAGATTTTATTATGTTATCCCTCCTGCATGAAGAAAGCAGAGTTTCTTTCTTATTTCTTTCACATCTTCTTGCTTGAGTTGTATGACCTGCTACGCCGTTTTTAACGAGAGGCCATAGAACATTTGAGTGAAAGATGGATTTGGTGCATAAACCAGTTTGCTATATTCATATGACAGTAAAATAGTTTTAACATTAGTGAACCCTCTGAAATAATCTGTCCTTAATTATATAATTAAAGCATAATTTGATTCTCTTCAAATTAAGCTATAATGAGATGTTAATGCACGGACAGCATATTCTTTCTCAAAATGTGTGTCTTTTTCTTATGATCACCAGCTTTGACGTGTTGCTAAGATTCCAACAAACTGAAGTCACTGAGAAGCAAATGAAGAAAAATTCAGAGCTGTTACGGTAATGGTCTCAGATTATTCCATTCTTGTTGGTTATGATTTTCTCAACATATCTATGCATGTGTGGACTCTCATACAATTACATAAGAATTCTCTTTTGTTAAACTTAGCTGTCATTTAAAAAAAGGGAGAAGAACTGAAGTTTCTATTATTTAGAGAAGCAATGCTTTGTGAGCGAAAATATAGGTGCTGTACTTCAGTGTTTTTGTTCCTTTTGCTTTTTTATCTATCCTGTCCTCCCCTCCCCCCCATTGAAGTATCTATTACAAGAAAAAGAAAGGTGTTGCTTTATTCCTGTATTTGTTTTGTAAATATTAACTCTGTATCCCTCAGAACTCTGAATGACCTGAAAGAATATTTATTCGGCAAAAAGGGTGCTAATAAAAACATTCAGAAAAAGTTAGAGAATGTGAAGGAGACATTTAATTTCCTAGAGAGAGAGTCTGGTTTTATCTGGTCTTATCATAGGAATAGTTTTTATTTTGATTTTTTGTTGGTGTTTTTTTTTTTTTTTTTTCTACAGCTGGGGGAAAAAAGATCAGTGTCTGTCCCACTTTGTCTAAATACACATTACATAAAGAAAAAAGCTTGCCTGATAATGAAAAAAATATCTTTTTCAATGCATTTCCTGCAAATTAAAGTTCTTCTAATACCTGAAATGAGATGAATATGTGCTTAGTCCAGCCTTCTAAAATAGAAGTGAGGCAGGTGGAATAAAAACCCTTCCAAGTGGATTTTGTTAAGAATATGTTCCACAAAGTGTAGATGATCTAACAGCGATGGGCTTAACAGCTAGAGAGTATTATATCACACCAGCTTTGGTAAGGGGGTGATTCTGAAAGTTATATCTGTTTATCCAATAACCTAACTCTCTTCAAGCCAGGTTAAAACTTCAGCATTATTGGAGCTTGAAAGCAATCTATACTTTTATGCCTGGTCTAAGGAGAGTTGTCATGCCACAAACTCCAATAATCTTGCAAATTGTTTTCGTCCCGTTCCTCCCATGTCCAGACCGTAGTGGCATAGTGTCAGATAGCATAGCATGAGCATCTGCCATTCTTTGCTTTTGTGCTTAAAAGAGTAAAGTTTTCATAAGACCTGCAAGTATTTTTACCACAGTGTCTCTGATCAAGCCCTCTGACTGTGCAGCTCTTCACTGGTCCTGTTTGAAGTGTGTCATTGCTACTTGAGGTGGGCAGCAGAGGTGGTTCAGCTGCATGAGTCCTCAGCACAGCCCCGCAGAGTGCCTGCCTATGGCTCGGCAACACCTCTGATGGCTCAGAGCCATAGCTCGTCACCTATCAGCCCTCCACCCACTGAGTTTAGAAACTGTATTCTTTTTTTAGCATAAGTTGGGACAACTGTATCTGAAACCATCTTGTCGCCAAGTTTAAACGAAGGTCAGCACTCTCCTTTTCTAGGTCATTAATAGATGGGGTCTTGGAAACACTTTGTGCTGGCTCACAAAGACAGGATGTCTGCAGGGAGATTGAGAGGAGATTCATGTAGCAACTTGCAGAGAAGACTCTGCAGGAAAGAAGTAATTCTTATATCTATTTTCTAACACAGAAGCCAAGGAAGTAAATGGTCTAAGTTTACTATGTGCTGAGTTAAGGGAAAGTTCTCTTCTCTTGAGAAGTTTTCTTGAGACTGCATGATACAGGTTAAAATGGAGAACTTATCTGCACTTTTAGGGCATGTGTTGTTCACACTCATTCAGTTTTGTGCAAATGAGCAAGCAAGGGTGAATAATTCCAACAATCAGTAATATAAGAGCACAAGACAAAGACAAGAAGAATTTCTTGGTCTGCCATCTAATTCATTAAGTTGCATCAATGAGATGCTAATGCTGTGATTTTTAATAATATGTATTTTTGGTTGAGTGCATTCTCTGCCAACTTAAAATTCTAATTTGGATACTATTCAGACAGGTAGAATATAAAAGAGAACATAAAGTTTCACTTTCTTATTCTTTGTGGCCATGCTAATGCATTTGTGTACAGCAGTGACATTTCCTCAGATCACTAATATACTTTTTCCATCATATAACGTGTAATTGTATCATGGCATACTCTTCTCATTTTCTGCCTTTATCGTGCTCTTCCCTGAAAAACTATGTTTTGGAGCGGGCAAGAAATAGGGGTACCTGGAATACTTAACAATTAAATAATGTAGCAGGAGGAGGGGAAGAAGTGAAGATATCAAAGAGAGAAAGTACTTACTACCAGTTGTGCCATGAATCCTAAAATTTCAATTCTCATAGTGTCTATTCCTTTAAAGTTTCACCTGGGAGACTTGTAATGGTATGAAGTGAATTTCTTTAAAATGAAATTTTATTTACTTTTGAAAAAAATTTGTTCGTTATGCAAGGATAAATTAAGCATCTGTTAATTGTTCTTCTCTCTAACTCAATTAAATGTCATAAAGACATTTTGTTTCACTAAATTAAGTATTTAAGCTAATAAATTTAGCAGTCAGATCCTGTTCCTTTTTATGCAGATACAGTGAGAACTTGAGTCCATTCAGGTGTTTGTACCACATCTACTGCCAGAATACGGGCCCAGATCCAGAGGAAAAAAAAATCATTTTCTTTTTCTGATGCTGGGGAAGGCTTAGAAACCCTATTTCTACAGATGCAAAATTAAATCTGCTCTTATGACCGGTTGGTTGTCTAAGGTAAGCCCTGTCTAACAATCTATTCAGCCTTACTGAGATTTCTATCATGTGACATTAACCCCTTCCTGAAAGTTTCTAAGTAATTTTCTTTCATGGCAATGATAGCAAGTTTCAACCATTTAACCAACAGCTCTGTGACTCTTAACGCCCACCAAGCATGCAGGTGGCTAGATTCAAAGGTTTCCTGTCCAACATAGAGTCATAGAATCATATAATTGTCTAGGTTGGAAGGGAACTTTCAGATCGCCAAGTCCAATCATTAACCTAATACTGACAAAAACCATCACTGTACCATATCTCCAAGCTCTATATCTACCCGTCTTTTAAATACTGCCAGGGATGGTGCCTCAGCCACTTCCCTGGGCAGCCTGTTCCAATGCTTCAGATTCATATCTTCCAAATATCAAAACTATAGGGAATCCTGTGTTGGAGCAGCTCTGATTTCTTCCTTGAAGAACTGCCACTTTCAATAGATATTGAAATGTTTGTTAGACCCAGGAGAGACTATGTTCTCACCGAGCAGAAAGATTTCATAGAATCATAGAATCGTCTAAGTTGGAAGGGACCTTTCAGATCATCGAGTCCAACCATTAACCCAACACTGACAAAGCCACCATTAAACCTTGTCCCTCAGCACCACATGTACACATCTTTTAAATACCTCCAGGGATGGTGCTTCCACCACCTCCTGGTCCAGCCTTTTCCATTATTTGATCATCCTTTCTGTCAAGAAATTTTTCCTAATAACCAGTCTAAACCTCCCCTGGTACAACTTGAGGCCGTTTCCTCTTGTCCTACCGCCTGTCACTTGGAAGAAGAGACCGACCCCCACTTTGCTACAACCTCCTTTCAGGGAGTTGTAGAGAGCGAGAAGGTCTCCCCTCAACCTCCTTTTCTCCAGGCTGACCACCCCCAGCTCCCTCAGCCTCTCCTCACAAGACCTGTGCTCCAGACCCCTCACCAGCTCCGTTGCCCTTCCCTGGAACTGCTCCAGCATCTCAATGTCTTTCTTCATAAAATCATAAAATGGTTAGAATTGGAAGGGACCTTAAAGATCATCTAGTTTCAACCCCCCTGCCATGGGCAGGGACACCTCCCACTAGAACAGGTTGTTCAAAGCCCCATCCAGCCTAGTCTTGAACCCCTCCAGGGATGGGGCATCCACAGCTTCCCTGGGCAACCTGTTCCAGTGCCTCACTACCCTCACAGGAAAGAACTTCTTCCTGGTATCTAATTTAAATCTCTCCTTCTTGCAGTGAGGGGCCCAAAACTGGACACAGCACTTGAGGTGGGGCCTCACCAGTGCCAAGTACAGGGGGATGGTCACTTCCCTAGTCCTGCTGGCCACACTGTTCCCGACACAAGCCAGGATGCTGTTGGCCTTCTTGGGTGATTAGGAGGGGAGTGATCAGTGTTCCTATTTATTTTTCTAGTGACTATTTAAAAATCTTAATTCCCTCCATTCTTTCAGATTAGGTAGAAAAAGCCTGTTGTATGTTCACATTTCCAGGGATTATTAGAAGTTAAATGATTATTATGAAAGTCATGATTTCAAAATAGGAGATAAGTGGGATTTAGGCTAATGCTTTTTGTGACTATAGCACCTGGGTAGAATTTTAGCTGTCAAAAAATAAATCTGTCCATGCTCCCAGTGTTTCCAATTGTATCTAGGTGGCTTTTCAATAAATCCCTTTAGTGAATGTTATGAATTTTCTTTTTAGTGATACTTACCTGTCTGATGTCTGGGCTGGGTCTTGGTTTAAGCTGACCAGTAGTTACTTCCAGCAGTACTTTAACTAGCTTGACTATTTTTCTCGTTAATCCTTGTATGGCTTGGTTTTATTTGTCTGGAACTGCAGAAGCTAGCATTCCATTTGCATTGGATAGTAACCAGTAAAATCTTCAGTCAAAGTCTGATCTAAAGTAGGAGAGGTAAATTTTACCTTTGATTTTTTTAGGAGGAATCATCATGCTTGTGTCCCACGATTCCCTAGGGAAACAAAATGTTTAAAAAAAGTTTAATCCTGAATTTAATTTTTGTTCAGGAGACAGAAATTTGATTTGTGGCTTTTCTGTAATGGTAAAATGCATCTTAGATTGTTAGAGTGCTGTAGCGATATAAGTTTTTTTTTGTTTTTTTTTTTTTCCTAATCATAAACCAAAGCAAAATTAAAACAAAACAAAACAACACACATTCCTTCCTCTCCCCCCCTTCCCTCCCCCCACCCCCACAATTCTACAAAGAGTAGCAATAAGTACAACTGAAATAGGTGTCAGTTATGCCACCAATTATGCCAGACACTGAATGGAAATCTAGACAAGGAACGTGGGTATATCCCTAAACTTCCCCTTAAAACCTGAAGCATCCTTTACATATCTATTCTAAATTACAATTTTGGATATTCCTTTAAATTGGTATGTCAGAAAGACTTCCTCAGTTATTATTATACATGTTTAAGGATAAAGGGAAGCAACTCCAAACTAAAATACTCAATGGTATATTCAGCTAGTTTTCATTACAACTTGATTTCTTTTGTGATTAAAAAATCCAAAGCTGCCCATGAGAAACAAAAAGTGTTTTGATTTTTGCTTCTAGTATTCTAAATGAGTAATTCCTTGCCAAAAATATTTAGTCACTCTGATGTTGAGATTCTTCAGATTTAGTCATTCTTTAGTCTGCCATTTTCCATGATCTTCTATACATCTCTCATTTTCTTTCCTTTCTTCACTTCATTATTCCTGGGGCAATGATAGGCGGAAGTGATGGCTGACTAGTTGGTCTGATGAGTAGACCTCATTCTGAGAAATCTAAATATTTCATAGTTTTAGAGAACAGGATATTTCCATTTTCTTCCATACAGAGAGGTATCTTGCATAGTATGTTTTAATTCCAAGGGAATAAGGTGTTCCTGGTATCTAGGTATCTCTACAATAGACCTTTCATTTTGGAAAAATCTAGAAACTCCTGTCAGCACTCACTTTATGGTCTAGTACTTCAATCTGTATTCTATCTGTGCTCATGAATCATTCTCAGTGGCTCCAGTGAGAATGTCATTTCAGCACAAGAGCTGAAGGACACAGCACTATGAGCTCAGTCTAATACTCACTGAAGTTGGTCAGAAGCACCATACTGACCTCACAGTGCAGCACTAGGCAAAATCAGCTGTCCCCCACTGCAGTGTTTGTATTTCATAAAACAAAGCCTTCTATAAACAAATATATAAAGCATTGGTAATACCTAATCTGGTCTTGTACATTTATAATAGGCTTAATTTAAAAATGAATTTTTTATGATCGACCCGGTGCTGCTTGACCAGTATATTTATGTAGTATAATTGCACTTACTGTAATTTAAAAAGCACAATTGTTATTGCTCAGTGCCTCTCCTGTGGCTGCAGTTCTGGTCCATGTTTTCTATAATCAAAGCATCTGAAAGCCCACTACAGTTCTGTGCCATTCTGTGCCATTGGCTGGCTTTAAAATCCATTGCCACTGCAAGAGTATTTACTAGTTTTCAAACATTTAAGAGTTACTAGAACTGGTAGGGATGATAAATTTCTTTTTCTTCCTTTTGATGTGTGTTAAATAATGAATATTGATGATTATATGCCTGTGTAAGGCTTGCAAGCATTCACTCTTCTTGTTTTAGTAGCTGTTGTTGCACACATGACGATGTAATTCCTGCATATGCACAGAATGAGTCTGCAAAGTGTCTTCTCATCATTGTTGGAAAAAGAACCATGCTGTCAGGGAAGTTTGTGTCAGTTCTTCTTCCATTTTGTCCATTTTTGCTGCAGAAGACTTATCTCTCAGGTAACACTGGGGAATTAATCCATATACTGGCATTAAAGGTATGGGTGCTCGGTTACATGATACAACTGCATATGCAGTCGACTGCATATATTGCACAATATAGGCAAACTTAAATGAGCTTAGCCGCATGGCAGGAGAGGGCTATGTCTCCACTAGCAGCAAACCACTGGAGTACAGCACCACTGTCTCCTGCTACTGACAAGGCCACCAGCAGAGGTGGTGACATGGAGAGGCATAGACATGGAGAGGACATTTAACCCATCAGCAGTAGGTGGTACAAACTGTTCTGGAGCAAGAGAAGAACTGATGCAACTATGCTTCTTTGTGATATATAGGAGCAGCAGAAAAGGAGTGTAAAATTAAGATATCTGTTTTAATTTTCATGATATGCATAGAATTTAACAGATCTGTAAGCTATGGCTTGCAGCTGTGAATGAGGGGTCCCTGAGCTGAAAACTGCTTTTGGAAGCATTTTTTCTACACGAGGAACTCTAGATGCTGTTTTCCAAAGGCCAAATATGCTGTTGGAGTCAATCCCCTGTTGCTGATCTTGTTTATTATCTCTATGTTTATTATTTGCTTTCTTATCTCCTTGTCTTGTGTCTTAAGGACCAAAGACAAAGGGGAGGTCTAAATGCACAGAACATTACTAAAGAAAAGGACAAATAAAATGTGGCTTTGGGTTTTTGGGGGTGACAATTCACCTTACTGAGATACCAAATTAGCTAGATCATAAGGTATATTTAACAAAATAGTTTAAGAAGGAAGGAACATATTCCTTTCTTATTCTTAGTATTACTGCTGTCTGCTGATTGGTCAAATTTGATTTTTACTGTCCCAAGAGTGACTTGGAGAGGTATTATTGTAGATGACCCTGACTTATTTCCTGCAAAGAGGGACAGTGTTTTCTGACTCCATGGACCTTTTGTGCAAAAGAACATTCAGACCCAGTAGCAGTTTAAAGAAGAGCAGCAGCAGGAAAATGTCAATGCAGAATTTAATGCAGACTCTTTTTGAAAGACATGAGCTCTGTTGCCATGCTGGTGTGTATTGTTATCTTTGAGCTGTTATGAAGAATGTGTTCTTACACAAACAAGAAAAAACCCACGCTCCTATATTTTATACCCTTATATATAATGTATATAAGGGTATCAATACAGAACATCTTTATAATTATACTATTGTCTGAATATATACAGATCTCCTTCTATTCACCTCCTGAATATATTTCATATTCTAGAAGCTTTCATTTTGCAACCTGTAGAATACGCAACTCATAAACATGTAATAAAATTTAGTTTATGTGGGCAGAATAAAAATGATTCTTCTATATTTGAATGTATAATCATACACAGAGCACCATATACCAGACAAGCAGCACCATGAGCTGTGTTTACATTTTAGATAGCTACGTATGATGTCAAGTTATGCTACAGCTCAGTTTATACAGAACTCCCAGGTCATGAATGTGCACTGCGAGCTAACCTTCCCAACCTGAAACAAAGTCCACTGAAGTGGGCACCAATAACATTTAAGTGTCTTTCAGTAGTAGAACAAAATGATTCTGAGATACCATGCGCGCAGGGTAATTTTGGTCACGGGTTGGTTTTTTTTGCAGTCACCCAATACTTTTTGTACAAATTTATCAAAAAAATAAATCATGAATGTTAGCTCATTTCTCTTGTATAGCAAATATTAAATTTTTCATTATTATTTACTTCTACAGAGGAATGCAAGGGAGTAAGACAGAATATATATGACTTGCTCAAAGTTCCCATGAAATTATCTTACAAAATAGAGGTGAAAACAGCTTGTTGTGAGTACTTAAAGACTCAAGGTTTTATCATTATTCCAGAAATCTGCATCCCTTTGTCTTCTCTCATTTGCAAGACCACAAATTTCAACTTCTAGACCACACTGCACTTTATATTGGAAAAGGAGTCAAAGAAATGCCCTCACATTCAGACCTGCCACATCTATTTGCCCTGGGGGAAGAGAAGGGCAAATATGTGTTTTTCTGTAATTAGAGCACTGGATCATCATGTCACACTTTAATATTTTGTTGTTGTTCTGTCACTGACAGTATTACAAGAATATATCATAATCTGGGAAATGTGTTTCAGGTAGATGACATGTATGTTTTTCTAGCTTGCAACTGATAATCGTTCTTTCTGTGCTGCATGTAGACAATTACCTAAAGCTTGTGAAACTACACTGAACTACCCCTTGGCAAGGTTATCTTTAGTCAAGGTGATAATAGCACACACAAATTTTCTTTGATCTCTCGTTTCTGAAGCAGTATGTTTTGTCAAGTAATAACAACAAGATCTGTGGGAGAGCAATGTTTAAAGTTCTAGTTCAAATATTGTTGTATACTTTTGAATGGGTAAAATGATTTTATAAGCCTGTACGTCATTAATAACCTAATTAAAATTCATAATTTTACCTCTGGTGTTTTCTTCTATTCTTGAAGTGCCTTTAAATTACGTATAGGTCTGAATGGTCAGAAACACTTTAAAACTAAATTAAGACAAACAGAATTTCCCTTTGTACTCTGGATATATGCCTAAAATATGTGGATTAGTCATATTAGATTCGTATTCTGCATTAAGATGACATGATCATCAGTCCTCTGGCTATGGAACCTAGCCAGTACATGTGCGCAATACAAAAAGCACTAACATCATCCATCTGCTTGCTGTATGAAATGAATAGGGAAATGAAAGATAGAGCTATAGAGAGAAAACACATCATAGCTTACGTATGTTTTGAAACCAATTTAACTGTGGGCAGGCATGGATAAAAGGAATCGGGAAGGTTAAAGAAGGTAAACTCTGGAGATATTATGCAGAATTTTATGGAAATATTTGACTTTAAGAGATGAACAAGAATTTTTAGAAGTCCTTGCATTATGTGAGATGTTATTTAGCTCAGTAAATTAATTCTTTCACACCACTAAAAATTATTCTCAACAACTGAATTAATTCCTCTAATTAGATCTTACCTGATGTCCATAGTTGCTATGATAACTCAGTGTTGAGAAAAAGCTTTTTTCATGCCATCCATATTCACTAGGTCTACTTACTAAAAGTAAACGAGAAGCAACTCTGTAAAAGATACTGAATTTACATTAATATACACCCAGTATCTGAAGGAAAATCAGGCTCTATCACACTGCATTATTTTGGATGAGACATAGTAAATATCATAAAGTATTCATTTAAATCAGATACTAAATATGAATCTGGAAAGTAATAAGACTTCAGGTTTAGAATCTTTTTTATTTAAACAAATGTCTTATTTATTCAAACTGCAAAATCCATAAAGTTACATTACAGAATTTATCTGTGTCCTAGATAGCATTGTGAGGATTCTCTATGAGATATTCAGTGTGCTAAAATGAAATAAGTACACTCTTTAATGTTCAATATGGCTGAAATACAAAAAAGCCTGTTAATGAAATAGTGATAAGAAAAAAATAAAAAAAGCATTAAATATTGTTCCAAAAATAAACATGGAAATTCAGAATAGCAGCTAATGTTGTGAATGAACAGGCTTTAATATTAAAAATCATTAGTGAAATAAAATCAGAAATTACAGTTTTCTACCTTGCTAAAGAATAACGTATGTAACCTCAGCAGAGACATTTTGAACTAAACAGTATCAGTGAAGTATAGAATTGCAAACAAAGTGGCAGAGTATTTTTGCAAAAGCAACAAGATTGATAGTTTGTTGTTGTAGTTGAGGGCACCTGTGTAATTATTTCTATTAGAAAAACTCCCTTTTCGAAAAATTTCAATTGCCAGAGCTTGTGTTTATATGAAATATAAATCTATTTTTATACCAGCTGTATACAGTTTTCTTTCATTCATTCTTTTTTTGCCCATTTCCTTTTTAATTTTAATTTTTTTTTTGTACTTGGGATTTTTTTTTTCCAATTAAAAATTCTGGAGTTTAAATATTTCTCTTAATTTTGGATGAAAGAAATTAATGTAGAAACTCTGCTGAAAAAGATCCCCTCAAGTACCTCATTCTGACATTGTGCTGTTGACTGACTTCTCTAAATTATATTGCTTTTTTTTGTTTTCGATGTTCTTGGCTTACACAGCTAATATTGTAGTTTGTTTCTCCTTCTCTGTAAGCAAGCCATATCCTTCCTGTCTCTTCCTTTGGCTAAAGTGCAGTGATGGTGCAAGAAGAAGTAAATGTCCTGAAATGATGTACTATTTAATTTTTCACGCTTTTCTTTCTCATTGAAATACAAAATATTTCTTTTTTTTTTTTCCCTACTGGAAAGAGACAGTATATATCATATTAATCATTTGGGCTATTACTCTTTTTCCTACTACCCTTTTCTTATGGGAAAAAAAAATAATCAGTGTAATATTTGGTATAAGATTTGAAAACATTTCATTGATGACTCTGATATTCCAAAATATATAATGCTCATCACAGATAAATAATTCCAGACTGTAAGAATTCTGCAGTACTCCCTCATGTGAATAATACTGTTGATTTTTAAGCATCCTTAATAGCTAAATGTTATCAGTAGAAAAAGAATAACATTTTCTGAAACGTTAATTTTTTTCTTGACTAATGTGACAGACAGTCCTGAAAAGATATTGTAGTCAGAAAATTTGAGCCTTTTGTAGTATATCACAAACAATGAAACCATTTTAGTGTTGCCAAACACTTGAAGAGAGAGGAGAGAGAAAGATACCTTTTTCCTTAAGACAAAGCGATTCTTTGCTGCTCTAGTTCCACAGTGGGGATTTTCTCATGATAGCAAAGAGCCCAAACCAAATTTTTTTATTTGATGTCTAGCTAGATTTGAGACTTTGTGCTGAGAATGCTTTTAGCACTGTTTAAACAGAGGGTCAGAACATCTACAGATAAAAGTACATTGTTTAGGACAATTACAAGTACTAATAATAATACAGCATAATAATATTTTATGCTCTAAATTTTAAATCAGTTGGAGACCCATGTGATCAGAGGTATGGTGAGATTCCAACATCTCTCTTAAATATTTTATTTCAACCATTGTTTGAGTGTAAGAGTAGACCTGATGGATTTAACTTTGCCACTCTTGTTAAAACTACTCTGCAGGAGAACTAAAAAATTAATGAAAGTGACTGTCAGGATTTAACCATCAGCTATGAACACGCATCCACTTGCTCATTTGTCCTCCTCCCCAGTGGGATGGGGAGAAGAATTGGAAAAATAAAGAAAACTCATAGGTTGAGATAAAGACAGTTTAATATGCAAAGCAAAAGCCTCACATCCAAGCAAATCAAAACAAGGAATGAATTCACCACTTCCCATTGGCAGCCAGGTATTCAGCCATCTCCAGGAAAGCAGGGCTCTGTCATGCACAACGGTTACTTGGGAAGACAAATGGCATAACTCAAAACATCTCCCCTTTCTTCTTCTTGCTCCAGCTTTATATACTGAGCATAATGTCATATAGAATGGAATATCCCTTTGGTTACAGTCAGCTGTCCTGGCTGTGTCTCCTCCATTGCCAATGAAAACTAAAAAATTGTGAAGAATGAAGTGGAAAGCAAGCTTCAACCTATGAATGGTTGAATGTGTTTTTTATGACCTTCTAAGATGTTACACAATATCACTCAGCCAATGGTTTTAAAAAAAATAAATCAGGATGCTGTTATTGCCAAAAAATAATTTATTAACCTTATTTAGGATTAACTTATATTGATAAATTTAATTTGTTAGTCATTGGTGAGAACAATTCTGTGAATGAACATTCTGTAAAATAACACTATACAATGAATATGAAAAACAGACTTTTGACAAACTGGGTTAGCATGTTTATGGCAAGACATATTTTGTAGCTAGAGATAGCACAGGCATCACATTCATCCACCTTTGACAACCAAAGAAAAGTATTCAGACACTTATTTGTTGATTGATTTGTTGCTTGGAGTAAGATTCAAGCTAACACCCCTGATTCACTAGAAAAATGTCTTCTCTGCTCTCCTTCCCATCAAGGAGAAGTTCTCTTTGGTTTTTTCTTATCTGGAAGTGTAAGAGTGGACTGAGGCAAGGAGAAAATATGCTAGGCTGCTGCAAACAACATTCAGTGTAGTATTCAAACAGACAAATACAAAGCATGTATGTATCATATCCCTTGAGCTGCTGTGAGACGGTTAAGCAGGTGCTTTGTAAATATTAATTATTTTAATTCCACAGATCTTTAAAAATTCATCAGAGACAATAAGCAGGTTGGATTAATATTTCTGACAAAACATGCAGAAGTGTAGGATTTTCTCTGAGCATTATGAGGAAATGTTAAATACAAGAAATTTGAGGAAGTAGCTGTGAATTTATTATGATTGCTAATATGGGAAAAAAAATCAGAAAAAAAAAATACAAAAGTGATAATTTGAGACAGAAGGGATTTCAGCCACTGGTGTTACAGGTAATTTTTCCACTGAGTCCAAAATTTTGTTCTGTAGATATTTTGTAGAATAATCTGGTTAAATAACTTTTCATAAAATGACAATGTTTGGAAGATTTTTGTCATATTTTGGTGGTACCTGTGCTTCTGCATTTTAACTTTGATACTTTTTGCACCTTTATCTTTAAATGGAGTTGTGTCTTTAACAGACCACCTGTAAAGTACATTAAAGACTCTCATGAAGTCTTTTAGTGAATAACAGCAATAGCAGTAGTGCAGTCTTCTGCCAGAAACCTACCATCACCAGTTTATCATTACTTTTCATTCAAGTTATGTCCTCTGCTGTTTTTTTTTGCTAAAAACAGGTATGACAGTCAGGGCTCAGAACTAGCAATAATTTGTATCCTGGACTGTTCCTGGTAAACAGTTTCCATTGTGGGCTTCAGACAGCCATCACACTATATTATATTTACTAAAGAAGAGAAAAATGGTAAAGAGAGTTTGCATTTCTTACTCAATTATCCTAATAAAGAAAATGAGCTTGATTTATAGCAAATAAGGGGTCTTGTAAAACAGAAGAGTCCAGGCAACATTTTCTTGCAGCTCTGTGGGCATAACTGAGACTGGTGTCATATCTTGTGTTTTCTTTCTTTGTTTAAATTTCTCACTGCTAGGAAGGATTTTCATCCTGGAGCAAGGCTTGAATATAAAGCATTCTCATATAAAAAGCAATTTATGTGAGGTCATAATCTCTCCCCAAGCATAGCCTGTATTTCTGGTATGTGTTCTGCAGAGGTTTGCTGGAGCGGAGTATGAACCCTAGATCAAAAGTACTGGAAGACTGATAACAAAAAGCACAGCCTCAGAGACATGCTGCTTGTTGCAGTCTTCTCTCTCCTACGAAGGACCACTACATCTACCATTATGAATCCAATATAGATTGCAAAGATTGAACAAGAAAGTGCAAATAAACAGTAAAGAACGTTGTTGTTTCCACTGCCACCAGACGGTTTTGAGTGTTTGTGCCCTGGATCTCTTAATCATTGAAACATAAAAGTTTTCTTATTTGTTATTAATACACTCTACTAAGATTACTATTCAGGACTTGGGACATGAGGCTTTCCTAGAAATCTGGTGTAGATGCCTTTTGGGGTGCGTTAAAACAATTACTTTGGGCAAGTAATTTCTCTCTTCCTCTCCTCCCAAAATCTGTGCTGGGGATTATGTTTCCCCCTTGTATAGTACAAGACTGAATGCTGAGGTGACAAATGCCACATAAGATCCTCCACAGAATAAAAAATCTGAGACCACTGTTCATACGTCTAATTTTGGTTTCTATGTCCTTTTCAGCATTTAGAACAAACACTTAGACTCTTGAATATGGATTTGGGGAACTCCACAGTACATAGTTCTCCCTCCAAGACTCTTGATGTCCTCAAACAGAACAGAATTTCAAAAACAATGGGAGAAATACAGCTAGAAAAGGAAAATCTTTCTGCCTTTCTCTCTCAAAAGTATTTGATATTAAGTGGCTTGTAAATTTTTTTCTTTGTCTTTTTCAATTTTTCACTTGTTTATGGCAAATATTTTGTTGATTTATTTTTGGTATGCAATTTTTCAAGTAGGAGAGAGAAATTGCATTTGTGTGCATGATAATGAGGAATATCTATGTAACACCAATACAGACTTGGTCTCCAAACTATTATTTTTTAATGATTCACCATTTAAAATATATTATATGTTATCCTGTTTTCCTTCGTAACTTTTAAATAAATGCTTTTAATGCTTTAGCTAAAAAATGAAAAGAACTTCACAGAAGGATATTTACTACAGGATACAGTAAGATATGACATTTCACTTAAGTTTTTCTTTATGGAGGAAGAGGCTGAATAATGGAAAAAGTAATGCAACTCATGCACTTCCTCCCCCCTACCTCCAGTTTAATAATCCAAAGGTAAATTGCCTAAATATTTAATCACCTATGGCTTCTACAGAGTAAATAGAGAAATGTTCTTGTACCAAAAAAGCCCATCATTTACCTTAGGCATGTGTCTTAGAATGATATAACACTCATAGAGTCTATAGGCTTTCTATAGTCTCTCTAGTCTTTCTGTTGACTATAGGAAGCCTAGGGTATCATTTTGGACAGGACAGAGCATGACAGCTTAAATGAATAGTGCCCTGGATGTATAAAGGTGTAATTACATTTCTCCTTAAAACAAACTGTTGGGGAGAGACATCCTATACTCCATGTGATAATGCACTCTTTTGAGACCTTGTGGATCATGAAACTATCGTGTTCAAGCAAAATTTACAGAGCTGACTCTCTGTTGTGGCAGTTAAAGAATGGTTTCTCTCAGCTGTCCCTTTCATGGAGAGCTTCACAATACTGCTAAATAAAAAAGCATCTCTTGATTCTGTAGAAAATTTATTAGGAACTATGCAAAGCTTTAAATGGTAGAGCATGATGCATCATGTGTCAGGTTTTGAAAGTGTCCTTTACAGAAATAGCAGCATTACATGTTCCTCCATACTTTAATTTAGCTAGTGTGTCATTTAGAGAAAGGGTAAAATACATAGGACTTTGAACAGATGTTGTCTGTAAGAATCATTTCTTAGGTGTTTTTTGAAAGTTTTTTAGCAAATGCATTTTTTACAATATCATTTAAAAAGCTGCTTTGTACTCTAGAGGGGCTTCACCAAAGCCTGGAGATAAAACACACTTCTGTTCTAAGAGTATCACATCCATCTCTTGAAAATCTAGGTTATATCTTGATCTTGCATGGAATCTTCCACTGAAAGAACTTCCTCAAGGTTACTATGTCATGTAATTAGAAGTTTAAAAGTAATAAAATTTAGTTCTTTCTGAGATTTGAATTCAGTTCTCCAGCTGGAATCAGCTTCCCTACTATGGATTTTGTTATTCACTATGTGGGTTTCAGATTCTGAAAATATACAATCTAAAGATCTGTCAAAGACCTGGTTTTTGTTTGGTTTTTGGTTTGGTTTTTTTTTTTTACAACATAATGCAGAATCTCCCTTTTTCTGCATGACCTAGTGAAGGCTAGAACACCATGGAAAAAAAAACAGGCAATCATAAAATGAAACTTTAGGACATATCGTACAAACCTTACATCAAACAGCTAAGCAGCCTGCAACTCTGTTTGGGTCACAATTACAAGAGGAAGAAAACCTGGCAGGGATTCAGAGCACACAAGCTATCTTACATTAATTCCCTATGTGGACAAGTGCTACTGCACAGTCAAAATCATAGAATCATAGAATTTTCTAGTTTGGAAGGACCTTTCAGATTATCGAGTCCAACCCTCAATGACAAAACCATCACTAAACCACGTCGCTAAGCACTACATCTATCCTTCTTTTCAATACCTCCAGAATCTCAATGTCTTGAGAAAAATGAAGCAGCTTATCTCATCTTTCAAAAGTGTAAGTTAACATTACACTCAACAGTGTCATAGGAAGTCCATGCAGTTAGGTGAAGCATGCTGGAGCTGTAAGAAGATGGCAAATGCTATGTGAGGTTATATTACTCTGTGTGGATGCATTTGAAAACTACTCATCCATACGAACTGTGAGGCAAAGAAAATAATCAGAGCCATTCCATACAATCTCGAAGGGTCCTTATTAAAAAAAAAAATTAAAATCCTTGTGTGTCAATGAATTCATTTTTAAAGTTTATTATTTGAAGACATATTCTATATTTTTGTTGGTTTTGTACAAGAAGTGTCATGACACTGAGGTGACTTTTTCCTCCTAAAATCTAGTTTCTTGAACTTCTTGTCAAAGATAAGGCTGCCAGAATTTTGTAATTGGGAGAAGTTTGCATTTTTGCTCCTTACCTCTGGCAATACTGAATAACTTTAGTTGTTTCATATTTTGTTTTTAAAGATTTCTCAGGCAGAACTCAAAATCTAACGCAAAGCTTGTGGAAGCAAATATCCATGTTGTTTTTTAATGAATTAATTCATACCATTTCACAGACCTTTTACACTTAAGTAACTGTGTGTACTAATGGAAGAACATCCCATTTTGCATCTGGATTTTTAAATGAGTATTAAGGTATGGGCACTACAAACATTTATACACTCTTCCATTCAGAAAATAAATGTGAGATGCTGATTGTATTTTTTCTCATTAGAGCTAAGTAACTCATTGTGATATCATCGTTAAGTGGGGCTTTGTGGTAAACTCCATGTTGGTATATCAGAAAAAAAGGGGCTAAGAAATTTAAATCATGATGAGAACACATACATTTCATAGAATCATGGAATCATAACATCATAGAATACCAGATAGGAATGGACCTCAAGTGTCATCCAACCTCTGTTGGCAAAAACATGGTCTAGACAAGATGGCCCAACATCCTGTCCAGGTGAATCTTAAAAATGTCCAACCATGGGAAATAAGCCACTTTGGTGGGGACTATTCCAATGGCTGATTGCTGTCACTGTGAAAAATTTTCCTCTTGTGTCTAATTGGAATCTTCCCAGGAGTACCTTGGCCCATTACCCCTTGTCTTTCCCACGTGATTCTTTGTTAAAAGGGAGTCTCCACCTTCTCTGTAGTCACTCTTTAAATACTGGAACATGGTGATAAAGTCTCCCCTAAGCCTTCTTTTCTCAAGACTGAACAAACCCAGTTCTCTCAGCCTTTCCTTATATGGCAGGCTTCTCAGTCCTTTGATCATCTGGGTGGCCCAAGAGAGGA
>JAOXNO010000013.1:100132759-100146969 GCA_028565335.1 Limnodromus scolopaceus | reverse complement strand
CTCATATTCAGCCGCTTGTCAATTAGAACCCCCAGGTCCTTTTCTGCCAGGCAGCTTTCCAGCCACACTTCCCCAAGACTGTAGCGCTGCATTCTGCTAACATGCTGAACTGGCTTTTATAAAGTAGATTTTACTCCAGGTTGGGTACTAAGGAGATTCCAATGTCCAGCTGACCATATCCACAGCTACTTCAGCTGTCATCATTCAGCAGAGGCCAGAATCATTATGAAGTAACCATCCTTATTAGCACTTCCTAGTGCAAAGTATGTGTTTGAACTATGCAAGTTAACACTATGGATTTAATTTTATAAGGTTGAGTCTCACTGCAAGTCATTTGCCTTATAATCATGTAGGTGTAATGACTGTAATGGTATTGACATGACATGGAATATTTTATCCCTGCTATTTTGGTATACCACTAGAGGAAGGAGATTTATGAATACCGTGGTGGAGAAAATGTCCAGCAAATATTTCCCAAATACTTTGGACTGGTATTGGCTATCTAAAGAGCATGCCACTGCTTGATTAAACATGCATATGTTACTCTCAGCATTGTAGTTGAGTTTCAGCCTTTTATGAACAAGTAGACCCATACATTTGTATTTGGTTTTTGATGTTCATAATGAGTACCATCTAGATTGTGGAGTGGGATTTATGTCATCAAACTTAGACTAGATATTAAGAAGAAATTTTTTACTTTTAGGGTGCTTAGACTCTGAACAGATTGCTCAGAAAAGTTGTGGATGCCCGAACCCCTGAAGTGATCAAGGCCAGGTTGGATGGGGCTTTGAAAAAACTGGTCTAGTAGAAGGTGTCCCCTGCCCATGGTATGGGGGTTGGAACTAGGTGATCTTCAAGGTCCCTTCCACTTCTAATCATTCTATGTTAACATATGAGATAGTCATTTAGTCTCCCTTTAAAATCACAAACACTGTCGGAAACATCAAAAGTGAGGTGGTATGTCACTTTAAGAGTCTTTCAGTTTGGACAGCACTAAAATCTTTTGGAGGGTAAATTATATATTATTTTTAAAACCAATACTAGTGCTCTATCTTCTTTAAAAAACACGTGTAATGACTTACCTCTGTCTCTTGACATTTGTGGATTCCAGAGGGCTTTACTTCTTTAACAAAAAACTACAGTACTATGAATGTTTGAACTTTTCTTATAATTCTGCCCCATCTGCCCAATCTACTATGCAGTTAAAGAAAGTTCAAGTTTTGTTCTTTTTTTATTTTTAACTATTGCATTCCTCATAATGTTTTAAGTGTTTGTAGTTAAAACAGATCATTGTGAAACATTTTAATTGACTTCTAATAAATACATTTATTTATTCAATGCAATATGAGAGGTTAGATAGTGGACACCACAGCTATTGAAAAGAACAACTAAGTTATGCAGGATTTTTGCTTTTGTAGGAGGACAGGAAAGAAGATAGTAGATTAAGTATGATTTGGAAGAGGGCGTCTTTTACCAAGAATTTTCCAGAGCTGTAAAGAAGTAGAGAAACTCTGCTTTTCCATATGAAAATCCAAGAATGGAAGCAACCTGTCTATCTAACTTTTGATGAGCTGTAGTTATTTAAGTTTTTAATATTGATTAATAATATCTCCAGACGTATACTCTCCCTAGTGCCTCTGTCTCCCCTTGTGGAATAATTACTAAAGTGAACTTATATTAAAAATACAACATTGTTCACCCATTAAGGAAAGGTATAAAATTGAAAAGTTTCCGGGGTGGAATACAGCTGCAGCTGGTATAAGAGGAATCTATTCCACTGTGGTTCCCTGAACAATATTGCTTGCAAAGCAGCACAGAGGGTGGAGTAGAGTGGAGATTCTGTAGCCAGGCTCTGTGAAAATACAGCAGAGATGGGAACGAGATGGTCCTATGGGGCTAATAAGCTGCATACTTCTTACCCTTAGCCAACAGCCTGTCAGATTTTGACAAAATGCTGTGCTTTGCGTGAACTTTGTTCATTTTAATGTCATTATAATACCAAAACACACCTCCATCCAAAAGGCTACCTGCCTCGAAGGTGCAACCACTCCTTGAGTCTGTGCCCTGAATTTTTCATAAACTGTACCTCTATATGTGAGGCAAGAGAATTTTACACCAAGTGTAATAAAGGTATTTATGACTAGAGTCACTCAAACTCCATCTTGAAGGTAAAAAGTAGTATAAAATGGCTTAAGAAAGGGGGGATATTAGGGAAGACACCATGGTGAACAAGTCAAGGAGGACTCCATCGCAGACTGCCTTTGAATTCCGGGACAGGTCGACAGGCTGAGCATTTCTTCCCCCCAAGTAGGGACACCTTTGGGTAAGACTTAGACTATACTGAGTGCTTCCTTAGGAAAATTAGAGATCTCTCTAGAGAGTCGATTTTCTACATTTATAGCTAGGCTGTGTTCTTTATAACTTTGTCACAGGTTTTGTACTATTAACATGACTTTGAACCTGCCTTGCAGACAGTGTATTTATCACCACCAATCCATAAGAACTTGTATATCTGTTGCTTGAACAAACTGTACTGGTTAAGTAGCTAGTCATTACGGTTTCTCACTGAACATGACCAAACCCTTGAGTATGGCTGTGCTAGTTCATGAGCAGGACTAGACTGAAGGTGCAGCCCACTATCAGTGTATCCAGAATCATGATAGTTTATAGTTTAATGTATTGAATGTATTTAATGTATTGAATGCGACTAGACTGACAGTGGTGAATTGGCTATCACTCAGAATTTAAACCTAACCGCACCTAGCCTCCCTCCTCAGTGAGGAGCATTAGAAGGCAAGGGAGTTTATTTTCTGCCAAACTACTTTGCCTCTTAACACAACACCTTGAGCTAATAGTTCTCATGTTGTGAAAGTAAAAGGGAAGACCAACAAAGAGAGGAAAATGAGGCATACATTTACCAACTAGTTATGTGACATTTGTACAAAAAATACTCAATGAAGACCAATATAATATGGCTACTGCTTACAATAGCAGTGGACGGTGAACCCTTGGGAGCAGAGATAATAACATTATTTATCAGTTATTGATTTTGGAGAGAAAAGTTACAACTTCTCCAAATCCATTAAAATTCATTGTCTTCAGAGGCAAGCAGTAGCAGAATACTTATGTTAGAAGCACTGGGATATTTTTCCTGCTGTACAAATCAAGCCTTCCGACTATCTCATTAAGTTCACAGACATAATTTTAAAGCATCTGTTATTTTGGTGTTTAAAATACTTGAACAGTTTGTTTAATTTGTAGCTACCTTACCTTATCATTATCAGGAATTCTTTATCAGGCTCTTTTTTTTTTCTTTGACATCAAATATAATGGTATTAAAAGAAAATTATCTTGCTGAGATCATATGCTTCCATACTGCATCAACAGGTGCACTCAGCAGACAGGCTGGTAATTTGCCTACGGTACGCATCTAAAAAAAGTATTTCTTCCTTCAAAAATGTTTGTTATAGCTTTCTGCAAATCCTCAAACTGGCAAACTCAGTGTGTTCAGAAACTGTCATGAATATGAGATGTTTGGCTAATAGTGATGATAACAACAGACAAACTCTGCAAACATTTATTTAGTCTTGATGCTTGTGATGAGAAGACAGGGACATGTAAATCACGAGGGCACTAATTTCTTCAGCTTCAAACTTACAAATTAATGGCAATGTAAAACATGGAAATTTCAATTAAACAAGAATAAAGATAAATCATAGCTACCCTGGAGCCTATTCTGCAAAGACTCTTGTGGTGAAAGGAAAATGATCTGATTTTCTGTACTTCTTGAATCCTCATTTAGACTCCTGTTGTAATATTGTTTTCTGATCAAGCACAGAAAGAAGATATATTTTATGCAGTCTTGGAAAATGCACAAATACAATACTTAATGGGTAATATAGGAAAATAGAATGCTGCATGAATATCTGTAGATGTTAAACTGGGTAAATTTTTGGGTAGTTTGGATTTTTCAGATTTCAGACTTCGAAGGGAAAACATTTTGCTAATTTGTGTGTGCAAAACCCGAAACATATTTATGTAGGAACCCTTTTGGAACTTATATATTGTCTGAGTGATTGAAAATGAGATTTGTTTCAGAACAGAAGATCTTTAAAAAAAACCACAATGTTAAAGCTGACTTGGGAATATGAGACTTTCTCTGTAAGACTGAGAACAAATTGCAATTTTAATACCAAAGAAGAAACATCTTATTGACCAGTCAATTTCCTGTGGACTCAGAGTAAGCGTGGTCTTGTGTATGTACATTCCCATGCTTGTGTAAGTTTGAGAAAGAGGCACATACAATTGGAGGTATACAATGTTTGTGGAATATTTCTAGAATTACTAAGAGTAGGTAGAAAAAGAGACGCAAAACATAATGTTGTGACAAAAAAGCAAGAAGAATAGGAAAGGAAATAAAACAAGATGAGATGCATATAGGTACTAGAAGTTTGAGAATAATAATGAAAGCAACAAAAGAGATTGTAGCAGGACATAATCTTTCTAGAACTATTTGTAATGATGAAACTTTTTTGCAAAGGGAAATAACTGTTAAAGAGCCAGCACTATCCTTGTTACTCATCAGATCCTGGAACTTTGTGGAATATTTTTTTTCCCCAGTATCTCACAGAGCACATCATGCAAATATATAATGACCTTCAAGGCACCTAAAGAGCCCAAGTAGGGCTTTCTATCAGCCCTATCAGGTTCTTCATAGGCTGTGAGTTCCTGTAAAGGATCGTAGTAATTGCAATAGAAACCAGCCATTTCAATGAATTATTGTGTCTGGGTATCATTAGTAAGGATCATCATTAGGGTACAGACTTGAAAGTGTGGAAATGGAGTTATAAAATAATGTGTCTTTTTTCTCTGCTCTCATGGTGCTTCTGTGGCTGCAGATGGAGATAAAAAGCTTTTGTTTCCCTTTGAGGAGGGAGTATTCGCACAGTCTAACATTTAAAAGCAGAAAAGATACCTCTTTCTTCAATGTGGTATGAAGAATGTGACATTCACAGTTATAGAGGTTATATGGTTATGTGGTCTTCAGTAGCAGTCTTAGTAGCACCTGTATGTCCTCTGTGAAAAATACTTAACAACTAAAAGTCTTCTCACTCTTTATTCAGAAAGATTTTCTGAGATGTTGTTCTTAGTAACTCCCACTGGGAGCTGGATAAAAGGAGTGTTGTTATTTCAGTTACTACGTTGTTTATGAGTCTGTATGAACACATTCCTTTCCTCTGTTTCCTTAGGTTGGTTCTCCCTCAGAACCAGCTTTGGAAGATCCCACTAACCATTAGATTCTTGATTAGTAACTGTTTGCTGTTAGATGATAAGTCATGTTAGTTAATTAAATTGTATGCATAATGGATTGTAACTGTAGTATTTCTAAAGAATTTCAGCAGACATTTAAAAAACCTCTGAGTCTTAGGAATTTGGACATAAAAAACTGGTCACAAATCTGTAGACATCTTTCTCTTCCTGTACAGAAGCCTACCTGTAAAGTATCTATTTAAAGTTTTCTTTATTTCTACCTAAACTTTTAATTGTATAGAGGACCATGGAGAAAAGAGGTTAGTTGGTTATGAGGGAGTCGAGTTTTATATTCTGTAATACGATATGCAATATGACTTTTTTTCAAGATGTGCATTTCTATTAGTGTAAGTCTACGTATAGGTTTTAGAAAAGAAATCAAAGCTTTATTATCTATGCGAAGATGACCTTATTTGTAACTGAACTGCTTAATCTCCCAGAATGATTTGTCTCTGCATTTTAATTATTTATCCTTAATATTTTTGGGACACTAAGGTTGAAATAGAAAATCAATATGTCTCTTGTATGTTAAAAATAAAACCCAGAAGTAATTGATTCCTGGAACACTAAAAAGTTGCATCTAACATTTTGTGGTATAATTACTATGTTGATCTTTCCCATCTTTCCTAGCAAAAGATTCATCAAAACTTAGGCCAAGAAAGGATCTTGGGATGGCTAATGATGGAACTGTACATTCTTAGAAATTATGTTTCCCTGGGAAATCCAGGATCAAATCAAACACTCTATGCTACTGTCAAAAAATCCGTAATGTTTTATCTGAGCATTGTTACAGTTACGTCTCTTATTTTTGCCGTATCAAGCCCATACAAACAGAGAAGTAGAGTCCTGCAATACTTCTATGTATACATTTATATACAAATAGAAAATCAGAAACACACGCCCTATGCATGTCTGACAACACCTAGCAAGTCTCCCAACAGTGTTTTCTCTCCCAGTGGAACAGCCATGCTTGTTTAATACTTTTTCATAGGTCTTCTTTTCTAGACCTTTGTTCATATAGTGTAATTCCTCAATGCATTGTGCAGTCTGCTTCTTTCTCCTGCAAGAAATTTGCCCTATCATAACTGCATTATACAGGTGACTTGTGTTCAGCTTGATTAATTTCAACTTTCACATCTTTATTTGCCTTGATCTAACCAATTAACCAATTAATTTCTATTCTCTATTTGTACAAAAGACATTTCTCAGGAAGGTAAACCAGACCAGGCATTGACTCTGGGCTTGCTGAATTTAGGGCACAGATATAGAATGATTGTGTCCCTCAGCTCAAAGGACATAGACATGGGAGAAATGAACAAGCACTTTATATTTGCTTGCTTTTGCATTTATGTACCTGATCCTTGCAGAGGAGTATGAGATGTAACATACATCTATCTGTGCAGTAATACTGTGTGCCACAGGATTTAGAATCAACTACAAACATATGGTGTTTCAAACACAAAGTAGAAATGAATCTCAGATTTGTTTGTTTAATGACTTTCACTGAAAGGAATTTCTCCTATTCAGTTATGACTTGATGTGTGACCTAGCTTTTTTAGTACCGAGTTTGGTACTTCTACAAGACTATATCTCCAAATCAACAAAATAATTTAAATTCTTATTCCAACCACTAGTGTACTTATAAACTCTACCAATTTTGTCTACTGCAAATTTAGTGAATACTTTCTTTTTCTTATTTGAGACTGCTTAGTCAATAGGCTCAGACATAGAGGAGACACTACAAAGCCACCAAAGATACATGTTCCCTTTATTTTGACATAGAGTGTTCTAGTTGTTCATCCATGACATAGTGTTTAATTTGTTTAGTGTAACCTATACTCTCCCGGGGCGGGGAGGGGGGGTGGGTGGGAAATACCTCTTCACAAATACCATATGAATTTAAATGTTCTGAGCGTTTATAGAGCTCTACTTCTACTTTCCTGTCTTCCAAATTGTGAAAAGATAACAAGTTATCTGTTACATTAATCCTTATAAGTTTTTTAACAAAAAAAGGTAAGAGAAGGTCCAGTATTTTGCCTGGTAGTCAGTATTCTTGTACATCTCAAGTTATTACCCTTCTTAGTATGCAAACTGAAGTTAAAAGCAAATTATATTGACATAACTTTATTGTAACAGTTACTCGAGAGGAACCAATCATAAATCTTAAAACAATTAATCATGATGTATCTTTTGTATAATTACATGAGACTGAAGAACACAGAAATGACAGTTCACATGTTTTCAATTAGAACATTATGTTCTTTCTGCATTATTGCCATATTCCATTAGATCAATACATCTTCACTACTTCACAGTAAGAAAAACAGAGAAATCTCAACTATGGCAAGGTTTACATGTATGTTTATATACACATAAACATATAAATACATGTAGACATGTAAGTGCATGTGTATATGTGTGTGTAGGTATGTACATATGTAAATGCATAAAGAATAACTTCTGTTTCAAAATGAACTTGTTATGCAAAGTTGTTCATATTTATTTACAACTCTAGCATACATTCATAAATTAAATCCATAGTTCAATATTGAATTTGACTCTTTGGAATTACAGAATTGTCTTATTTTTTAGTCCAAGTATTCAGAGTAATTGTGAAGTTCCATTACACACATTTTTTACTGGATGTAGGTGTCAGGATTTTGCCAGCTGGGATGCTGCAGGGAAGAGAAGGGGCCAGGGGCTACCCTGTGCCAAACACAGCCAGTTCCAGACAATTCCAGTGGACTCACCGCAGGACACATCTGAACCCCTCAGCAAAGATGTTGACATCTCTGGGAAAGTGTGTTTAGGAAAGGGTAAAAAAACTGCTGTGCAGAATTGGAGTGAGGGGACTGAGAAAAAAAGAGAGAAACAATCCTGGAGACACCAAAATGAAAGAAAAAGGGAGGAGGTGCTCCAGGTGCCAAAGCAGACTCTTTTGCAGCCTGTGAAGAAGATCATGCTGGACCAGATATCCACACTGCAGCCCATGGGGAGGACCCCATGCTGGAGTGGGTGGATGTTTCCTGAAGGACTGCAGCCCATGGAGGACACTTGCTAAAGTAGGAGAACAGTGTGAGGAGGAACAAGTGGCAGACAAAAACTGTTACAGACTTACTGTAACCCACCCATTCCCCGTTCTCTTATTCTGATTAGGGGGGAGGAAGTAGAAGAGTCTAGAAGGAAGGAATTGAGCTAGGGAATAACAAGTGGTAGGGGAGAGGTCTTTTTACTTTTCGCTTTTTTTTTTCACCTTCCTATTCTATTTTCAGTTGGCCATAAATTAAACTGATCATCCCCAAGTCAACTCTGTTTTGCCCATGATGGTAGTTGGTAACTGATCTCCCTTTCCTTATCTCGACCCATGAGTTTTTCCATCTTATTTTCTCCATCTGTCCTGAGAGAAGTTGGGTGGGTGTCTGGCAAGGGTCTACCCACCACAGTATTTTCAGCCACTGATTAATAAATGGAAGCATGGTTAATAAACAGTATTCTGTTTAATTACAGCCAGGCTGAAATTTGTCCTTCTGGTATCATTACGGGTTTTTCAAGCGTATGTAGTGGGTATAGAATTGTTGATTACTAAGTATGTGTGTCTCTTTATCAAAGCTTTATGCATAATACTGTAGCTGTGATTTATCTCAAATCATACCTCTTTCAGGCTAATTGTTGACATTTTTTGTAATACTTTATATGACTAATACCTAATAGCTGTTTAAAATATAAACATTTGACTGAAAAACTCTAGGTCTGAAAAGCAAAATGTAAGCAGTTAATTATATTTCCTTTTTCCTTAGTTCAATGAATATTGTAATTTAAGTCCTGTTCACTGGCATAGACATCTGGAATTACAATATCAAAATCGATCTGCCTTAACAACAAATCTTAAAAGATAGCAAAATCTACTATTATTTTGTGTATGATAGTAGGTAATATTCTGTGAACCTTTTACAAGCATAAAATAAATTGCATTCTCTACTTCAAAGTGAATATTCAATATTTTGCTAAAATTGTGTTTTCAGGGACTCCACTGATAAACTTGTTTGTTAGGTTTCTGTAGAGTAACTACAACAATGATAAAGGATTATTCTTCATATTTCTGGCACATTTTCTTGAGAAAAACTGTGGCATGAAGTCTGTCTTGATTCACTGGGATTCACTTTTAGAATAAAAGCCAAAATAATTAGTAGATTCTGTTAAATGAGGTATGGAAATAATCAACAATTGATCAAAGCAAAGGAAATTAAATCAAGTATTTCACAATCTTTTTTTCAGATGTAAAAGCTGGAGAACTAAATTATCTACACAAATCTAGCCAGCAGTAGCCTTTATTTTAAGTACAATCATATAACTTTTGTTCTCTTAGAGTATTGCTATGGTCCCTTTCGCTTTTGAAATGTAATTTCCTCTGTATGTTAGACTTCTGTTGATGTTTTTTGTGCTCATTAAGTTGAAAGTTGTATGTGTTCAGACTGCAAGCAGTAATACATGTTCCAAAAATCCAATAGTAACCAGTTGCATTATTTAATTATACTGTTTCCCACTAATTGTTTGCTAATGTATCTTGCTAAAAATGATAGTGACCCAACTATTTTCTTATTTACTTTTAGACTTATCTCCAAGTCAGATAGATAGTATTCTTTGATAGGCATGACACATTTCCATGTAATGAAGACATTATAATTTAGTATCTGCAAAAAATTAAATTAAAGTATGATTCCTTTGGTAATTTTTTATGCCATTAGAATTCACTGTCATTTGTATGAAATAAGAAAGACAGAAACATGTAAAAAAAGACATGAAAAGAGGTTAATAATGGAAGCTACAATATTTCATATTTGTGATAAGAATTTTACCTTTTTTTTTTTTGCAAGGAAGATGCACACAAATGATGTAACCTATGCAGGCAGATTAATGGAGCAGGGATAAGCCAGGCCAATGCTTCAGCAGGTTCAGTAAGAACAGCTGGGAAAGTACCTCAGATATGAGCATAAAACAGTGCTGTCTTTCCATTTGACCATGCCATTTGACCCAGAGCTGCTTAGAGGAGTTCTAACATTTGACCTCAAGAAAAAAAAAAAAAAGAGGAGAAAAAACCAGCCCTCTATAACAAATGTCCAGATGTGATATCTGTGGGTTTTTTACAAACTTTCTCTGGTTGGATTTCTTTTCTAATGACAAGTGGGAACATCTGCTTCCTTAGATCTTTCACTTTCTCTCTCCCTGTCCTTTCTTTCTAATTTCCTTCTACACTTTCCCTGCTTATTCACAACTTTTCTCCCCCTACCAGTTTTTTTTCTTCATTCTAGCTTATCTTCTCCTAATCCAGAGAAACCATAGCAACAAAACTAATTGTGGAGCTACGATTTTTTAGTTCTACCACCTGGTTTCATCAATCTATTATGTTCATCTGTCTTGGTCTCTTGCACCACCCTTTCTTCAACCTTTATACTCTTTATTCAGCAAGCAGCAGATAGAAAAACAAGGTCTATAAATCCTTCTATAATAAATACATAATAATAGTTATAATAACTATATAATTTGCTGATAATAACAGCATATAAAATATATAAATTTGATAAGTATATTGCAGAACTAATTTAATTTTTTTATAACTTGCCTATGGCTCAGCTCATAGTAGGACAAGGCAGGAGGTATAATATCTGACACTTTATTTTACTGCATTTTCTCTATCTTATATGAGAATTATTTGAGCAACCCTATTAACAGTTAGCTCCCATAGATGATAATATGTGTAGTTCGACTAAGAAAAGTTCTGACTCTCAAATTGTCAATTAAATATATTCAGTACTCTGTCAATAGCTTTTCTGATGTTACCATACATATTTTAAGAGCACTGAACAAAGATAAATAGAATAAAAATGCTATTCTTAAATTAAAGAAACCTATGTCCTTGCTTCAATGAAGTTAGAGTTTGTTCCTGACAACATCAGGAAAACAGAAATAGATATGAACAGGGGTAACATGTTAAGCTGGTCTTTTGTTTAATCAACTGACAGTCTATGTAATATTACCAGATAATGGTTTTTTTAATGCCTAAAAATATCTAAAAATACAGGTATCTGCTTGATTCTGCCTGGTACAAGTTACCTGAATCTAGCAGTCTTCCTTGCTTATTATTCTGGAAAAATCAGCAATGATTTTGTGACCGAGACAATAACAGATCTAACCTACTACCAATGTAAGAATTAGTGACTCTTAACGCAGAAATGCAATTTTAATTATGTTCACACACAGACTGATCCATTTATTGTGGTAGTTATTTTTACCTTGAAAGATTAATGGAAATTGTGTTCCTTCTTCTGTAGGAAAATGAGTTGTCAATATTAAATGAATGTATGAGTTGTCCACACCAGAGGTTCACCAATACCAGTTATAACTCTACTGGTGACTACAAGCAGATGCCAGGAGAACAGCCTAAGAAAACAGCAAGCTTCAGTGGCACTTCCCAGGAAACTCATGACGACTATAGATAATTGTTTAATGTCCAAAACAAATGCTTTCAAGAAGTTTTATGATTTAGCTACACACCAGTTTGTTTTGAACTGAGTCCTAATAGGTTGTTGTTTTGGTTTGTTTTGCTTTTATATCCCTGGTATTCTGGTATTATAAAATTTATTAACATTCATTTCCTATTTGCTCTTTCCCTGTTAGTCATATTTTTATATGCTATTATCTCATATCTCTTCTACACCTTCAGGTTTTAGTCCATTTAGTTGTTACCTGAAGAGAAGTTTACACTATCCGTGCATTCCTTACATGTTTGGTGCAACCTGGTTTGCCATTTCTGCTGCCCTTCTCTGTCTTTTCCAAGTTGTACTGTATCTTTTTGGGATAAAGGGTGTGTCTGCATACAACATGCAAAATGTGAGGTCATGTAATCATTTAATTTTTTTTTCTACTCTTGCTTTCCTAGTACTTCCTTTTTTCTTAACCAACATTGAGTTCTGCCCTGTTGTTCCCATAGACATACTTATTCTTCAGTGGTAGAGGACACTTCAAAGATCATTACTATTTATACAGAATAAGATATTTTTCTCCTATGCATCCTGTATCCGTATCGAATTCCACTTGCTGATTATTTTAGGTTTGACCATTCACCTTCATTTTCTCTTCTATCTTTTAACCAATTACCAATGAGTTCATATCTTCCTTGCAACTTAATTTCTTTAAGGACCTCTACGATGTTGCTCTTCTCCAGAGAAATCTTAATTCCTTTTTTTTAAAAAATATCCATTAGTTTTATGGGAAATAGTTTTCTTAAGAAAAAACCTGTTGACTCTTACTCAAAAAAGCATATTCATTCAGGTGGTCAGCAATTCTATTTTGTGTCCAATTTCTGCAGAATACAAATACACAGATGAGGCTTCAGGTGTTCAGTTCTGTGGATCTTTCCCCAAATCCTTTTTATAAACAGGTTGCTATAACCTAGACACCTGGGTCTGGTACTTGAAAAAAACACAAGCACCTGTATTCTACCGTTAATAGCTTGGCAGGATCATCTTCTTTTCTGAGTATCATTCTTCATTTTGTTAGGTTTTCCTATACTCTTTCTCATGACAAATCAGGATGGAACAGACCCTTTGACAAGTCTTTCATAAAGTAGCCTTTAGTTGCTGGAACTTCTTGAAAGTCACCATATCACCTGGAGGATGTGAGTACGAAGAGTACATTTGGTGTTGATGGTGCTGTCTTATTGACCTTCTCACACTCTTTGCCTGATCCAATGTGGGATCCGTCCCACAGGAGACAGTTCTCCATGAACTTCTCCAATGTGAGATCTTCCCAAAGGCTGCAGTTCTTCACAAACTGCTCTAGCGTGGGTCCCTTTAATGAGGTCACAAGTCTTGCCAGTAAACCTGCTCAAGCATGGGTTCTTCTCTCCACAGAGCCACAAGTCCTACCAGGAGCTTCTCCATTGTGAGCTTCCAACAGGGTCACAGCCTCCTTTGGGCATCTACCTGCTCTGGTAGTCCTCCATGGGCTACAGGTGGATATCTGCTCCATTGTTAACCTCTATGGGCTGCAAGGGGACAGCTTGCCTCACCATGGTCTTCATCACGGGCTGCAGGAGAATCTTTGCTCCAGTGCCTGGAGCACCTCTTCCCCCTCCTTCTTCACTGACCTCGGTGTCTGCAGAATTGTTGCTTTTACATATTCTCAGTCCTCTCTCTGGCTATAATTGCTGTTGAGCAGGGTTGGGTTTTTTTCCTCCTTCTTAAATATGTTATCATGGAGGTGCTACCACTGTCACTGAGTAGCACTGGCCTTGGCCAGTGGTGGGTCTGTGTTGAACCAGCTGGCATTAGCTTTATTGGACATAGGAGAAGTTTCTAGCAGCTTCTCACAGAAGCCACTCCTGTAGCCACCCTGCCACCAAAACCTTATGATGCAAACCTAATATACTATGTCTCTGACAAATGGCTAAATACCCAGAGTACAGATGACTCCGTATCCAGGGCTCTGTGTTCTGAAGCCATCACAAAAAAGAATCCTCTTGGTCTCCAACTTCTTTTCAAACTTTGCGATATACTTGTACATTGAATGCTTTTCCTAATAACAGCTACCTAGTTAGTGGAGTTTATTAATCTCTTGTAACTCTGAAGACCATCAGAGCGATGGAGCACCACCCCTATGAGGACAGGTTGAGAGAGCTGGGGTTGTTCAGCCTGGAGAAGAGAAGGCTCCAGGGAGACCTTATAGCAGCCTACCAATATCTGAAGGGAGCCTATAGGAGAGCCAGAGAGGGACTCTTTGTCAGGAAGTAGAGTGAAAGGACAAGGAGTAATGGTTTTAAATTGGAAAAGGGGAGATTTAGATTAGATATTAGGAAGAAATTCTTTACTGTGAGGGTGGTGAGGCACTGGAACAGGTTGCCC
>JAOXNO010000013.1:100120533-100132659 GCA_028565335.1 Limnodromus scolopaceus | reverse complement strand
TGTCCCTGCCCATGGCAGGGGGGTTGGAACTAGATGATCTTTAAGGTCTCTTCCAACTCTAACCATTCTATGATTCTATGATTCTATGAACTTTCTTAGTAGAGCTACATCATTTACTGAAAACAGGTTTTCTCCAAAGTGTAACAATGTGATTTTTTTTTTCCTTCAGTCAGAAATAGTAATGCTATACAATGTTTGAGTTCTGGTGGATCAGAATTAAATAAGGTATAATCTTGTGGCAGGCCAGGTGGCTTAACAGCTGTTCAGAGTATTGTGGAATGGGAAGGTGTGTTTGAAAGCAACATCATCTATCTTTCTCTCAGCTATTCACTTGGCTGGGAAAACTCAGCCACGCTGGTATTGTGAAGGTGATGCAGTTACGTGGCCTGACCTTGGCTCCTCTGCATGATGAGGGGTATAAGTAGAGGAGCAAGGGAAGTGACAGCTGCTGAAGGAACCAGTACCTTCTTCTGATCAGCTGATAAAGTAACATAAAAGGTACTTGCCTGCTGATTTTCTTGCTGCGTTTATTTTTCATAGTGGCTACAACAGACACATTTATTTGCTCCCACTGCAATGCAATGACATGTTTATATTAGCAGATGCAGAAAAATCTGAACTTGCACTGTCCATG
Organism: Limnodromus scolopaceus; assembly: GCA_028565335.1. NCBI lineage: Eukaryota > Metazoa > Chordata > Aves > Charadriiformes > Scolopacidae > Limnodromus > Limnodromus scolopaceus. Next base: position 100,132,025 of record JAOXNO010000013.1, on the reverse strand, counting down.
CTATGCAAACAGTGAAAATGAGGGATGGAAGGACTTGAGCCTTTTTGCTGTTAGATGCAATATCGTTTTGTTATATGTAATCACTTATTTAGAACACTATACGCTTTATCCTCTAACTTTTCTTCTAAAAGAACATATGAAGTCTTTTTTTATACCTCACTCATTTATGCCTTTAATTTACAGCCACACAAATACGTCACTGTGGAGTTAAAAATTGTCTAATGCAGGAAGTCTATACCGAGAAAGATTTTCTTAGGTGGGCTCATCACAGGATTCCACTTAGACATTGAGCCATTGACTGGACGCAGCTATCCAGCCAATTCCATATCCACGGTCTGTCCATCAAACTCATATCTCTCCAATTTAGTGGCAAGAATGTTGTGGAGGGCTGTATCAAAGTCCTTAGAGAATCACAGAACAGTAGAAGTTGGAAGGGACCTTCAGAGATCATCTAGTCCAACTCCCTGCCAAAGCACGTTCACCTAGAGCAGGTTGGAGAGGAATGCATCCAGAGTATCTCCAGATATTGGAATACCTCCAGAGGAGGTGACTCCACAAGTCCAGGTAAATGACATCTGTAGCTCTTCCCTTGTTCACTGATACAGTCATCCCATTGCAGAAGGCCACTAGATTAGTCAGGCACGATTTTCACCTGGTGAAGCTGTGTTGGCTGTCTCTAATCACCTCCCTGTCTTCCATATATTTTAAGATATGTGTTAAGATATTTCCAGGAGGATCTGTTCCAAGATCTTACTGGGTACAGAGGTGAGGCTGACTGGCTGGTAGTTCCTAGGGTCAATGAGTATGAATAATGATGACGAATAATAGAATTTCAAACCATAGTATGCTACCATGCTGCTGTCTCCTTAATTCAAGGCATCATGGCTGACATAATATGTGGCAGGCACACGCACACACAAATTACAAATACGTGATACTTAAGATATATAAGTGTATGCAGGGTAGATTTGCTTCCACACCAGGAACCTCTTCCTGCTCTAGAAGGCTTAGCACAGGTGGTTTGTCATTAACAAAGGACCTATTAACAAGTTCCATTACTAAGCTAATTGATGCTTCAACAACTGTTCATTACATCAAAGCTGACAAGAGAAAGCCTTTAGAAAAGTTAGTGTGAATAGATCAGCCAGCTGCATCTACCAGGAGGGGCATGAAGATCAGCAGAGAAATATCACTCTACAGAAAAATTTAAGAAAGGTTGTTTATTTAAAAGAAATCACCCTTCTGCAGTCTGTTACTTTTAAATGGCAGAGAGAAAGATAATAATGTTAACTGCCAGAACTATAACATTAGTATTTATTTCATTGCCTCCCTTTATACCTCTTTTCATATCTCAGTACCGCGTAGCCTCTGGGGAACTTTTGTTTTGTTTAAACTTTTTCAGTGTGTTTACTGTTATAGTATATCTATTCAGTATAGATGCCGACAAATTTAGTTTTTCTAATACCTTTTTTAGAACTATGGGAAGACTTCAGTCTTTCAAAGAATTAGTGGAGTCAAAGAAGGAAAGAAGAAAGAGAGATATGAATGAAAAATATAACCCTTGCTGGAGATCTCCGCTTGCTTTACCGCTCATTCAGAATCAATCTGATTTCTCTGAAAACTTTATTCCCAGCCTGTCTAGAGACATCTTAGTGTGTTTCTTGTGGCTGGTGAAGAAACAAAACCCTTTTATAGAGTTTTAATTTCTTTATGACCTACATTTTAATGAGACTAGGCCATATCAGTGCAAAACACGTAGAGATGGCTTTGCTTCTGACACTAGATCATCTTCACTCATAAAAATGTCCTAATACAGTACCTAGGACAAAACAAGGCATTGAGAAAATGTATATCTTGCTCTAACTGAATACAAAGGCCAAAACTTCACTAGCATTTAAGAATTTGTACTGCCTAATAGCTTGAATAGTTGTCATATTAGTGCAAAAATGAATTATAGTCTAGCATCCCTCTGCAGTCATGTAGATAAGCGAGTCAAGTGTAGGTCATGTAAGAACCATGGCTGAGGAATCTGTGCCATGCAATGGGCTGTAGAGTAGATTGTAATAATTAATGTGTAATCTGCCATGTCAGAACATAAAAGAAACAAAGCAAAACGCTTCAGAAAAAGCTTTCAGACATTTTGTTATAAATGATTTGTGTTTCTAATCATAATTTGTCTGCCATTTTATAGGTAATACTTTTTTGTTTTAGTCTCCCCTTTATTTGTAATAGTTCCTAAAGAAAAAAAGAATAAATCGTTATTAAACACTTTAGCATTCTGTGTTTGCTTGTTAGTTTTTATTCTGAAATTTCTGAACTTGAAGCTGTTTTCTGGCTTCAAGCAAAATACTGTAACAGAGCAGAACTGTTTATCGTATTACTGTCAGTGTCCACCAGGCCCCAGGGTTTCATTTTGTAAATTGAGTCTGGCTTACTGTAGTAATTCTCAGAAAGCAAATTAGAATTTATTCTTAATGCAAGGAAAATAAAAGAAAATAAACATGTACTGCTATGAAAATAAGGCATATTAGGCAAATATTTTTATGTAAAGTAGCACTGTAGTTAAATTTCATTATACCAATTTTTCAAAAATGGAAAGAAGTAATATATTTGCTATTTTTACTTGCGAGATCTTGCTCTAGACAAATGATTCATCCCACTATCAAATCATGAGTTTCAGTGATGCCTAAGGTGTTATATCTCAAAAAAAAAATTAAAAAATAATATCTATAATATCTATACTAGAGGAATCTGTATAAGAGAAGCTCAGGTACTGCATTTTACTTTTTTCATTGAAATCTCTTATATTCTGAAAAATGAGTTGATACAATTGAAAAGGTAAATTTATGACTTAGATGATCCCCTCAAAAGCACAAATGCTCGTGTTGATTATAGTGCAATGACTGAAGTTGTGTTTTTAGAATCAGGACAAATTCAGGAAAGCAAATGAGATTAAAAAAGAGAATTTGACATACCTGCCAATGACAGCAATATCCGTATTGTGTTCTGAATTGGTGAAAATGAGACAGCATCCCTTAGAACTCATATCTTTGTGCACTAAGCAATAAAACCCTAGACTGAAACAGTATTGCTATTATTAGATAGGTTTTGGCAATGCAGTTGTATCTCATTGATGTTTGTAGTTATAGTAGACTATAATATTGTAGTTTAGACCTAGTTTTACAGTTTTAATCCACTGTACATTCTACTTTTAGGCTCATCAGCTGTCTCATCTTCACAGTCCCCATTTATAATGCATCTCCATTATAAAATTATGGATAGCAACAGTATTCTTGTCTATTTTGACCAAATATTAAATACAGACAAGGGGAATAAATGGAGAATAAGACATCAGCTTTGAAACTCATAGGCAAAGTATGGAAATGTAAGGCCAGCAAGTTGTGCTAAGTGCCTGAACTGGATCCTGCTACAGTTTCTTTCAGACAGTCCCATGGACCATCTGGAGCAGCCCATACTGAGTTAAACTGGCTGCCTTAGAACATGAGAATCTGAGGAAGTTTATGCAGCTCTCCGTAACAGTCAGCTAGCATCTCTTTCCTACAACTGCTCCTTCTAATTTTCAAAATGTCTGTCTCTCATATTATGAATCTTTTTAATCCTGCTGAACAAGGTTGCATTTTTTTCCACCAGTGTAAATGTCCAGATAGCATAGAAACATTTTCATTTTGTTTTTTCCGACACTTGCTCATATACCATTAGTAAAAAGAATGTGAATTTGCTTTGCCTTTCACTGGTATAGCTGTGGAGTACCCAAGCTATTCTGACAGGTCGATAGATATTCTGATTCCCATGATGAAGATGGCTCATTTCTTCATTGATCCATTCAGCTTCAAACGAGAATGTCAAAACCACTACAGAAGCCTTTTGTGTGTGCTGGTCTTTCACAAACTTCGAGTAGCCATCATATCTATGGCCCCTTCCACAATAGGCTTCAGGCATGTCTCTTTCTGTGAAAATTCATCTAAGGTCAAGAGTTTGTTCATCTCTAATAAACTTCCCTTAGCAAAGAGCTGTCTCATTCAGCCAGCTTCTACTCCTCTGCAGTCCCTGAAATCACATCTTCCAGGTGGCAGTGACATCAGTAGGCATTACAAAAACACTAAAGGGCAAGTTGTGACTGATTTGATCAGTAATTATGCAGGTAAAATGAGATACATTCTTTATTGCTAGAAGGATAGAATATTTTGCATCAGAAGTTTTACGGTTAACTAAAGAAATAGCTTTTCAATGCATTTCATATTGTCAAGATGTTTCAAAACATGTATTAAGACAGCTGACAGTGAGAATATAGTACTATTCCAGTCAGTCTAATGCTTTTTGATTCTGTCATTTCAAGCAACCTCTTTCTCACTCAACTTTCTAGATTATCGCATCACCTTTTCAGTGTAATCCAGCCTGTACTCCTTGCAAGATGTTACTTGAGAACCACTGAAATCTTTTCTTGTGGTTCTGTTGCTACAGATAATCTACAGGTAGGCCTTCTGCTACAAATTGCATGGGAAACTTTTTATTTGTGACACTGCTGACATAATAAAGCAGTCTTAACATCAGAGTAGTCCTCTTTATTTGGTAATTTACAATATATATAACTCTCTAAATCCCATGGATATCAAAGTAAACTCAGTAACTAAGTATTTTCAAAACTCTCAGTGGCATTTATACAACTTGGCATTTAATCATGCTTGGCCCGTATCATTCTTATATATGAATAAGTAATGTTTGTTGCTGATTCCCTCCAGAAATGAAGTGTGCAAAAATGTATACAATATATATTTGGAGATGATAATTTTTCCATTTTAACATGAACCTGAAGTTTCCCTGATTACCCAGAGGAAAAATTCACCAATTACTTAGTCACTTAGTCTCACTCTGTGACTATCTTAACTTGGATTGATGTAGATCTTTCAGTTTTTCCCTGGGAAACAGTTGTTTCATCATTTTTGAGAGAATAGAGTAAATAATAGACCTTATGTGATATAAAGATGAGAGGCACCTGGCTGTGAAAATGGTTTTTAAAAAAAATCAGGGTTGTCTAAACTGGTTCATTTGGCTTTTTTGACAGAAGCAACATGAAACTGCAGCAGCATGAGCAGAAACACTGAGAACTTCAAAGACTGGAGAACTTAACAGCAAAACATCTTTTCAGAAAATCGGACAGGGGTTATGATATGTAGAGAATTTGATAGAGGAGTAACAAAACCGGATGCCTGGGACTGAGCTGATAACTATAATGATAACTATATTGAGGAATGTGGATCACAACATTGAGAAGTGGACTAATGCAGTAACTTAGGGTGTAAAGAGTGGAAAACATCACTGGTTTTGACTGTAAATAAAAGGATTAACCAAAAGGGAAAAACATCAGAAAACCACCATAAAAACAACAATAGCAACAACAAAACATAACCTGAAGTTAAAACTAGGCTCTTCTAAACTCTGTTTTTTCAGGAATATAAGAAAGATCTATTAAAATAGAATTAAGTTCAGTAAAATATGGCGTTATACTGTTCAAGTCTGATCATGACATTTTAACTGATTTCTTGCTATGATTATGAAGAAAAACAATTGTTATTAATGCATGGAAGCTATTTTAAACAAAGGCAAATATCCCCTGCAACAATCCTTCTCACCCAGAGTGTTATTATTGTAGTATCTCTCCTCTCTCCAACTCATTTTCAATGAAGATATATTGTGTTCCAATTACTAGATCGATGTTCTGTCTTTCTTCGTTGTGTTTCTTACAATCTTAGTTTGAACTTGGCTTGAAAAAATACACTTACTGATTGTTCTTACACCATATTTTTACCTCCTTGTTGAAATAAAATGGTGCTTTGCTAAGTGAAAAACACTAAATTAAATCTGCAATAAATTAGAAAGAAAAAGGAAAACCGAATATGAGTAAGCTTTACTCATAGCTTACTTTAAGCTATTCAAAGTAAACCTTTGAATTTAACGTGTACACAATCTATTGTGAGTTTCATTCTGCCCATCTTCAAGCACTTTGGCTTGAAGTACTTTGAATACTTTGAAGTATTGACTTCAAAGTCAATATTTTCAAGTATGGATATATGGAAAGTTATGTTTAATCAATAATTAATACCAGTTGAACAATCTGATCATTATTTTTAGACACAAGCAGTTTAGACTTTATTAGTGTAAAGCTGAAGGTGTTGTGTTTCCATCTGTCTTCAAGTGTAGCACAGCTACTTTGATGTTCCTTTTACATTTGACATTGTTTTCAATTTACATACCTTGCAGACCATTCCAGAAAATCAGTCGGATGACTGACATATACACATCTAAAGCAATAGTGTGGCTTTAATGTTTTAGCCCAAAGTGGGCTTTTATTTCCCTTCACATTATTTTGGTTTACTGCACTGATGGTGGCACTCCTAAACTTTAAGTAGAGGAGGCAATTTTGCAATGTATTTCATAGTTTCTGATAAACTTAGAAGTCTTACAAAGGGTTAAATTGTCCCCATCTGCCATTAATTTTAAACTTATTTTTCCTTTTCAATTGTTAGATCACAGATCAGTTTGTTAGCTATACCACAACTATCTGAGTTGTAAAAACAGTCATATAAAAAAGCTGCAAATCACTCAATCCTTGGGTTTTTCTGCTCTCCTGCAAAAATAACATCTCACACAACATTTATTAAGGGCCAAAGTGCTTACTGCCTGTGAGAGTCGCTTTATCCTAGTCTATATAATATAAGGATCATCTGTTATGGTAGGTAAACTGTAAAATATTCCACATCGTTAAGTCCTAAGTGATGAAGCAAAAATCTTCCCTTTTTCATATTAAAAAAAAAGAAGATTTCTTGTGGTTTACAAGGAATGTGTGAGGTGCAAGTATTTCTGCTACTGCCACATTGGCAGTCAATCAGGTGGACATAAGAGTGTATCATGTCGGTATAAGTAATGTCTTGCTGTAATGACACCCTGCCAGAAAGGCTGGAAATTTATTGCAGATTCTATTATTTAGGGAATCACCTGTGAGAATAAACTATTATTACTCCTATTCTTACGTTATAGCTCCCTTTAGTATCTCCAGGTACACAGAGTATCTATTTATTACTGCTTTGTTCACTTAGCATGAGAAACACGCAGTAATTTCTACTTTTGCAAAAACTTCCTACTTCTTTGCTTTATACAGAAAAAAAAAAACCTCACACCATGAAAAACTTCCCAGAAATAGCTGGTGCTAATGTGTTGCACATATTACGTGTACACAATACCCAAATGTCCCCCTCCACTTCAGAGCTAGATATAGTAATGATTTTATTTTAGGGGTGATATCACTCCTGATCCAGGATTGGCTCAATAGGGGCAAAATATAGAAGAAAATTTGCCATAAGAAAGAATTCACATAAATAATAAAACCTCTGCTTACACTGGGTTGTTTCTTCTCTAGTGAAATAGCAACAAGTCTTTTTGCTGTTTTCCACTAAGAAGTACATATATGATTCTACAGAAGCATAACTGTCCTGGCACTAAATCCTCAGGAGATGGTACTTGCTGAGAATCTTTGAGAATGTCGATTGGTGAACCAGTGGTGCTTTTCAGCTAATAAATAGTTAGCTATCTATCTATTTATCTAAGTTACTCTGAGAGTTTCTTCAGGCGATTGGTGCTTTCCACTCTGACCTTTTATCAGCAAGATGGAATATGACAGTTTGTCTCTGATATTCTATGTAACTGGAAGAGATTAAAGGAACCTTAAAAAGACATGTTTTGTTTGCTTATAATATTCTTTATTCAAGATGTGCAGCCAAATGGCTGTTATCAGCATTCTATGATTTTAAACAAGAAAATCATTTTTTCTTTCAAATAAGATTTTTATTTTATTTTCGTTTAGTTTAGTTTCTTTTCAAAAAATTTTTTTTCCTGACTTGCAGGGAATCTGACCTATGAAGAAGCTGGAGCACCCATGCCAGACATGGTCCTCCCTCTCAGATAGAGAGAAAACAGAGACGTGCATAGCATGAGGATCTGTGAATAATGGCAGGTCCTCTGAAAATGGGAACAGATTATCAGTTCTGCTGCATGCGTTGACTCTGGACTGGTATATTTAGGGATAGTAACTATACTAAACTCTAAGACCAGATAGGAAGAGTAAAGGCTAAGTATTAAAGGCCATAGGAATTCTTTTATGATTTGGTAAGTCTTTGGAAAACAGATGTATAAAGCTAGGAAATAGTAGCCAACTAGCCCAGGGTTCCTTTACAGTTCTGAATTTGGGCTTTTTATAAAAGAAATCAGCTCTGGAGTTCTTGAAGGATCCTATCTATCAAAATGAGAGTGATACCTAAAAGCACAAGGAGAACAGAGAAGTGAGGAGGTGAGATCCTGAGACCTTTGGAAGTGCTGAAATATGACCACTCTTGAAGTCTGAGAAAGCAGAGCTTGAGAAGGAAGCCTAAAACTGTAAGACCTGTAAATCTGGAGGGTTAAGGTATTTCAACTGTTGAACACTTCTGCAAGTGAAGCACAACAGAAAACATGCAAAGGTGAGGTGGTGGTTTGACCCGAATCTAGACTGGGTATGACATGTGCAAGAAATTGTCAGTGAATTTTACCTCAATGTAGGAGGCTGATGCAGAAACCTATTCAACATAAATTGCCATGAGATTGCAAATGGGGTGCTTTCTGAATCTGAATCTGAATCTGAATTTGTAGGTAGGTAGTTGAACAGCAGTAGAAACAGGTGTTGGGGTTTGGCACTCCAATAAAACTTATCTGTATTTAAAGTATAAGCAGGCCAATGACCCTGAAACCAGTTTCCTGAATGAATATGATTAAATCAGCATTAGTTCAAGCCTGCCACATTTGTACAGTGCCTGGTAGGATAGATACTTGGCTTCTGAGAACATCCACTGCAATTAATAAAAACGAACATGCTAAATTAATCGCCTTTTCCATATGTGAAAACCATCTGCTATTTCTGTTAGTCAATTGAAGTGCTTGAATTTAATTAAATAGGTAAAATAAACTATGCAAAGACTAAAGAAAGCTGATATAGTAATTGTAATTTGACTACAAGTCTCTTAAATGTATTTGGTTTAGCTAAAATACACATATGTGTATGAATGTGTTTCTTGTATAAAAATAAATACTGTCATAATAACAGCAAAAAAAAGGTTCTGCTCCTCACTGTTCAGTTTTTGACTGAGTGCAGAATGGAAGAAATTTCTCACTCGAATTTTCCCTCAACCCAATAAGATTGGGTATGGCACTGTTCCAAGCATTTGTCTTGCTATCCCTGTCAGCATCTGGTTTTGATCTGACATTACCTGGCTTTCTTATTTTTTAATTTTTTCAACGTCATCAAGTATTGAAGGAACTTGTGCTAGTGACCTAACAGTACCAGCTCAAGAGTATTTCTTATGGCAATAGTTGAAAACTGTGGAAAAACAAGAAAATTAGAAGCTACCAAAATATTCTACAAAGGATGGATAATGAAACTACCTATGTCACAGTGAGCATGTTCAGAATCAACTGAGGCTGTTCATCCCTATATATTACATTACTGCAATATGGACTTAAACTCACAAGTGAAATCCAGAAAGTCTCTTGAAGATGAACTATCTCTGTCCTAAGTTCCCAATGGTTAAGAATAAATGTTATAAAGATTATCGGAAATTAACAGAAAAATAAATATTTTGTAATTTTTCATACACGCGAACTGCTCTGACTTCTAGGTAGAAATCATGGTTACTCAGTAGAAAGCAAGAGAAAACAGGTCAGAAGTGCAGGCTCTTAGAGTATATTTGTGCTGTATTTCTCATTTTGATCAAGACTAGTCTTTTTGAACCCAAACTCTCAGTGGTCCCCCTGCTTTGATTTAGTCTATGGATCTGATTGGATTGCACAGACTGTTTTATTTCTGGATGAAACCAGACTGGAAGACATGGTGCAGAACCACACTTACAGAGGCCACTAGTAGGTATTCAGATGACGGGACCACTCTACATCCTGTCTGACATTAATCCTCCTGCAATGCTCACAGTGTAGATATACTTACAGTAGAGGAAATATCCACTATTTTACTCTACAAATGTGATCCCAGTGGGTCTCATTGTTTGCTAATGGAGACAAAGCACTAGCTTCTATGAAGACAAGGCAAGAAATTCTTATTAGCTACTTCAAGGAACAGCTAGAAAGAAAAAGATATGGGTCTAGAGCTTATCTGTCCTGTGGTTATTGAATAGGAAGGTGGCATTACTGTTTAGGCGTTCAGACAGCCAGAATGCACCTGGGATTATACAAATTCCACCAAGGTACATAAATAGTTCTAAGAAGAGAAATGCCTAAATAGTCCCGACAGGGGAATTTTATATATCTTAAAGCAAGTTCCTCAAATGTATCACTGAATTGGGGCCTACAAAATGTGCCATAATTTTTTTAAGTTTATTTCTATTTTCATAGTCTTCCCTCACCAAAAATCTAAAGAATTTAGGATATCTTCTGTTCCTCCCCTTGAAGTCAGTGTGGTTCCACACTGTTCTGTTGGGAATAGTTACCTGCCACCACCTTGCCAACAGTACATGGGTTTCTGATACATAGGAGAAAGGGCAGCTTAGAAGTCCATGAACTGAGATGCAGAAATCTGGTAATGATGAGATTTTGTATATATTAATGCTGGGAAAAATGAAGCACTGAATTATCCTTTTATATTTTTTAATATCTTTACAATCAAGAAAAATGTTGCATTGTTATACATGGTAATGTAACAGGAAACATCAACTTTTCAGGAGAAGAAAATCTTGTTAATATAAAATGAGAAAAATTATGCTGTACCTAAATCAACTACCTACATAATACATTAACTTCTGTTATAAAAACTTGATAAACAGTAAAGATAAAGACGTTTCCAGTTAAAAGCTTTGATAAAGCCCTAGTGTTTGTTATTGAACCAAAACCCCAAACCAATTGCATTAAACTTTTGTTAAAGAATAAGACTGAGTACAAATGCACAAATCACCTTGTTAGTCCAAGCTGAAGTCTTAACTACTAGAAGAAACCCCTTCAGGTCTGACTAAATGATACCTTTTCTGAAAGATAGGTTTTATTTTTAACATTTCAAAGCTACAGCAAAACAGAAAGAAAATCTCTTCAGACATGAAGAAAGTTACTCCTAATTTAGATGTACAAAAGTGTTTAGTGGGATTTCTTTTCAATTTTATGTTCTGAACACAGAGATACACAATCTATTTAATTTTGTGGGCATACTGTTAATACACTAATAAATTGTAACTATGTATGCATGTGCAATAATTATGACCATAGTTTGCTTTGAAGGGGATAGGTTTCCTTCTTCCTTCCTTCCTTCCTTCCTTCCTTCCTTCCTTCCTTCCTTCCTTCCTTCATTCATTCCTTCCTTCCTTCCTTCCCTCCTTCTTTCTTTCTTTCTTTCTTTCTTTCTTTCTTTCTTTCTTTCTTTCTTTCTTTCTTTCTTTCTTTCTTTCTTT
>JAOXNO010000013.1:100088441-100102066 GCA_028565335.1 Limnodromus scolopaceus | reverse complement strand
AAATCTTCTGTATTTTATATCCAGCTTCCTGGATTTGGTCTTTGCTTTAATACCAGCATTTAACGCCTTGGGATGCTTATATGCTGTCTTCTAATTTATTTGGTGAGCTTTCACCACTACCTTGCTAGCTTTAAATTTCTTCAGTTCTGCAGTTATAGTTTTTCATGTGAGGCTGGTCCTGGGGTGGTTTCTTTCTGTATATTTATGAAAACTTTGTGTTAAGTTCTGCACCCTATAGTGTTTTCAGCTGCAACTAATATCACTTATTGTAGACCTTTTAGAGATGAATTGCATTCACATATTAAGGACACACACATCCTATTTCACAGCTGGTAATTGAGAAGACAAAACAGAATATTCAGTTCAAGGATACAAAAAAGAAGGATATCTTAAAAAGCTGCCCCAGGGATCTTGTTATGCAAACCAGACCATAGGTGATGTCTGTAGAAGCTTCGTTCTGGTCTGACTTTGATCGTTAAAGACACATCTAAAGCACTGCCTAGTCTAAATTAGACAGTAAGAAAGGTTATCTAGAAGTTTAGAGAAAAATCTGAGCTGTTAAAATGAACTTGGGAGGATCTTCCAGCACAGTGCATGTGTGATTATATCTGTGCTGCAAAGCCTGAGAAAAAGCAGTAGCATTGCTACCCTCCCCTTTAACCCCCTGGGAAGGAGCACTTGGTGTGGAAGGAGAAAGATCAAAACACCCAGCAGAGGCGTTATAAGACTGGGGCAGGAACCTCAAAAGGAAAGATGAAACACGGACCTGAAAGTGATGAGAGCATTGAGTATTAAACTAAGGCCAAAGATTTTTGTGAGAACATGTGACTCAGTAAGCGTCAAAGCAAAATTTCCTCCCCTTCCCTCTCACCTAGGAAGATGTAAAGAAAGGTAATATAGGACAGATGAGAGAATTTGCTTCAGCAGTTTTTTTGGTTTTTTTGTTTTTTGTTTTTTTGTGAATCCAGTTATGCCAGATTGGAGAACAGGCAAACGACAGTGATTTTGTGATATTTCTTCTCCTTTCATATAGCCAACACTCTTGTTTGGTGTAAATTATATATAACTTGAAAATAAACATGTATATATAACTGAAAAATAAATATGACATCACAGCTGTATGGCAATAGATGTAAGTAAATTGTCATGCTGTGAATTCTTTTCAGTGTAGTACTTATTAATTGGTCACTCAAAAATATCCAGTTTCCACAGTTACTAAACCCTGTTACACAAGAAGTTTCCCCCAAATATGACAGTGCAGTTCTGTTCCTCATAACAATAATTTCCAAAACAATGAAAGCTTACCTTCAGTGTCCCAACTGAACTGTCAGTACGGACAGTTCGTTTCAGACCACTCTTTCCCATCAGACTCTTTGACAGTGTAGACACATACAGCTTATGAAAGCATCATGTGAAACTCATGAAAGAGAAGTTCCAGACCATCCAGCATCCCTTCACAGTCAGGATTCCCAGGAGGGATAGGACAAGTTCCCATATGTGAGGCTTTTGGGTGTTTGAGGTTGGTCAGGGGTTTTTTTTGTGGTCATTTTTAGTACATTAAGCATGGACAGTGATGTATATTTGTGACCAGTACCTAAAGGTGATGTGGCAAAACTGAAAATCCTGTACGAAGAGTTAAGCTCCAGGTTGATAAGATACTCCTTTTGCTACAGAGAGAAATTAAGATCATCAGTGAATGACATGATTATTTGGTCAGGTCTGCTATGGTCAAACTACAAACATCAGCAATACAATTTTTCACTTTTATGAAAGACTAAGAATCTTTATAAGTGTGCTTAAGTGCCTGTATGGTACCAAAACATCATTGTTGATGTGGAGATAGGAATAAGCCCTCCTTGAGTTCTCTAGCTATCTATTTTTCTCCTGTTTAGTGTGTATATATGTTCTGTGTTGACTTAAAGTGCCAGAGGTTATTTTCTATAAAAAAAATGGAAGAAAAAGTTAAGGACAGGGGGAAGGGAGGGAGAAGTAATGCTACATTCAGTATTTTATGGCTTATTAATTAAAAGAGAATGACAAAAGTGAGAGAAGATATATTAATGAAGTGTTAATTTTGATGTTAGAGCAGGAAATAAGACAATTGGTTGGTTGGTTGGTTTTTATGGCATAACGTTTCTCTTTAATGGGAGATAATTTTTTTGAACAGCATTCAACATGATGATTTTGTTGATGGAGAAGAGTTGGTTATACCAGACAATTTTTACCACAACACCACTTTTAATATATTTAAGACTATGTTTTGGGCAAGAATTCTCTTGCATTATAAAATATTTGTACCATCCTTGATCATTTGGAAAATTTACATATTTCACACTCTTGTACTTTGGCTTGGGAAAGAATTAATTGTGAAATATTCTGCATTGTTAAATTAACATCTGTTTCAAATAGTTTGCTTTGGGACGAAGTAGCTCTTGTGGTCTATAAAAGGTATTCAAATACCCATTATAAGAGAAGACTATTCTGGCCATCATAAAAACCTGTAAGCACTTTCATCTTTCCTTTAAGAAGTTCATAGGAATTGTCTTGAACATGCTGACTGTATAGAATTTACATCTTCAATTACTTAATGAAAAAAAAGGAGGGGGGTGGGAGCCAATAAAAAAAAAGATGAATGCAATCTACTGCATCAGAAGCTTTCCATAATAGCTAAGCTCTCATATGCTAAGGAACATGTTGTGTTACTCTCTTAATATACAGGCGGTTTCCCTGATTCTAGCTCTGGGGATTCTGGTTGGGTTTTTTTTGCTCTTCATAAAGTGCATTTCTTTTTTAAACCTCCTCTAGAGATGTGAGTCATTTTGATTGTCCCTGCAAGAACCACTTGGAACTTACCAATCCCTCCAAAAAACAACTCCTGAGAGGGAATTGAGAACCTTGATAGCAGAGTTTTCTTTAATTTCTGTGACACATGTAAGTTGTTTTATCATAATAAACTTGACTGTACATTTTTCTGATTACCCTATGCAGCATTTTTTTTTTCTAGGAATCAGTGTGTTTTTCACATCCAAAATATGTACTTATGGTCAGCATTAACAACATCATGGTTTAAGAGTATGCCACTACCTAACTTTGGAAAGGTCCCTCAATAAGATATGCTAAAACACTGAAAGACACTATTAGTACCAATTTTATCCCTTGTTTATGGTATATCTGCAGCAATGATTTGAAGGACTAAGAGATAATACTCCTGATAAAGATGCTTTGGAAAAAGCATATATCTTCGTCAAGAGAGGCAAAAATCAAAGTTTCTGAAACTGAAGAAAACATGAACACTGCAACAACTTCATATCTTACAAATAAACAACAAAGAATGTACATTCAACTCTGGAAAGTTCTACAGAAACCACAGAGAAAACTTTAAGTCTGTTCTTCATGCAAAGTTTTGCACTTAGTGAAATATAGAAAAAAAATCCCTTGACAGGTGTCGTGGTTTGGGCCAGACTGGCCACTGAACTGAATGACAGATGCTCTCCCCCACCTCTCTCTTCAAAGAGAGGAGGGAGAGAGGGAAAGATACTTATGAGTTTAGAAGAAAATTAAACTACTTCAACAAAAACATTAATAAAATAATAAAAAGAAAATAATGCAATGTATACAATATGTACAAAACTGTATCAAACACCCAAGATGACAATCATGTCACTGGAAGGCACTGGGAACATCCCAGACTGGACTCATCAACAGATGGGAACTGGATTCCAGATCTGGATTCAGGAATGCACATATCAAAGACACATGAACAGACAGAGTCCTCCTTGGACGCTGGCCATTGAAGAAAGAGACCTGACCCTTTGATCTCTTGGCTTTTATACTGCGCATGAGGCAGATGGGATGGAATACCTTGCTGAACAGTTTTGGGTCACCGGTCCTGTTTCCTCCTTCGCACAGGTGCAATCTCTCTATGCTTTTCTGCTTCCGACCATTTTTGCAATGGGGCAAATAATGAAGTTAGCTGACCTTGGTTCTTATGCTAATAAGTATAAGCAAGAACCTCTCTGTGTGCCTTTCCTTGGCATAAATTACAACTAACCAGGTTTTATCACTCTGAGAACAGTGTCTCCACAAAGCCGATAATTTCAGAGCATTTCAGAGAGTTTAGTTAGTTAGAAGACTCTTAGCTAAAAAGTAAAATTACTGAACAGAAAATTGGTTCTGTTTTACCTCAAACCAGGACAACAAGTTTGACATTAATTTGATTATAGTCAATGCTATCTGCTTTCATGCTATGTACAAAATATCTATAAGTACTCCAAACAGGTTCCCTTAAAAACATTCCTAGAGTGAATTGTGGACTTCATTATGAATGAGACAGTTCAGTTCCTCTGGAATTCATACTAACTAGTATTCTCTTCTCTTAGAGTCTCTCCAAAGAAAGGCTCATCAGACTACACATTACTGAATTTAGCAACACTGGCTCTGTATGTGGAAACTACTGAAATTTGAAGCCATTCCCAAAAGCAGGGCTAAAATTTGCTGATCTTGCTATTTTTTTTGTCATGTACAAGTGACAACTAACCTTCAGTAGCCTCATTTGCAAAAAGGAGTAAAGACCTTGAGAAATTCATGCGGGCTAAAGAATCACAACTTTTATGTGTATATATATATATGTGTGTGTGTGTATATATAATCATAGAATCACACAGAATCATCATGGTTGGAAGGGACCTCTGAGACCATCGAGTCCAACCACAAAAAAAAAAAAACAAACCGAAAAAACAACCCAAACAAAAAACACCCCACCACATCACACCCACCTATAAACCAATAATCTTGGGAATTAGAGCATGCCCTGAAGAGCCATGTCTACACGTTTCTTAAATACCTCCAGGGATGATGACTCCACCACCTCCCTGGGCAGGCTGTTCCAGTGCCTGACCACCCTCTCAGTAAAGTAATTCTTCCTAATATCTAATCTAATCCTCCCCTGCCGCAACTTCAGACCATTTCCTCTGGTCCTGTCATTATTCACTTGGGAGAAGAGGCCAACACCCAGTTCTCTACATCCTCCTTTCAGATAGTTGTAGAGGGCAATGAGGTCCTCCCTCAGCCTCCTCCAAACTAAACATGCCCATTTCCCTCAGCCTCTCCTCATACGACTTGTTCCCTAGACCCCTCACCAGCTTGGTGGCTCTCCTCTGGAGTCAGCCAGTCTAATTAAGCTATTGGTAATCTGATAAATGAATTTCGTTAGTTCAGTTATAATGATACTAATATTTATAGTCCAAATGATCCAAATATTGCCAGCACTCAATAAAAATACATTGAAAGCTGATATTCACAATCTTTCTAATATTTGCCATTTCTCTGAGTCTTAGGCTCATCTTTCTTATAAAACACATCTGAAAAAAATTGACTGTCTGTTTTCAAATAATTTTTTACCCTCATTTAGGAAAAAAATCTTATAAATCATTTACCCTTTTTGAAGCACTGTCTTCATTAAAAGATAAACTTTTTTAGTGGTGGTCTTATTTTTCTTCTTATTATTTCCTGATTGACTTGGCTTACCATGAAGATTTAAATACTCTATGTACAAATTATTAAATAAAACAACTCGCTCTTCTGAAATAAGGACAAAGATACATACGGTGGTATCTCAGGATAATTGGTCAGATCTGGAATGAGACTACAAACGTAATTCTTGGAATTCCTATCATGGAGGAAGGGCTGAAATGAAGATATAAGCTATGCACAAACTGTTTACTGCTCTTAGGTCCTGCAGCATTTTTTTTTTCTTTTGATTGTGGAAGCTTAAAAGGTAACCTGTCAGCTGCAGAAGAGCATTTTGATCTTTTGGTAGATTCACTTTTGATCTCTCAGTCATGATTGCAAACGTCTAATTGTTTTACTGTTCAATTATCTTTCTCAGTCTTTCTTGCTCTATAAAAATATTGTGTTGTTAGAATATTCTTTGCCAGGCAAGAGCTCTCAAAGAAGATTTTATTTTAAGCATATTTCAGGAATAAGAAAAATTGTAACTTCATTTTCATATCCACAGAACAAATAGTCCTTTGAATACAGAAAACAGTACTTTAAGTTGGATAACAAGTTCTTATCATCATGGTTTTGAAAATAAGGGGGCACAGGGATGATAGTATGCCGTTCCTACTACCTGGTAGAATTTGACTTTTTTGTGAGACGGAATAGATATCTCATTCACTATACCCACATAGCATTAGGCCTACTTTTATCTTCTCCTTTTCTTTGCTGAAAGTGAAAGAGCTTGGAGAAAGTTAAAAAAAATTACAATAAAAATATTATATCATAATTTTTTCCCAAGCATTTTCAGAAAATGGAAGAATGTTGAAGGAAATAGTCGATTTAAATGTCTTCTAAGTGGGTTTCTAATTTGACTTTATTATAGCGTGCAACAGTTATTCTTAACACTTACTGTGTAAAAATTATCATCAAACAGGTACTATAACTTTTCATATGAAGTGTACCTGGAACCAAAATACAAACCTGTGGATGGGGAATATAAACCAAGGGGAGCGGAAAATGTTTATTTAACCAGCTAACAGTTGCAAGGAAACTTTATTGTTCTCTTTATAGAAGCTCCCTGTTGTCAGTGTTGGCTTCATAACTCGTTTCAAACATCTATCTTGAAAGGTATGCTATTAGTAATACTGAAATGATTCTGCCTGATCCTTGCCTGCATTCTTCACCTTACTGAACAGTTTCCCATCCAGCTCCCTTTGTTTTATGTGCAAAAGGGCCCTTCCCAAATAGCTGTTTACCTTGCATGCTCTGATCCCTCAAGACAGATGTTTTAAATTTTAATTTTTATTTATGAGGAGGGAGATGGTAGTGCTTAAACTGTGGTTTGAGACTGTCTTCTCCATTCTGTGTGAAGTTGTTTGATTCTTTGTGAGGCTATTTGGTGTAAAAAAAAAAATTAAATGTAGTCTGTCACGTAGTATGAAAATCACTGTTATAGTTTGAGAATGAAATACCGTTCCATTCCAGTCTTCATTTGTTTCCTCTATTTGCCATACTGTCAGTGCTACTCACACAACTACTCTTTCCAAACAACAATGATGTTTCTTGCCCCTTTAATCAGTAACAGAATGTATTCATTGTCTACAATTTTTCCATGCACCTGCAAAACTCCATAGCCTGCATTCTACAATTTGAACTGGAATTCAGTTCTCAAAAGGATTTAAACAAAGGATGATAGATCTCAAAATCATGGGAAAAATAGTGTTTTCATTATGCATGCTTATTATCATGGGTTGTTTGGCTATTTAAATGTAATGATGTTTCTTCTTCCTCAGTGGACAACTGCAGCCTTTTGCAGAGGAAAAATACAGCATTGTAAATAGCAAAAACAAGCATTTCATTTTGTTAAAAATATCTGATTAAATGATTGTGCAAGTTTTTGATGCAATTTTCAGGAAAATTTCCATTAAAACCCCAAATACTGAAATGTCTATAAGTCACAAGTTATGAAGTTACTTAAATCTAGTAATAACTATTTTCATATTATATTTTTCATATATATACTCATAAATACAAATTTCATATAGTTAAAGTATTTTCATATATTGTATGACGTTAGAAAAACTTTATTTCTTTCTTACCAAATAATGGAGCTTTGTAGTGTTTGTTTTACTGTAGAAAAAGTGGTCAAAATAACTAGTGGAACACATAAATAATGCTTCTCTCAAATTTTAGAGATTTAATAGATTTCACTTTTACTGTTGTTGCTAAGATAAAGCAACTATTCAAAACTATCCTATAAGATTTTCTGTTTAATGCATTACCAGCACACAATAATATAGTCCAGTAACAATAAAATTTAAAAATCCAGTCCAATAATATAATAATAATACAGTCCAGTAATCCCTGTTTGCGAGATTATTAGATAAAAGTGTGGTTTGGTTTTTAGATCTTAGATTAAAACTACGGGGTGAACAGTCATAGAAAGCACCCTTTGACTTACAAAGAAAATGCATTATGGCAGGCTTTGAGAGAAGGATAAATATGGAACCCCATGATGTCATTGTCACTGACTCACTTTTCAAAGTACAGCAGTGCTATACTCAGAAGTACATACTCAAAGAACAAGAGGATGCCTATCACTTTGCAAGTAGTCTAGGTAACTGCAATATTACTTCTGTTCTCAGATACATATTACACTTCTGTAGGACATATTTATGTATTTTTTAGTATTTTGTTATTGAATTCAGCACATATTTCTTTCAAGTGTCAGGAAATAACAATAACATTAATAATAATAATCATCATCATCACCACCATCATCATCATCCTGGCAAATCTAAATGTAAAGCTAAATGCAAATAAATTATGATCAAATTAGTATTTTGGGCTTTTTTTTCCTATATGTATCATATGTCAATTGTTTTTGACATGTTTCTGTATAAAAATGATCCATGAATTTCTCAGATTCTAATGATCTGAGTAGTATTTTTGCTTTACCTCCATACAAACAACTACAGTGCTTGCCTAGTGTTCTTTGAAGTGACATTTTGTTTCTATCTCGAAATGAATAAGTGGTATCCACTTGCTTCATTATCTTAAAACCAATAACAGCAGATTCCTTATTGTTGCTAGAAGAAATACCACACAAGTCTTGAAAAAGATGACATGTATGAAAAAGAATGCAGAGAGTAATTTTTGGTAATCAACTTATTACTTCTTCTGTCTGACGATTTTTGAGCATTTCCTAAATTGTGTAGTAGGCATTTGCACAGAAAAAAAACCCCTTTCAGTTGCTAATATTTGCTGCATAGAGGTACCTCAAACACTGCTGTTTTGAACTGTGCTTCCTTGGACACTGGCAGACAGACAGATGGCAGATGGGCAAGCATCTGTTTATTTTAGCTCTTCAGTTAAACAGACAAATCAGTGTGATTTTTGAAATACATTGGTTCAAGCCCAATGTTTCAAGGGCCAGTGAAAAGCCCTGATAATAAATGAATGAAGATATTCCTTATTACCATAACTTCCTTCTGCAAAGCTTCTATTTTTTTTTCTTCCTCCACCCCTTTGTCCTAGTTTCTATGACAGTCTATTTTAAGACTATTCTGACCAATTGCACTATGTGGGGCATATTTTCTCAAGAGCTTCTAGAAAACAGCTCATAATTCTTAAAGAATATCTTTCAGAAAGGTATCCTAAACCAATTTTATATTTTATTCTTTTTGAACCTCTTGTCTTGAAACCAGAGAGAACTGTAACAACTTCTCATGGTTTTATAATTGCTATTATTTCAGAGGTACAAGTAGACAAAAATCAGCATCTCCTGAATGCCACTATTTATAGAAACTTTTCAACAAATGATGTCAAACTGTTTTGGAATGAATGAACACCAGCTTTTGTGCCTCAGTTTTATTTCATACATCTGTCACTGGTACTGCTTGAAAAATATCATCATTGACTTAATAATAATCAAAAGTTAAGCAACATCATTCTGGCATATTCTGCAGCTTAGTACTTGGTCATTTTCTAGAGAAATGGAGACACTGATTTAAATATTTTCAGATAGAGAAGGGAATTGAACATAGCTTTCCGTCTTTTCGGGTGGATATTGTACTACAAAATATTCTACCCAAAAAAATGGAGTTCATCTGTTCCACTTAAAAAAACTCTGCTTCAGTGTCATGCTTCTCTGCTAACCCATTTTGGGTATGTACAGTCATGTGTACTTTTACTTTTTGTTGTGATTTTTGCATTGCAGAACAATATAAAGAAAACTAGAATGAACATGGACATTGGACCCCATGAAGTAGAAAGAAACAAGACAAAGGTGTGAGGACACCAAAATGAAAAAACTGCAGACTTATGCGTAGCAGCAGCAACAGCCTGAATCAAGATTTGATTTTTATTACCCACTTGAGCAATGGAAGTTGTTTCCACTTTGAAGAAAGTTGTATGTCCTAATCTGGAGCCAAAATATAACCCAAGAATTCTTTGAGACATCATCTCCCGGGAGATGCAAAGAAATGTAAAGCTGACAGAAGGTCATCTAAGGAAGAGACAGAAAAATAATCAAAAAATAGAAATTACCGACACACAATGACTCTACTATTGAGGAGTGCTGAACGGCCTATAAGTGTTTAAATTCATAGAATTATAGAATATCTCAGGTTGGAAGGGACCCATAAAGATCACTGAGTCCAACTCCCTCCTCCCGACAGGGCTACCTAAAACTAAATCACATGACTGAGAACATCATCCAGACACTCCTTTAACTTTGACAGGCTTGCTGCTGTGACCACTTCCCTGGGAAGCATGTTCCAGTGACTGACCACCGTCCTAGTGAAGAAATTGTATGATCTCAATTCTGTCTAGCAGTGGTGGGCCGTAGAAAAGGAGTTCTTTGTCTCCTCTTGATGATCATATTGAACTTGCATAGTAGATGTAGGTGATAGAGAGAATGAGGTGAAACCTTAACACAGCAAATGGCTAGAGCATGAATCAGGGAGAGGCTCCAGTGGAAGATGAAGAAAATTTGAAAGGCAGCTTGTTTCCTTTTGGAGACACTCATCTAGGTCCTCCTGAAAATAAGGGAAGTCCCTTTGTTAAGCAGAAGCTGACAGTAATATGCACAGAAAAGCTCAGGCTACATTGGCTGGAAACACCTCCACATCTAGACAGTTTCCTGGAAAAATAAAAGTTATTTGAAAAAAAGTCATAATGATTTTAGAAGAAAAAAACTGTATCACAGGGAGAATATGAATTTCTTGTTGGACCTACAATGTTTTTTCTTGATCTTTATCTCATAGGATGCATTTCCCCCCCAATTTAAGTCCTTCATGATTACAAGGAAAGAAATCTGTTTGTTTTTCTCTGATCTCTAACTTGAGAGGACCAGGAAGTTTTAAGACTGTATCCTTTCATTCTTTTTGCCAGTGTTTCAGTATTTTTAAGGGTTCTTCACACACCATAAATCTCTTCTGTGAAGAGCACATTTATTGCATAGTGTTTCTTCCTGAGACTTTTAGTGAAAAGAAATTACCTGTAACTTAATATTGGTGAACTTTTTTTCTAAAAATAGGACCTGTGTTCATGGAGTATATGTGATTTGGGATACTTAAAAGTCATATGTATTTCTTTTGGTTTTTGGCTTCCCAGGTGCTACTAAAATTTCCCTTTTAAATGTGCAAGGAAGGCTTCATGAGTGTAAGCCTCAGGGAACCAGAAGTGGTAGATCTAATAGAAGGATATGGCCCCTCAAGTTTAACTTATCTTTAAGTGATTTGTGTACTTACTTGTATTGTTTTTTGTCTTATTTTTATAGGAGTAGTGTCACAAAAACTTATGTTAAACCTCTTGAATATTTTACCTGGTCAACATAACTTTTTTGTTAAATAATTCCATGGCCTGTTTTCAGTTTAATTACTCTCAGGAAGTTATTTGATGTTAAGTTTAGAAACATTTAAAATAAATTAATTGCACCACGGGTTGTCAAATGCTGCTCTAAATATGTACCACTCCATGGAGAGCTAACCAATGATTCCAGTGTACATCTGCATAGTTTTTTAAAAGATATACTAAGCAATGCATTTTTCTCACTGCCCTATGGAATATAATGATTGGTATGTCATCTCTTCATCTGCTAGTGGAAGGATAAAATGGATTTTTGATACATGCAAGGTAGTTCTGATTTTTTCTTGATTGATTATGTTTTTATAACACAACACATTGGATAAAACAGTCCAAATAATTCTTGAAATGTACATCCACACACCTATGCATGCACATGCACTATGTGGATGCACAAGCAAGCTCAATTTCCAGAATCTATGAGATTCATTTTTTTTATTTTAAATTATCTGTAGTCCAATAGCCAAGGAACAACACATTGCAAACTACATGGCTTGCATGTCAAAAGGCAGAGCTGATTTAAGGTCTTCTTTTGACCAGCTGTAGTCTTACTTGTTTCTCTGTTTATTTTGAATTTGTCTGTGATTCTGGGCATGGTCTATTTGCTTCTTTTTTTTGAAACAGGATACAAATATTTCAGCCAGATATTTTTTGTATATAATCACAGTAAGTTACTAAGTAACTCAGAAGGTTAGCTATGCCATTACTTGGTAAGGCTGTAAAACCTAGACTAAGAATGTATGCAAAATATTTTAAAAAGAAGAAAATTGATTATTCTATTCAGAAAGGTGCTACATTGAAACGATTAGAACTAAAGTAGATCACTCCTAGCTATAACTGAATATATAAAGTTGGCAGAAAAAAAAGAGGACAGTATAAACAGATGATAATGTAATATAAGATGCCTATAAACAGTTCTGAAAAACTGAATCTGAATCTGTTCTATTGATGGTCGCAGGCCACACAGCTATGGAAGAAAAGAAATAAACTTAAAATGTCAAAAAATGAACAATTCTATAAAAAAGAGGCGCTGATAATATGTTCTGGTTTTTTTCTGCTTTGCTGGGATTAATGTTTTCTATGAAATTCACCACAAAAAGAAGCAAATCCCAGTAGCTTTAACTTCAGCAGACAGAAACGTGTCTCTATATCTGAGGCAAAGTATTGCAAAGGAATTACATCTTGAAACGTGGGCTTTTACCACACACACACACAAAAGGCAAGAAAAAAGAAAACACAACCAAAACACCCCTCCCTCAAACCTTGAAGACGATAGTCTTTGAGAAAGGATCACATTTTCTATGCTAAATTCTTTTTTTTGAAGTATTCTTTTTTTTCACTGAAGAGACATATTATTTATGTAAAATACATAATTTTATAATATCTTGCTATATTTATTAATATATATAGCTATTTTACACCTAGATTTTCTTCTAATTTGATCACATGAGCCATTAGCTTTGTCTTCAAGCAAAGCTATTTTAAAACACTTCCGAGAAATCTAAACATCAGTCCAGACATTTTCTAATTTAGATCAATATATTTGTTGGTTAAAACACGGCAAGTATCTAGTCATCTTTCAGTTATCCATGGACAGTTTTACTTGAACTGTTCCAAAATACCATTTAAAATATAGTTTATCTTCCATTTGTGACGCTATTCTTAGTGTTTAAAGAAGACAGTATATTGTATTTTCCATATAGCTTCGCTCCTACAACTGATTCTAAATTTAATAAGCTTTAAGAGTACTGGGTATGCATTATCTAATAGCTTAATGATATTAGTTTCCAATTTATTGTTGTCATGGTTTAACCCTCGCTGGCAACTAAGCACCGCACAGCTGCTTGCTCACTCCACCTTAAGCAGGATGAGAAGAAGAGAACTGGAAGGGTAAAAGTGAGAAGACTCATGGATTGAGATAAGAACAGTTTAATAACTGAAATAAAATAAAGTAATAATGATAATAATAAATTGGAATGAAAAGGAAAATAATGAAGAGAGAAAAAGAAAACTCTAGAAAGACAAGTGATGCAAATGAAAACAATTGCTCATGACCAAACGACTGGATAAATAAGGAACTGCTGGACAAGCTCAGGACCAAAAAGGAGGTCCTGAGGGTGGAGGGTGGAAGCAGGAAGGGTCCAATGGGCAGAATACAGAGAAACGGTCCGAGTGGTCGGGAACGAGATCAGACAAGCGAAAGCCCAGGCAGAACTAAATCTAGCCAAGAACATCAAAGACAATAAGAAAAACTTCTA
>JAOXNO010000013.1:100074164-100087608 GCA_028565335.1 Limnodromus scolopaceus | reverse complement strand
AGGCCAGGCTGGATGGGGCTTTGAGCAACCTGCTCTAGTGGGAGGTGTCCCTGCCCATGGCAGGAGGGTTGGAACTATATGATCTTTAAGGTCCCTTCCAATCCAAACCATTCTATGATTCTATGATTCTGTGA
Organism: Limnodromus scolopaceus; assembly: GCA_028565335.1. NCBI lineage: Eukaryota > Metazoa > Chordata > Aves > Charadriiformes > Scolopacidae > Limnodromus > Limnodromus scolopaceus. Next base: position 100,087,474 of record JAOXNO010000013.1, on the reverse strand, counting down.
CTGATGCCCAGACAGTCACCAAGCATTGGCCCCATTTCCAACCTTCCCCCAATTTTATTGCTGAGCATGATGTCATGTGTTATGGAATGCCCCTTTTTCCAGTTGGGGTCAGCTGTCCTGGCTGTTACTTCTTCTAACTTTTTGTGCAGCCCCAGCCTACTCACTGGTGGGGTGGTGTGAGGAGCAGAAATGGCCTTGACTCTGTGTGAGCACTGATCAGCAGTAACTAAAATATCCCTGTGTTATCAACACTTTTTCCAGCACAAATCCAAAACGTACTAGCTACTATGAAGAAAATCCACTCTACTCCAGCTAAAACCCGCACAATTATGAGATATTGTTTTTATTTATGGGAACACTGGAAGAAATCGTATCTAACACATGATGGACTAAATTAAGTGTAAGAAAAGCCTAAGGAGAAAGCAGGTCCTGACTGGATATTCAAAATAATGCAGGAAGGAGAGTGTCTTTCAGCCATGGTGTGTACTCTAGTACCTACCAGTTGACTGAGAAAGACTCATACATTTCTCTCCTCAATAGGGAACACTTTCTCACTCTCTTTTCCCAAATAAATAGCGGACTCATGCTTGTTTAAGATAAGAGGAAGGTATTCTCCTGCGAAAAGACAAGTCTCTACAAGAAGATTCATGAAAATTGTAATCATTTCTGCAGCACACTGTTAGTTTTCAATTTAGCTTTTCAACACTAACGCCTCAGATAAAATCAAGATTTCATCTAAAGGGTGAAAGTAATTCTGCAGTGATATTTGCAAATAATTGCATTTATTGAAGATAATAGGATGATAAAAGAGTTGATGATAAAAGATGATAAAAAATAAATTGTTACATTCATACAACAGCTTGCAAACATTGACTTTTGGATGCTGATCCCCACAGCCAAAAACCTACCTTTGCTTTAGAACAGGTCTGTGCATGTCCACACTACTGACGTATCACAAAGCAAGATGATTCTGAAGTAAGAAATGGAGGATAAAAGTTCCTCACTCAGCTCTGTATGAATAGAGTTACCATATATCCATATATCTGCCTTGATGTGTTCTTTTCTATTCCGGCCTCCTCTTGAGATGCATAGTCTACTACTATACATGTACCGAACTGTGGTGCAAGATACATATTTAAGTTTATACTTTCCAGATACACTTGTCATATTGTCCACATTTTGGTGCAGACTAGATTCAAAGTGTAATCATTTATGCTTATTTCTGTCCAGTAAATCTAAGAGGAAAAGACAAGAAGTCTGTATATGATGTGGTACTGGAAAACATCAGTAGTTACTCAGCTGTTAACATTATAAGAATTCACACTTGAAGTACCTGGCAGCCGAGAAAATTGACAGAGGTTCATTTTTTTAAAGTTTTTTTGAGGTGCTTAAGCCCTTCTCATCCTGCCCAGAATCTGAAAGTTTGGGATTTCATATCTTGATTGAAAAATAGAAGAGAGGGATAGAGATTATTCTGATTAGAAGAAAAGATTGAAGTATTAGTGAAAGTAGTGGCGGAAATTTTTATAATGCTTAGGCTGCTTATCACTCCGGCTAACATTTGCCCACCAGGAGGAAGAGACTTGCTATTCTTTCTGGAGTACGTCTTTCATAAAAATAGGTGAGGAGTCTCCAGCAAATTGTCAGCATCCCTTCACAAGCAAATTAATATTCTCCTATTGCGTTAAACAGAGGGGAGGATGTGAAGTTAATTACTGATCAGCAGGTAATCAGTAAAACATTTAAGTTTTTATTTGCCAGATTATACATTGTGATGTCCTGTAGAGCAGAAAAAAATCATCCAGATTTTCAGTGAAAGGCTTAGAAATCTTCTGCTGAAGTAAGCTGCATGGATTTGCTAATTGTTCTTGTTTCAAAATGAAAAGTCACACAAGTAATAACACTAATAAACAAGAAAAATTTACCTATTAAATTTTAAAAACAGTCTTGCTACTTATTCAAATTCCCTTCTGAAACAATCTTCAGATATTTGTAACTTTCTTTTTCAACAGATTCTGCCCTGTCAGAGGTTTTTTGGCCATGTTCTCGTATCCCAGTTACTGGGAGATATGGAGATCCACGTGGGGAACTGGAGTCTGGGTATCCAAAGTCATTTGTAGATTTGGAGTCATGAACTAGGGAAAAAAAAAGTCAAACAAAAAGCCTGAGTCTGTGCACTCTAACAGACTAATAGTAAAACAAAACAAAAAAAAAGATGACAACACCTACAAAAAACTGAATGTGGTCTCTAATTCTGCACAGAATATTTTGCCACAAATTTTCACTTTTGGAAAAACAATGTTGTAAAATTATGTTTTTCTTTGTACTGTAGAAGCATATCACAATGTGTGAGCAACACCATAGAAAGTGGTAAGAAAGATAAACTAAGAAAAAAACCCCAGAAATGTCAGGAAAAGCATCAGTAATCAAAACATTAAGCTTTATTGAGCCATAGCACATAATCAATAAACTGATTTTTCTCTTTCCCTTATTTCCTTTCTTAAAAAAAGGACTTGGGGGTATTGGTGGATGAAAAGCTGGACATGAGATGGCAACGCCTGCTTGCAGCCCAGAAAGCCAACTGTGTCCTGGGCTGCATCAAAAGAAGGATGGCCAGTAGGTCAAGGGAGCTAATTCTGCCCCTCTACTTTGCTCTGATGAGACTCCATCTGGAGTACTGTGTCTAGATCTGGAGCCCCCAACATAAGAAGGACATGGACATGTTGTAGCCCCCAAAGGAGGGCCACAAAAATGATCAGAGGCATGGAACACCTCTCCTATGAGGACAGGCTGAGAGAGTTGGGGTTGTTCATCCTGGAGAAGAGAAGGCTCCAGGGAGACTTTATTACAGCCTTTCAATACTTAAAGGAGTCTTATAAGAAAGGTGGAGGCAGACTTTTTAATAGGGCCTATAGCAATAAGACAAGGGGCAAAGGTTTCAAACTAAAAGAGAGTAGGTTCAGACTAGATATAAGGAAAAGACTTTTTATGATGAGGGTAATGAAACTCTGAAACAGGTTGCCTAGAAAAGCGGTAGATGCCTCATCCCTAGATCAGGTTGGGTAGGGCTCTGAGCAACCTGACCTAGTTGAAGATGTCCCCGCTCATTGCAGGGGCATTAGACTAGATGACCTTTAAATGTCCCTTCCAACCCAAACTATTCTATGAGTCTAGCTTTTTAAAACATGAGCTACTGTTACAAGAAAATATGACAGAGAGAAATCCGGTAACATTCTTTTCTTTTCCAGAGAAAACGAATTACAAAGCTATATAGCAACAGCTATCTAAATGATCTAAGCAGCTATCTAAATGTGGTTTTTTCCCCTGTAATATCCCAGTGCTCTCAGATCTCTGTGTCCCACATGAATTCACAACTCTGAACACTGGGGTTTCAAGAGTCAAGTTATGGTGAAAATACTTTTCTGAATTCTGCTCTTCTCGAATTTATGTGTGACTGACCTTCAAGTTTCCACTTGTTTTTACTAGAGTACAAAGAAGGGCATAGAGACTGGTTGGATCTGACCTGAATTTGCCTGAATGGAGTTTTTTATATAGGGCGATGAGGAAGGTCCATGAACTGTAGGGAAAGTAGTGGCTCTACCTATTCAAAGGGAGTAAGTTTCAGGCTACCTTGGACATTATGCATCATTTCAACACTGCCTATATCAAGAATGCCCTTGATTGATAATCACTGGTGAGGGATTTCTTTTTTGTGGTCAGTGATATCCAAGTGAAAGTCTAGTGTTATTGGATATCATTTATGAGGGTGAAAAAAGTTTTGACCTTTTGTTAAGCTGCAGTTTTCCATTTTCTGGGAGTTTTTAATTTCCTGATCTCAGCCCTCTTGGAGGGTAAAACTAAATGATGGCTTAGGCTTACTTGCATTGTCTTCTCCTGTCATTAAAGAGTTTAACATCTGAATTCAGTGCAGGAATTGCTTCCTAGCATATCTTCATACCACATCTAACACAATGGGGTACTTAATTATTTTTAAAGCCATTAGTGTTACCACAAAGCAAATAACTGTATGTTTGCACTACCCCATAAAACCTAATAGGAAAATGGAACTGGCAATGAAAATTTGAAAAATACTAATGTAAATAACCTATACATAAGTTTTAAATAAGTACATTTATATTGGAATTAAAATCAAATCGATAGTAGTCATTCATTACCTACATAAAGACTTCCTTTTGCTGTCAAAAGGTCAGGAACTGATTGTGTATTGATTTTAATGCAATTTAGATGCAGTCTTGTCAGTATATGATTTACCATAAATTTAATGATCTAGTGCAAGTGCATAAAACATCTGCCTGTTAATATTATCATACTGTTAGAAAATTCTGAAATACTCTATATTCTTTATAAATAGCTTATTTTCATTCTTGGAAACATTTTGCAATTTTTTATTTTTTTTTTTTGCTACTGGACCTCTTATGGAAAACATATTTCATATGTGTGATATCAAATAAACACTCTTACAAAAAAGTATTCTCATAAAAAATTGTAGTATTTTAATGGAGGTTTTCATTTCTACTGAGAATTCCATTATTGAACTTTAAAATTTTGCTGAAAACCTAATGTTGCAGTGGAATATACTATTACTCATGAGCTTTTTTCATGTGTTTTTTATTTTTGTTAAACTAACATTGTTTATTCTTGGATTGTATTTGTGCTTTGAGAATCACTGTACTACCCACAGTAGAAAACTTAATGTGCATAGGATCATTCTCTAGTGTGAGAATTTTTTTACGATGAGGATGGTGAGACACTGGAACATGTTGCTGTTGAACTAGATGATCTTTGAATGTCCCTTTCAATCCAAACCATTCTATGATTCTATACGATTTTATGATCCTGTGTACACACCCAGGAAGAAATGCCCTGAAGCTCCTTCAGTTCTGCCAAAGCTCCCAGCAAATCTGACCAAGGGCACAGTATCCACAATTATATCAAGTAGTTTCCATGAATTCTCTCTGCTACTGCTTTGTTACCATATCAGATGGCATGTGTTGACTGCAAAAACATTGCATTACAGTTAAGTGTTATCACAAAATCTTCTGCCTTATGCTGCATCCGGCAGATGAACTTCCACAAAAGTCACATGGTAATCCCCACTTCTGCAGAGTTAAGTTGCTTTTCAAAAGTGAGCTGAGAGGGAAATATTTTATTACTTTAACATGTAGCTACGTTACATTAAGATTGGAGTAAACTGAATCACCTTTGTCTTTTCCTTTATTCCCATCCCTTGCAATTAAATTTAAACCTCTTTACATTCTTGTAAATAGGAGTAAATTGGAAGTCCATAGGACTTAGGGAAAAAAAAAAAAAAAAGATGAAGCTTTGAGTAATAATGAGTGTAGATAAGTATATTGCAAAGCAGCTGAGAGCTGTCTTGGACATATTTTTATACACACTTTAAAAGTAGGATAATGTAGAAGTACCATTTGCAGTTTTTATACATCATGATGTCTGAGCTTATTCTGGCTTCTAACCATTAATTCAATTTGCAAGATGTCTTGAAGGTAAGCTTATAAGAAAATGCAGGAAGGAGAAAAATTCTAAAAGAAAACTCTCTTTTGAAGTTACTTTGCAACCAATTCACTTGAAGATCAAATGGTTAAACAAAGAGAACATAAAACTGATCATGATAGGGATGGCATTAAAGAAAATTATTGTAACAAAGGCCTGACTGAGGACTTTGAAGCCAACAAAAGTATTTATAGCAGGAATTCTGGAAAGCTGGATGGTTAATGAACAGTTGCTGTAAATTAAATACACCAACAGTACTAGTTTTACCTGTATTCTAGAGAATAAACGATATAACTTTTTCTGCTATCTTTTCAGAAAACAAACAAACAAACAAACAAAACCAAACAAAGAAACCAAAAACCCAACAAAAAACCCCCCAAACAAATAAATAAAAAACCCCAAAAATGAACTGCTGCAGAGAATTTGTTCCTTCTCTCACATTTTCAGGCTTCTATTCTTTTACTGCAATAATTGGCTAGAATTTAAAATAACTAATTCCATATCTGTTCTCTCATAATGACCTAAATAAGCTCAAAGAAACCACACATAAGACAACGTTTCATATTTCTTTGCATTAAGAAATGCTCCCTCTTTCTCATAAAGATGAAGACAGTTACAACAAATATTCCAACGGAACTTACAGAAAGTGCTAGCTTTCTCCTCTGCTTCAAATGACTTCAGATGTGCAAGATTCAATTTTGTACTTCTGCAATAAAACAATCTGAAAGGGCAAAGGCTTAACAAAGTGGAAAAATATTTGCTTGACAGTTTATGTATTACAGTGCAGACACACTTGGAAAAATACATAGCCTCTTTAAAAAAGTGTGACTAATCAGTACAAATGGGCCTCACATTTCCAACATGTGATGTGATCACATTATGTGATAAGAAAAATGATGTATAAGTTATATTTGTTGATTATAATTAAGGCATCATTTACCAACTGCAAACTGAACAATAAAAATCTAGAATCTAACAATCAGAGGAACACCTGTACTTTTCTATCAAAATATTTTTGGGAAGGCTTTGTAAAGTCCATGGTTTAAAAAACAAAACAAAACACAAAAGCAGGAAATTATCAGTTTCAGATGGCCACTAATTATAATTACCTCTTCCTTCCTCCTCCTTAATAATTGTGTCTGAATAGAAGAAAGAATTGGTGGAATGTCAGAAAAGGAAATAGGCCAGTAAGTGTAAGATTTGTTGATGGTTCAATATTTTCTGTCGTACAATATCTGGAGAGACTTGCCAACTTGGAATGAAAAAATTGTATGTTGGGCTAAGACTTCTAACACAGGTGGCTAAATGTGAAAAACAGAAGCGAAGCGTTTTTACTAAGTAACCTTATAAAACAAAACAACAAAAGTAGCTGGTTTGATTGTATCTTTTTTTTCCCCTCTGATAGCTACTTATCTATGTTTGTGTAAATTTCAACTGTTTTCTAGCTTTTAGAAGATTTTTCCTTTTTTTTCTTTTTTTTTTCTTTTCCTTTTTTTTTTGTCCCCTGCCCAGCAGTGAGCAACCTCTCATTTAAGATTCGTTGCAAGGAAAAGTTTTCATAGACTATTCAGGCAGTCCATGGTATATATGCAATACTGACATTTTAGATAACATCCTACAGTCTCATTTATAAAAACATTGTCTTTTATTTCTCTGTTAATGACTCATAATTATTTTAAAATCATATGTCTGGATCCACAGTGATATAATTATTTTCTGAATTTTAATACAGTGAATGACAAAGTGTAAGGCTCTTACATAACCTGAGGGGGTTTTTTTTAGGATTTGTTTACTGATGGAGAAAACTCTTACTTTAAAGTAGCACTTTAAAACTACTTTATAGTAGCACTAAGAAGAGAATTATTGGTCTCATGTATACGAGGAAAAGTATACACCACATATTCAAGTTTTCATTCCTTTAATTAAACCAGGAAGATAATACTCTTTCATCAATAAATGATGGTAGAAAGAAATTATACATTACAGATGTTAGTTTTCTGGTTTCATTTTAAATTGGTGTATGCTTGGACAATTTATTGTTTTAGTATAAGAACCTAAGGAGAACAGAATAGGCCTGAGTAATTTTAAACTTTTTGGATATAAATTTATGTGCTGTCAAATTTAATTAAGAAAAACAAGGTCCTTATTACACAAGAATAAAATATTTTTTGTCCTGCAAAAACGATGTCAATGAGTTACAGACAAAACTGGAAACGTTGCTGATTAGAACATGGATAATTCTGTAGAAAAGTAAATAATTTCTCATTCGTTGAAAAAAGGTTTAACAATGCCAAAGAGGGCAGTAAGAGCAGGGGAAAACCAGAGTAAAAAGCACAGGGAATAAGGATGATCCAACAAACTCAGTATTTTTAAACCAATTAACTTGAATGTTTAAACACAGCATGAAATACTGTAACTAAACTTTTAGGAGAAAGAACAGCTGACTCTTCCCCATGTCCAGGCAGCTATATATTTCTCATTGACTCTAGTTTAGTTCAAGGACTCACTGAAAACTAATAGAAATTAAGAGGATGAGTGCAAAGTAAGTCAGTTTTCTGCCTTCTTTTGGTATCTTTCCCTAAAAACTAACGGGATTGAGACTTCATGAAACATGAGGCATAGCTAAAGGGGAGTGTCACAACCGCCAGCTGTTAACTCCTCTGTGTGCTCATGAGAAATCTATATGCACTGTTATTGACTTTTTTATTGCATTTTTGTGGTCTGGAGACCTGGAATTAAAGCACCAAATACAAACTGGACTACAGCACATTTTAAACAGTGGCAGAGAAGGCTCACTTGCTCTTCATCTGCAATATTTGTGAATGAGACACGGGGAAAAAAAATATAAATTATGTAGGCATAAACAGAGATATTTCTGCTTTCCAAACCTGAGGAGTGAGGCTATAAGGTAAATTTTATTATTTTTATTAAATTAATCACAGAAGAAGTAGAATTTAGTAAGGCCTGGAGAAGTTTTGTGAGTTAGCAGCTTTGATAATTGATACGGATAGAAATACATGTGGATGGTTTACTACGAATTTAGGAGGTGACTGGATTGCTAATGAGGTATTAAATTTTGCAATGTGAGAAACTGATAACTTAGACTGGATTAATAAAGTTACTTTGACACATACTTTTGATAAGATGCTTTATAAGGATAAGTCATTTTGACTTCAAAATATCTCATGTATTTGTAAGGCTATGTTACTATGTTATCTCTAAATTCATTCTGATACTATGATGTAAATACAAATGGGGTTATGCTGCATCAGTAAAACATTGTTCTTTAGATTTATTTTTCAACAAATATTAATGCCATGTTAATGTCTGACATCTGCCATGTTTGTCACGCAGAAAACACAAACATGACAGAACTTACTTATTCTATTGTTCATCATGACATTGAATTTTAACAGCAAAGATAGTTGACTTATATTTTTCTTTTGGTTTATATAACTTTTATTTAACCATTTGTAGGCATGAACTGAAGAATTAATTAAAAACTTGCTCTGTTCACAGAAAATTGAAGTGGAATCTAATTTCTCAGATCTGATTTTATAATAGCATTTTCACTAACAATAAATAACTCTATCAAAGTTAACATGTTTTTACATATTTTTTTAGTTCCAGAAGCTTCCACTAGTTATTAGAGACAACACTGCCTTTTTCCTGAGAAATGTGCATTAGTCAGGCAGCAAAAGACATAGAGAGTGATTTACTTAACTGAAAAAAAGCTAACAACAAAGCTAGTGACAAAGTAATATTAACAACGAAACTTAGGCAGAATTCAAACTGTTAACCTGTGTGTTTAACTCCTTTTTTCCCCCACCTTTCCTATCAGTAGCTTTTGTGGTTCTCCATTATTGGTACCCACTAAACTCAATATGTTCTTTCTGTCCCAACCCATTTTTAGCTTATTAAAGAATTCCCTAACTTGATTTGTAACCCAGAGGAAAACTAACTTTCATTTTGGAGAATAGCAGGCTCAGCCCCATGAATCTGAAGCTAGGATGTATAGAGAAAGATATAAACCAAGAAAATGAGACATCAGACTTGTTCCTTAAAAAAAAGGGACTAAAGAGTACAACAGCATGGCTATGGCTACTAAAACAGCAACAATATCAAAGGAAATATACTAGCTAACAGCTTTATTTTTCTCCCAGTTCCATATTTTTTCTCCAGGTTTTTTTTCCTTCCAGTAATTTCCTTCAGAAAGCATAGGAAGCTGAATTAACTGATAAATTCTACAGAAAGTCCCTTCACATTACCCATGTTTTTTAAGCATTTAAACTCAAGTGTAAGTGTACATGGCTGTTAAACTGTAAGTGTCACATATGTGTTCCCCATCTTTCTTCTACTACACACGTTGTCAGAATCTGATTTTTTTTCTTTTAACATCTTTTCTAGACCTAAATTCTTTCCTTTTTCTGTTGAAAGGGAATTTGATATGCCTTATCATGGCAGAATACTGAAAGAACAGGCTGGTAGCACTCCTTGGGATGGGGTGTTCTTTTTGCTTGCCACACTTTAATTTTTGCAAAATCACCTGATAAATGAAGAGGTCTGAATTGACTGTGAATGCTACACCACTCCTGGGAGCAGGACTAGCTTCTTCCCCCACTTCATCTTCTAGCTGCAGAAAAAGCTCAAGGACAATGGGAAACACAGTCTTTACTTGGAAAAATAAAAATAAAAAATTGAAAGAACTGTCATCTAGTGGGTAAATTGTGACAAAGAAGAAAGAAAAATTAGATGAAAAGTAGAAAAGTAATTTATTGTCCTTGAGATGTATATAGGATAGCAAGAAAGGCAACAGTGTGAAACGTAGAGCTTGGATGATAAAAGAGAAAATGGCAACTCTCAGTTATATATAGTACAGCAAAAAAATACTAAAAAAATATAAGCAGTTCCGCCTTCCTCCAGCTGGTCTCTGTACCCTGCTATTTAAGCTTTAGTGGGAGTGGTGGAAGGTGGGAGAAATGAAAATTCCCTGCTTGTTTTGTGTCTCTCTTCTTCATTTAACTGATTTTCTGTTTCCCTCATGACAATGTGATAGACATTGTCTTAGATTTGCCGTATGCCTCAACTCTCACACAACAGAGTATGTTAGCTCTTTTGAGTCAGTCTCCGCTTGGAAGTTTGCCAGGGAGGTTGGAGTTTATTCTTTTGCCCCTCAGGTCATTCCAGTCTCTCCTTAGGTAAGAGGATGTCTAGCCATTTAGTTACTTAATAAAAAGGTTATTTACATTCCATAGCCATATGAAAATCTTTGGTGTACTAAAAATCATCTCCATATATTTGTCTAGTAAACAGCTCCTGGCTGTAAAGTGTAAAGCTGCTGCCCCTGCAGTTTGGTGACTACATAACATTCTTCTACACACAATGCTGTCTTCCACTGGGCCTTATGTAGCAGATGGAGTTGATTAAAGTCTCACGGCTCAGGTTCATGGCAGTTGATTAGGCTGACCAAAGCATGTTTTAATACACCAGTTAATATTTTTAAAATGTTCATATTGTAATGTTCTTGCAAATGGATGTGACTTTTTTATACAAAGGGGAAAAAAGGCACAAGATTATTTATATAATGACATTATCAGGGGTGTCAGAAATAATTTTTGTGAGATAATAGTTTCATATGAGGATTTCAGTAACTTCCTAGATCAGCCATAGGATACACAACTCAAAAAAAAAAATTACTAACAAGTAACAAAATAAATGACTAAACAAACACTAGCATGGTTAGAGCATTTTGCTGAGAGGATATAAAGAGGATTATCATAGAATCGTAGGTGGTTTTGGTCAGAAGGCATATTTAAGAATCATTTAATCCAATCCCTCTGCCATGCGCAGAGACATCTTTTGCTAAATCAGGTTGCTCAAAGCCCTATCCAACCTGATCTTGAACACTTTCAGTGACAGAGTATCCACAACTTAACAGGGCTGCCATTCACAGGGCAGTCAGAAAGGTAACAGTGTTTTTATCTCTAGCCCATCTGAGAAGAAAAAGTTTGTCTTCTCTGGGCTACTAAAACATAAATATTGCATAATAAATTTTCTATGCAATATTTGAACTGTCTGTATCGTCCAGATGATGCTGTTGGTCTTCTCTTAAGAAAACAGTTGAACACTTTGGGATTCTTTTTTATAATTAGCCATAAAAATATTCAGTGTTAAAATCTATATTCCAGAAATCCCAATATAAAAAAGTAAGGTATTTCTAAATTCAGGTGAAACTCTCTTATATCTGTCAGTGCTTTCCAGGGCTGTGTAAAACATCCTTCATATTCTGCTCTGTCCGTAGAAGGACAGCCACAAGTCTTGCTGGACAAATAGAGACAATTGCTTGGAAAATGTTCTGGAACCTGAAGCCCAATTATGAAACAGGAGGTAAAGGAAGTGGCCAAAGAAGAGAGATGAACAGTCTGGTGACTTCATTTCTGGATAAACATCAGGGGATTGGGGTTGGATTTACTGTTGACATACACAGACTACTTTAATTTTTTTTCCATTATTTTAAACTGGAGATGTGCTAATTTTTCTTCACAGAAATTCTTATAATGTAATGCCAGGCAGGACTACTGTGATCTCACTGTTCTGCAAAACACATACTATGCATTCTTCTAAATATCTACATAAACTTCAGGAGTTTCATTCAAATGAATCTTCCAAAATGTACAATCTTGATTTTAAAATTGTCAGCATAGCATAATCCTTCATAAATTTAATAAAAAATTCTAGTAAGTGTGTAATATTTATCCTAACCTTTATGATAATTTTCATATATTATTTTTTACTTCAATATTGTGGTTTTTAAGCCTTTATTTGCCTGCATAAAACATACAAAATGAATCTAACATATCCCTTTATTTGTTGGCTATATCACAAAAGTTGTAATCTTAAGTCTTTATTATAAATTTTGTTTTAATCAAACTTACTAAAACTGCAATGATTCTGTGAAATATATGTGCTGACAGGATTATAACCAGATCGGCTAATTGGTTTCAAGCCGTAGTAATCCCTGATTTTCCTTAGTTCACTTGATATATGGTAAATTATGTCTTACCAAGACAGTATTTGGAAAGTATTGTCTGGGAAAATGGAAGTCTAAGTAGTATTCCTTTTACCTTTTTCACCAACACTAATTTGTTGGTCTTTTTTCCCTAATTTCAAATTAAATTAATCTGACAAATGTAGACTTGGTTAAATGGTCATTAACTCCATCTTCCACACAGCTCAGGGGAAAAAGGAGAGTTTATGGCCTTTGGAAAAAAGGGCAGGCCACTTGGGAAGATTATAAAGGCGCAGCAAAGTTATGTAGGGAAAAGATTAGAAAGGCCAAAGCCCAGCTCGAACTTAACCTGGCCTTGGATGTTAAAAACAACAAAAAGAATTTCTATAAATATATTAGTAGCAAGAGGAGGACTTGGGACAGCCTCCATCCGCTATTGGATATGGGAGGTAATGTAGTGACAAAGGATGAGGAGAAGGCTGAATGCTTTTTTTGCCTCAGTCTTTAGTAGTGGAGTAGGGTGTCCCCCAAGTACCCAGACTCCTGAGCCAGCAGATGAGGCAGGGACCAGAATGAAGCCCCTGTAATCCAAAGGGAAGTGGTGAGCGACCTGCTCCAGTGCCTAGACACAAACAAGTCAATGGGCCTAGATGGGATTTACCCGAGGGTACTGAGGGAGCTGGCGGAAGTGTTTGCGGAGCCACTCTCCATCATTTACCAGCAGTCCTGGCAAACTGGGGAGGTCCCAGCTGACTGGCGTCTAGCAAAT
>JAOXNO010000013.1:100018585-100063433 GCA_028565335.1 Limnodromus scolopaceus | reverse complement strand
CTCACAGTAAAGAATTTCTTCCTAATATCTAATCTAAATCTCCCCTTTTCCAATTTAAAACCATTACCCCTTGTCCTTTCACTACACTTCCTGACAAAGAGTCCCTCTCCAGCCCTCCTGTAGGCTCCCTTCAGATATTGGTAGGTGTTCCAGATATTGGAAGTCTCATCTAGCCCTATTTCAAGAATTGTCACCATACAATTTAAATTTGAAAGAACAAAGTTATGTGACTATCAAAACATACATACAAAAAGACCAAATGCAAAAAACTGCTACTAGTCAATTTAAGTCACTCTCATTAAATGTCCAACAGATTTTCTTAGAAATTCCACAGACCTGGATTCCTGTCCTACAATGACCTGTATTTAAAAACTCATTGAAGTTATGGGATGTCATGAAGATGCAGGAATTTGTTTTCACTTTGCCTGCTTCCCAGAAAAAGAAAGAAGAAGAGGAAAAAAAAAGTTGTAGAAAATGTAGCACATACAATGAGAAAAAAAATCATATTTTCATTGGAAAGTCATGGCTCACTTGACTTCTATGACTTTTTAAAGGAGGTAGTCTGTCTGAACCAAAAGAGGAAATGAAATTCTATTGAGACACGTTTAAGTAAGGCTATATCAAGAATATCAGGCCATGAAAAAATAATTAAAGATAAGTGAAGATACTCCATCATAGCACCTTTAATGCCTGGTTTATTTGCAGGCCTCACTCAGCTGTGGAGTAAATTCAGTTATACTCTAAAGTCATTTAACTGATTGACTGAAATGTACTGAAAGGAAATAGATAATCTGTTATTGCAGCTCAGCTAACCAACAATAACTCATTGACCATGACCTCTTCAGTCTGTTTACATGCTGAATTAGCAGATTCCTGGTTAGCAAAGACATTCAGAAGATTCTAGTCGAAATATCTACTCCCATGTAAAGATGATGCCTTATAAATAAAAATATGACTTTTATTCTAACTTATTCATTCAATTATGTTTTTTTGAGACTCTATCAGACAAATTATACTATATGTTTGGACTACAAAAATTGATGCTGATAACTAAAATATGAGTTCGTTATTACAGGATGAAGTTACTCACCTGTTGGTAATAAAAAATTGGTGAGTCAATAACAAAAATGGCAGCTGGAACCATAAATATGATTGGAACTGAGCACTTCTGGTATACTCAAACAATATATCAAATATGATTACATTTCAAAGTGTTCAGTTTCATCTTCATTGCTCTCAGCCACTTCTTTCTATTTCTCATTTATTTCCAAATTTGGAAGCATACCTCAGGTGAGTTAATTATGACAAACTTAATTAGCACTAGTTCACAAATGCTTCTGACTACACTCTAAGCCTATTTTTGCAAACAGAACTGAGCCAGAGGGTTAATGGTAGCACATACTGAATCTGTTGTTATATTGCTGAATGTTGATTATACTTGAGCTTGATAAAAGATACCAGTCACAAGGGATAAGCTATTAGAGATGGACAATATAAGACATTCTGTATATAGTCTTGGAAGAAGTAAATACCATCTGGCTAGTTACACACAATTCACCACCGTTACTCTGACATACTTAGACTTATAAACCCAGGGTGATTTGTGATTTCTCTATCAGGAATATTCTGTCTTAAACCTAAGTCTTAAACATTATGAACTTCCATGTTTCCTACTCATGACAGGATAATTGCAGAAAAGGAAACTTAAAATTGGTATGGTTATTCTTCTGTTAGCATAGAACAGTAGAAGCATTACATTTAAAATGGAATACAGCTTTGTACAGAACAGCATGGCAATGTTAGAGTCAGATGTGAGTAACTAACTCTAGTAGCTACCTGTAGGAAGTTATTGTAATAGCAGATTAAACAAAATATGAATACCGTGAACGGACCAAACCTATTCTAGGTGTAGCCAAGCATGAATAAAGAATACTTGCTGGTCAGCTGCTCAGGATTAACAGTGGGGGACACGGTTCTGCCTGGCATTATCAATAGAGAGCTGGGACATGGGCAAGTCTGGGATTGCCTGTTTCTTTTCAGCAGGGTGGAATCAGATCATCCATTGGTATCTTAGATTAAAGATGATCTATTCTTCATGCAGCCTTGTGTATATCTTTGAGGAACTAAACTAAGAAAACTGTGTATTGCTGACTATCAGCTAAATATAAATCTAGTCTTATGTCTATAAGTGGTATTTGAACTTAGTACTTCACCCTTTAACTTCTTGGAAACATATGGTTTCTATTCATGGAGTCAATCGTATTTCCATCAATGTTGTGCAGGAACAGTGCATGTGTACACATTTTCAGGGAATCATATTCACAGTAATTGCTTGAACACAATAAAAATGAGGACGTTTAGATTAATAAAGAGCAGGGTGAGATTCTAGTTTATGGACTCAGTCTAACATTTACTCTGTATGAACTACACGCTTATATTTAATCATGCATTTATTCATGAACAATCAGTAGATAAGACCCTTAGTCTGTGCTTCAATTAAAATAAATATGTGACCATATAATGTGTGTCCTAGAAAACTGAAGACAAATTACTATTCTTCAGAAAGAAACTTTGGAGGGCAATGGAGATTGCAAAGTTGTACTATTGTGTTTAGAGGATATACTTGAACTAGGCCTCTGAAAGTCTGCATACTTTCAGAAATGGATTTAATAGAATCTTTCATTGTTCCAATTTATTAGTGGGCTGACACTGCAAAATGGTATCTCCTCTATTATTTGTGCTTAACTTGACCAGAATCCCATCGTGCAATTACACAGGGAGAGAAAGCATTGCCTTTTCATTCCCTTCTGACGTTCTGCCTCCTTCAAGTATTAGCTTCGAATGTGTGTGGTTAAAACAGTCTAGACAAGTATGCAAGTTGATAGACTGGGTGAATCTAAATTAGAAGGAGAAGATATAAAAATAATAGGATAAGGTCAGAGAAAGGGACAGAATGCTATAGTGTATAGAGATAGCTATATATAAAAGTACTAGGGGTCTATTAAGTTCTCTCTGATGATGGCTACAATGAGCTGCAGCAGCCAATCTCACAAAAATGCTTTCTACCTGCAGAACTCCTCCAGAAATTCATTCTTTCTTTTAGATTTTGAAAGATGATATGCAAAGATGACAATTGCAGCAACAGAAATTGAAGTCAGATTGCAAAACATGAAGCCATGATTTGTTTGATCTCTATCTCCAGCATATGTTCATAAACCAAGAAATAAAAAATATGTAAAAATTCCTTTTCCTGTGAAATTTACTGTTTTCATGAAGATCTATAAAGAATGTGATTATTAGAACTGCTTTATTAGGTGGGAAATATTACCTTAATAAGTATTATTTATCAATGTCTGCCTTCTACTAAGATAGAAAGGGTCCAGTGGAATGTTTCAGGCTGTTATGAATGCATGGACTGCAGGGACTGCTCCTAGAGAAAGTTCTGTGCTATATGACACACATCACACTTTTTTTTCTTGGTTCTTTTTTTTCCCTATATGTCCTATAACAAATGAACCCATTGTCATCCTGTTCAGCTTAAGGACAGCAAGGCAAAAGAGGGGTGGAAATTCCTATTTTAAGTGTTCTGTCACAGCAAAAGTCTGCAGCAGAGGGCACACCGAAGTCCCTTACCTGGCCACAGTAAAAGGGGGTGTATGCTACCTCTGAACAGACAAGTTCCAGCATTTGGGGCAGTGCTGAAATAGCTGGCAAAAGACAAGGAATGCAGCACAATGAGAGAGGAAACCATGAATGCTCAGGATGGAGTGCCCAGCCAGACACATCTCTGGATGATCTGGGAGCTGGTGTCCCAGGACAGAGCTGCAATTTGTGTGAGAGGAGAGAGACTGTCTGAGATCTGTCCAGTGCTCCCAAACTCCCAGGTGGCCTCAGCACAATTGGGACTTCATGAAGGAAAGTAAGTATATATTTAAAGGGAGAAAAGTTTAAGTAGGAAAAGAGAATCTGTTTATGAATCTTGCCATGCACCAAATCACACAGCTACCTGAGATATAGTTGAGCCTTTTTGCCTACTCTGATGTCTTTGTGTATTGAATTTTTTACTATAGAATATTTTCTTTGTACCCACTCAAAACTACAAGAGATGTTTCTGTGAACAGAGCCTCTTCTATTTTTTGAAAGCCTTGCTGCTCTCTTTCAGCTTTAGACATTGTAATCCTTTTTTTCTGCATCACAGTGGGTTGATATGGAAATGAATTAGGAACAGTATTAGAGTGTAGACTTGAGCCAAAAAGTTAACCTATGTTTCCCATGTCAATTGTTTTCTCACCATACAATCTTAGGCAACTCATTTAACTTCATCATGCCCCCATTCATCAGAGGTATATTGGTAATACTACATAGCTCAAATTGATTTGAAAGGGAGTTACATTGCATCCTCTCTCTCTTAATTTTCTAAATAAAATGGATATGTTTCTAAAACAAAACACAGCTATCCCCCACAAAAATGTTACATTTTTCTGTACAACATTTAGGCTTGCCCCAAAAATCACAGACCAAAGGTATCCTGAAACTGTTATTTTAAACTTTAGCCCTGTGCCTCTAGTTGTGTGTTCACTACCTTCTTTCTATTTGCTTTGTGTTGCCATTAAACAGTAAATTTTTTGGAAGATATGTCTGGTGTGTTGCCTAGCACTGTAAAAATACTAATCCTGGATTTTCACATACAATTATATATATTCATAAGCCTTGCAAGTGAGTGGAGAGAGATGGTTCACTCTCCATCGCAGTTTCTTGAAACCAGTTTTCAAATGGCTATCTGAGGATATGGTTTATCTGTTTATCTATTTCCAAGAAACAGTAATATTAAAGGTGTGCAGGATTTGTAGCAGATAGATTATATTTGTGAAGATACATTACTGAGATCTTGAGTTGAAAGGTCACCTAATAGCTTGGTAAAACTACACAAGTTGCAAGTAATATTCTGTCTGTGACCACTTCTTGAAATAAGAAAACTTCTATACAAGTTCTTTTCCTCGTAATTAAGTTTGGTTGTTTTTTTTTTTCATTTTTTTTAAATAAATCTATAAAAGCAGAATACTTTTCTCCAAATTGAATAATTTAGAGTCTTCCCTGAGATTATGCTGCATCTTAAGGACTGGGAAACACATAGTATTTAAGCAGAATAAAATGACATGCACATATGGTTAAGTGAATTTATCTAGCCATAACAGTGTAGTCTTATTTTGTAAAAGTAAATGAGCACATTTAAACTGGAATTATGTCTCTTTTAGTACAGGGGGAGTATTCCAAAAGGGATTCTATTCCCAATTTAAGGCTGCTGCACAGGAGGTAGCCAACATTCTACAAATCTAATAATGGTATTGTAACCACTCGCACAGCTGTGCTGGCGAGTGATCCGGAAGGTTTTAATACTTATGTTGATTGTGTTCATGCCTTTCATCTCCTTCTGTTAGCAAGCCACCATTTAAAACAGAATTCTCTGAAAATTATGCCTTTGACATCTGAGCTAATATCCAAGTTTTCTTCTCAAACTTGCAAATTCTGTTTTGTCAACTGGGACAAAATAACTTTGGGGCTTCATACATTAGGAAAAAAAAAAAAATTTCTCCAAATTTTCCCCAGATGATGGAGTAGGATAATGCACTTTACAAGAGATACAGCTAATCTTTCTGCTCTATGTATGTAACAGATTTTGTCGTCACTGGATCTCCACTAATCTACATTTGCTGAAAATACAACCTCATTTTTTTATTTTATTTATTCTGCATTAACTATTACTCTAGAAGGTTAATTTAAATTAGGAAACATGTTTTGCATTTGTAGGAGAAACTAGAGGGGAGAAATCCTCTTTCAGTTTTAATTGGAAAGTTTTATAATCAACAATCAACAGGGAGTCTGATTTTCAGTGATGGCCTTGATTTTCAGTGATGTTGCTATTGAAAAGCAGAATTTCCTTAGCTTTTTCTGGTTTTTTGTTTGTTTGTTTGTTTTATTTTGTTTTATTTTAATGTGGTTTATTTGGTTTTGGGGTTGTTGGTTGGGTTTGTTTTGGGAGTATGTGGGAACATTATTATCACACGTACTCTGAAAGATATTTAAATTAATACTGAAAACAATTATCTTCTAAATGATTTATTCAGAGCAATAATTTTCTATTTCTTGAGAAATGTAATTTGTGTTTAAATATGGTGGTAAAAGATTAGTTCCAAGAAAAAAAATCTGACCCTGAAAGTGAACAGTATTGGTTTGGGGAGCAGTAAGGTAAGTTGTTTGGGTATGAAGAAGAGAGATGAGAGCAATGATAAAAAGCACAGGGTAGAAGAGAAACATTTAATATAGGCAGTGTAAAAGAGTCCTGAAAATGATCAAAGGAAAACACTACTCAAAAGAAAAGCAGGTGGGATTACCTATTCCTAATTAATAACATTTGCAAGCTGATGCTGAATAGTTTCCCATTCCCTCACTACCCTGCTAATATCATACTACTTCTCTCTCTCTCAGTCAATGTCTGCCAGGACGCTTGCATTTTTTTCCGTGAGTTTTTACTGGGTCTATTTATTCTGAATTATTTTTAAGCATGGCAATTCCAAATATACACAAAGCAAGGATAAACTAAAACCTGTTACTTTAAAATTTCAGTTTATACATTCATACTAGTGTGATCATTATGCCATAATTATGCTTCACTACACAGTGAGTTTCAAAGGAAACCTTATAATTTATATAAGCCTTAATAGAGATAAAAATCTAGATATTTACTGTACAGACTTATTTCCTCTGGGGCAAAATAATTTGTGAAATATAAAGATAGTGGAAAGGAAGGGTTTGTTGTAGGTCATGTTTTTAGATTAATTTTATTTCAATTGTCTTAGTTATGCTATTCTAAGATTGTTCAATCAAGATCTAATATATGAATAATCTATGATCATGTCAATTCCATGATTCCCATCTTGTTCAGGTCTCACTATTAACTTTCTGAGGAGAGGTGAGTAGATTCACTATTTGCTTTGGTAAGCCCTTTGTTTAACTGAACTATCTTGTTAACTTTTTTGGAGTGCGAACAGGTAGCATTGAGGTAATTGAAATGCAACCTCAAATACTTCACGGAATCACAGAATCTTCATGGTTGGAAGGGACCTTTGAGATCATCGAGTCCAACCACCAAAAAAACCAAAAAAAAACCAAAAAAACCCCCACCACAAACAGACACACAGGATATATTTAGTTATATAAAATAAACTAGTTTTCAGAACAGGATATTTCTTTGTGAAACAATTTACAACTATGCTATTAACACTCCCCTTTATTCTCATTTCTTTGCATTGCTGTCAGTGGGCTTTTTTCCATTGATACTCTTCACCTAATTCATGGAGCTACTGCAGAGCTTGTGCTTAAGAGTTGCAAACCTAAAGTACTTCATAGTGGTGCTTATATTTTATGTCTGTTATAAAACTTTAAACTCACAAATGGATCCAATAAGCTCTACAGGACAGCTTTGTTGTATGTCCAATATATTTTAATGCTATATTAAAAATCTCATGTCAAAGTTCTTCAGTTATTTTTCTCCTACATTTTTCATCTGGATTGAATTACAGTAATATATTTTCATCATATTTTCACAGGATCCTGTCTACTTCAGAGCTGAGAGCTAGGTCTGTTATTGTTAAACCTTTTGATAACATTTTCTGAAAGTCTTTTAGCAAATATTTACAGCTACTGCCTTTGAAATACATTTCACAGCTGCCAGCTCTTATGTATGATAAATAGATACTGCGATGTTAAGCACTTACTTAAAAGCTCTAGACCTAGGGGCCAAGATACTTGGCTTTCATTAAAAGCAGCATTACTAGACTTCCTAGTTTCAAATGCCCTGCTTGTAGTTACTGTGGTTTCAGGGAGAGGATAACTGAAATTTCAAATGTGACCAAAAAAACCCATGAAATTTTCATCATTGTAAACATGTCAATGATTACAGGTATATTGTTATTACTGATGAGAAGAAATAAAAAGGAGGATTGGAGCAAAATAATGACTCGGGAGCAAAAATCACAGTAGTTCAGATAAATCTTGGCCATAAAACAATTTGTAACTTGGTCAGGTGCATAAGAAAATGGAATTTCTTTTAATGATGCATAAATATTAGCTGAATTGGAAGTTAAAACAAACAACCACCATATGTTCAGTTTTATTTTTTGGGCCTTTTGTCTGTTTGTTTGTTTTGGGAAAGCCAAACCCTTCTGACTGAACATCAGAGACTATATTGACTGTATTGACTGTATATAGAGAAAAATATATAATGTAGAAAATATGATTAATTCCCTCTCCATTCTCCCAACAACTCTTCATTTGACAAGTTTAAAAGCAGATATATTGGGGACCTGGATCCATTACTCTGAATATAAGACTTTAATACAGTAAAATTGGAAACCTAAATAGTTGTATCTGGATATGAATTTAATTTATTTCTCTTGTCAACTCTTCCCCAGTGTGCACGGCAATCATTCCTACTTAGGTCAAATGAGCAAATAACATGAGGGCTGACAGTGTCTCTGAACAAAGCATTTTTGGTGATTGGACACACTGGAAAATGGGGTGCATAGATATGACACTAGACATTTGGAGAAAGACTTCTTTT
This sequence comes from Limnodromus scolopaceus, assembly GCA_028565335.1. NCBI lineage: Eukaryota > Metazoa > Chordata > Aves > Charadriiformes > Scolopacidae > Limnodromus > Limnodromus scolopaceus. Next base: position 100,054,813 of record JAOXNO010000013.1, on the reverse strand, counting down.
TCATTATCGTTGGGTTTTAAGATATAGAATGATCACTTGGATTGTAAGATTCTCATCTCAAGATTTTCCATGTATGTGCAGTATTTTTCACTGAAGAATCTGGTTGTGATTGGGATTTTTACACAGTATTCCAAATCATACAGTTGTTACAATAAGTTGTTTGGATGCAGCAGAATGAGAAATTTCAAACAATCAGGACTTTTTCTTCCAATTTTGGCTGCAACCAGTGATTCAAAAAAGGCAAATTCAGTTATGTCCAAATAATTATTAGTGAATGTATGCTGCAATTTGAAAAGCAGATGTAAAATCTAGATGTGTGTATCTTTCCCAAATGAGTCTAAATGTTTAATCTTTTTTTAAAAATCCTAATTAATAGTGCATAAATTTGTTATTTGCAAATAGATATTTTCATATGGGAAATTTTATTAAAAACATTGAAATTAAAGATGCATGGTATTACATGAACATGCAGTACTGTAAAAATCTTTACCAAGACTATAGTCAGAAAGTCTCAAAATAAACTAAAGAATTTTCTGACTATAACTGAATGGAAAATGATTTTTCTAAATCCATGATATTTCAAGAATAAACAGAAAAGAAAGAGAGCCATTACCCACTTGAGTAGTGATAAGACCACAGCATGGATTTAAGTCCCTGACCAATTTCAGGGCTTTTTTTTTTTTTTTTTTTTTTCCCAAAATCAGCATCTTAATTAACCAGGGGCATAAGGTGCTTAATTAGTTACTTTGGAGAGATTAATTCTTATTCATAAGGAATTATATACAGAACCTTTACATACTAATTAAAGCTTCATTGACATTGGAATATTTCTGTTAAAAGTTTAAATCAGTAAATCTGTTTTGACAAAAAAATCTGATTGAAAAATTCCTGATTGTGCCAGTTGATGCTGGTTAGTATCATGCAATGAGAAATGAATCCATGAGGCATTGCTTCCAAGAGCAGTAAAAGTTGCACAATAGACCCCATAAATCTGTAAATAAAATATATCTGAGTACCCTGTCACTGTAGGAGCTCACCTGTCTGCTCCCAGGCCCAAATCAGTTTGGGCTGAATCCGTTCAAGTGTCCTCATGCTCACACTTGATACTGCTACCTGCTATGGTAGCTTAAAGTATCTCATGTTAAATCAGTTTATGTCAATATGGACGATGGGTAGACTGTCAGTGTCTAGTAGCCAGAGATCATCTGTATGGAAGATTAATTCTATTAGATTCCTGGGGAATGGAATGATTTGGGGTTCTTTATGAGGTGGGGTTGGGGGGGAAAGGGGAAGAGCAGCTAATATCAAAGAAGGATATGAACTGTAAGCAAATCATGGTGGTTTTGCTGATGAAATTCCTTTGTGCTAACTGATTATTTAAAAACCCAACTGCCACTGTAATGTGAATTGCCATTTACCTGACTCCATTAGTTTCAGGACTACATACCATATGGAAAGCAGACATGTTAGAAGTTGGAAGGAATTAGAAAATTGCAGTTCAGCCTGGGGATTTGATAAATACATAGAAGCTGCATAATGGCAAATTTTGGACAGAAAGAGTCAGCACATTTCCCAAACAAAAAAAAAATCTGTACAGCTCTAAAAACTTTTATTGGAGAAAAGCAGAAGAAAAGAAAGCAGAATAGGAAAAAAAATTAATGTACTACTACTACTACTATTATTATTACTATTATTAAAATAATTATCATTATGATTATGATTTATTTTAAAATTGAAAAATAAGTAGTCTTTTAAAGCAAGATTTTTTACAACGCAGACTTTTTACACAGCAGTATCTCTGTTGGCAATATATTTAGTTTGCATAATTTGGATAATCACCCATGCTGAATTACTACTGTGTGACTGAAACATCATCAGGATACGCACATGTACTTTGATTTGTCTGTTGGCTAAGGATATGATCAAAAACCTTCTGGAGTAAAGCTGTTTCTGTAATTATGTGATTGCCTTTCTGTTTATTAAATATTTGAATGTGGCAAAACTGTATTGATTTAGTAGGTAAAATAAAAAGAAATATGACATTTTAGAAACAATTTATAAACATTTTGGAACAAATCATTGTTGAATTGACCCTTTTTCTTTTTACATCTGCACAAGATGCATGTTTTGCTTTGACTTTTTTTCCTGTCAGCTAGTTTTTAAGAAAATATAAACATAAGTAATTCTCTTAGAGGGATTTTCCAAATCAAAGTATATGATCAGAATGATCATATGTATATGATCAGAAAACGTTTCACTCTAAACCGGTAGATTTCCTGTTTTTTGCTCTTTCTTTCTAATCAAACACCAGCAAGTCTTTCAACCCTTATATGCCTTTGGGAATTAAGTGTGGATATTACAGATTTTGTTGCTGGGGAAAAATGACTTGCAAAATTATCAGGACTGGAAAAATGAACATCTGTGGGCAAAATGAACAGCTGTCTGGCTACGTTCCATGATGAGTAATCTGCTACTAAGCATTTTCCTCACAAGTAGGTTTCATTGCAATTAATATATACTACTATCTAGAGTTCTTTAAAGACTTAAGAACTTTAATTAGAATTTAAAAAACAAAACAAAACATAGGGATGCCTTTTTCACTATCTGAATCCTGTATTGCAGTCTTTCATTGTAAAAATCAAACGTATCTTTTTGCAGTGCTTATTTACCATTATTGATATTCTGCTTATTTTCAGGAATTTCATTCATTCTTCACCACATGAATGCTGACAGAAAATGGATTTACTTATTTTATATATGCTTCTCAAACTTCCAGTGTGAGAAAGGATGCTCTTCTCCTTCAGGCTAACAAAATAATGAATGACATTCGAGTAAGACAAACATTTGTCTTTAGGTGAACTCTGGAGCTATATGTCAACCTCTGAACTCCCCCAGCAAGAAAAGTTATTCTTTCATCATCTTTCCATAGCCTCTGGTGAAGAGGGCATCTTGCTGCAAACAGGAAGAGCTGATATGCTCTTTATTATTATCTACTTTTTAACTTAGAACAACTTGAAGTTAAGACCAGCACCAAAGAACAAATCCACATGCCACTGTCAGTGGCTTTTTAAAAATTAGCTAGTTTCTCCAAAATTTCAAGAAAAATTTGTGGTCTATTTCTTGTTGCATCCATATATTTGGTATGCTTGTAATTGTGAGGGGAGAAAAGGATGACCAGTGACATTTATGTATATGAAAAAGAATTCTATGCATCCATATATTGTGACAGAAAATAGTAGCTTGGACTGCAGATTGGACTTGAAATGTTACTTTAAGGAAAGAGAACAAAGCTTCTACAAGGTGTTTTGTTAGCACCAGGCTTGATTGCCAGCCAATACAAGGACATCTGGTGTTATTTCTCACATTGTAGGAAATCATATCTAGTCTCCAGTCACCAGCCCAGACTGGGTCTCCCTTAGAGTCTGTGTCTCACTTGCCTGCTATGGAAAGTTGGGTTCCACATTGTAGGGCGCTTGAAATGTCAACAAAGGCCTCTGATCAGGCAACAGACCCGTGCCCATAGTAATGAATTTAGCACTTAGAAAATATACTTACTGACTGGTTTTAGTTTCCATTAACATGGTATAAAGCCAAAGATCACATAAAGTAAATTGGTTATATGCTCTTAACAGCCTTAACAGCAAATTTATAGGGATTTTTCTCCTAGACAACAGATTACATATGGCAACTGATTTACTTTTCAGTGATGCTAAAACTGTATACAAACTAATCTATGCACATAGTCCCCTACTTTGCTATGTTTTTGTATTTATAACAGTTATATCACCTTTTATTGACAGTGCTCTTACGATCTGTTATCCAAAACATTTATTATTTGTATCATGGTATCTTTGCATTTTAATTGTAATAGAACATGGATTTCCATATTTTTATTGTGTCTGCTTTAAAACAAGCAAACAAACTCCACAAAAATCCCTTAAGCAACAACAAAAGCCCCAAGGTGTTCTTTGCAGAGCATTCAAGCAAACAATTCTTGGTTTTGATTGAGTGATTGAGTACTGTTGAGATAAAAGGAGACGTATGTTGACAATAACAGTTCATGAAGTAGAAGTCAAAGGATGTTAGAGTAGATAAACTGATTGAGTACCTTTATATTGCCACTGCTTGCATTACTCTTCTTTGAAGTGCCTCACCTATAGTATCACTAGTTTTACTTTCATTCCCCTTCTCAATTTCTTTTCAAGATTTCAGTAAATTCACTGACTCCTTTCTCATAGGAATGTGTACACAAAACACTGTGCTGTACTAGATGAATGTGAAAGCCTTATCATTTTCCCAGACATACTGACAAAATATTGATTCTATATTGCATATTAAGGATATAGAAGAGTAGATGGGATATTGAACAGTTCTATTGGGAAGATTCTGCTCAGTTAAGAGATTAGTACCATTACCTAAATATACTGAAATATACAATAAATATTAAAGGAAACCAGCAAGATTTACAGCACAAAATGGAGAACTGGTTTCATGGCTGCTTGTAAATCGAGTTATTTCAGTGTAGAGGTGCACACTTCCATTTTACAAGAGAAGGAACTGGCTGTGTCACCTCTAAGTGCTCAGACATATGCATTTTGAAATGCTGTTAGAAACTCTCAAAATATTCTGGCTTCCCTTATAAATGCAAATGAAGATGGTGTTAGAGCTGCACAACCATGTGGAAAGACAGGAAGGAAAAGGTGAAAGAAGCAAGAAGATATATTTTGAAAATAAGTTTAAAAATGTTCCAAAAGTTTTGGAGAATTAGACTTGTAATTAAGCCACTCTGTTTCCATTAAAACTGAATATTAATATTTATTGAAAGTCATGAATTTTCAAGGTGATAGACTGCTTTAGGAATATTGAGGCAGTTGTTCCAAAGTTTCCACTTGTTTAAAGTGGAATGGATCTGAAAAGGATTTTAAGAAAATTTGCAGGTTTTCCCATAAAAAATTGTGATAGTTAGTTGCCTGTCTGTCTGAAGAATAAAGGAGTTCACTTCTTAATCAACAGTGTAAAATTTCTAAAGCACCTACTTTGTTTTATGTTTAGTTTCTATGGATTTTCTTTGCTTGCTTGTTTATTATCTTTTGTTAAAAATGAGTTCAACATAACCCCAGGCACAATTATACTGAAAATAAGGTCTTTTTTTCCAGAATCTCAACAAAACACATTTGGATACCTTTAGCAAATATGGGGAACAGATTGTTTAAGTATTTGTCTTTGAATTGTGTGTAAAATGCTATATTTTGTTTCCCCCCCCCCCATTGCTGACATCAACTCTTTTTATTTTTTTTAACCTCTTGACCAACCTCGTTACGTATTTAAAGAAGAATTCTTGCAGTACAGATGTTTTGACAGAGAAGAACAAACTAGTAAAACCGTAGTTGTTTTTCCATCTTTCTCTTTTATTCAATGTGTATTAGAGGATAGCTTCTTTTGGGCTGTGCACGACATTGCCTAAGATATTTATTTCTCTTCTGACCTGAAGCAGAATTTGTCATTTGCAGCTGTTTTTCATGGAAACTTACACTGCATAATTAACAGTTTCACATCCCTTTAATCATCAAAGTGCTAAATTATTGGGAATTGCATGCTTCAGCTTTGTCCTCTGTTTATTGGCATTTGCTAATCTTGGTGTGAAAACATAAAACTGCATTCTCATAAAATTATGAACATAACCTGGTGTAATAATAATGACCAAAAAAATTAATTCCTTGGAACTGTTCTAATGATTTATTTTGTGAAGCTGAAAATATTCAAGTAATGTTTCCTAAGGCAAAGTTAACCATTTATTTTTATGCTGAAGAAAGGGAGTGCCCTATAAGTGGGATACTGAAATATATTCAGACCAAAATGTGAATGTCAGATGGTAGGGCCCTGAGGTTGTCTAGCAACCTATGTAAACTCTCTGAAAAAATTAACATCTGTTTCAAGTATCATTGCTGAAGCTGAAGAAAGTCAAGCAAATCCCAAGGGATTTTGAGAGCAACCAGAAAGGTAATCATTGCATTGTTTATGCCTATTGCAAGAGTTTTGACATCACTATCAGATGACTGAAGTCCATCATAATACAGAAGAATCACAGGTATGCAGGTATTTTCATATTTCATGGGGATTAATAGTGACTCCTTAAATTTTAAGTCTTAAAATATTACTGCAGGTTTTAGGACATACTTTAACAGTTAAGGTACACTATTCCATCTTTATTCTCAAGAAGATGAATTCAGACTTCTCTTTCTCTACTGTTCTTGAGTTATCAAGAACTTTTGCCAAGCTTTTTCTGAGGTTAATTATATGGTCATTTTTCTCATGACTGGATAATATGTTTTCAGGTTGAGTTTAAAAAAATTGACTTCATCTCAGATATAAAGAAATTTGCAACTTCTGTGATCCATTATACTTCTTTAAATATTTTAATATAAAACAAAACCTCCTTACTTTTTCATCTGTGGTAAGGAGAGAAAGAAGTACAAGATAATGGAAAATTGGACTCTGTGGTTTTCCTTTACTGCATGAAAAGTGAGAAATCCCTGAAGAAATTATTTTTATAGATGATAAGCAGTGGATATTTCCCTAATCAAAATGTAGCAAAGAAAAAAAAAAGTTCATCTAATAAGAACATTACTTTGAAGTGGATCCTAAACAGTCAGTGACAGTAACAAACATCAGCTTCTTATTAAAACTTGCATACTTTTAAATCATTGCCAGGAAGAGAATAAATGCAGTTGATCGAAAAAACAAAAACCAAACCAAAACTGATCATAAATCTCAAAGAATTCAGCTGAGAAACTTCTGAATTTTTGAAACTGTGTGAAAGTCTGTTTAACATTAAAAATTTCCACAGTAAGTAAAGATTTTACTTGAAAATAGTCTCAGTTTTTGACCGAAAGAGAATACAATATTTGAATTAAATTAGCAGTAAGGCCTAATAGCAAGGTAGTTGTGGGATGGTGTTGATTCCTATTGAATACTGACAGTACAAGCACTTCTGTGAATTCTACACAATCTCTCTTTAGTTCCCAAAAAAAGACCCGAGTGTTATGGGAAGTGGTAGCCTTCAAAATCTGAGCAGGAGGGTCAGGACAAAGAAGGTCAGGTGCCAAAAGAATTCAGTTTTGTGAACACAGGACAGCAAGCTGACTCGGACATGTTGGTTTGCAAGTTTTGAATTGCAATTCAGCATGGTCATTCTTGAAACAGTATTCAAGGGCTGTTTTCTTGTATGGAAACTCTCATGACAACTTCTTCATGTAATATAGCCTGGCTACAAAACAACATGTTTTTGTTCTGTTTTTTGTCTTACTTTGCCTGTGGAAAATCTGTAGACAAGTTTGATCTCTTGGCATCTTAGTTAATACTGTCCCTTGCCCTCATTGCCTATTTTAGAATTCTTAAAGGAGGAAGAGGCAGCTCAAACATTTCTGCTTACAAAGTCTAGACATGGTTATTCCTTATGGAATACATTTATACTGCTTGTACTAATTACAGTATATTTAATAGACATCTTACATGATATCCCCATTTAGTTTGAAGCATTACCTCTGTGCAGTCTTACATGAGTCTATGAAATTACTTCTCTCCTGAAGGAGTTAAAGTTATTGTATTTCTTGTGCATCTGACTTCAGAGATAATGAGGAATTCTTCCTCAGGTCAGATGATTTACTTTAGATTTTTCTATGTAGGTGAATCAACGATAAATAAAATCTAAAAATTTACTTATCCATCAGAATGTAATCAGTGCATTTCTGCTATTACTAAAGATTCTTTACTCTCCTTTTTTGTCTGTTCTTGTTCTGATGCCTGCTTGATAGTAACACATCATAAAACACTAACAGAAATGAAAATGAAATTGGATGAGAACTTACCGAAAAGGAATCCAAACTGAATACACAGGATCAGTATCACTACATCAAACTTGTGGTGGTTCATCTCAAGTCTTATTCCTTACACTTGATAGGAATTTACCCACCCGTATGTCTTTCTGTTACTGTAGTTTGTTTAAAAGAATATTTCTAATATCTCACAGATTATTTTGCTGTACATCCACAACAGTTCCAGAACCGGTGATAGATAAATCTATAGTATATTTACAATCAAATAAATTAATCTTCAGTAGAAATAAAAAGAGGGTACAATAAAAGGTGTTCTTTAAAAGAGAACATATGTGATGCAGTGGACCCCACATTTAAAAAGAAATCTTTTATTTCACTTCAGAATTAAAACAGGAGCAGATATTCAATCAATGCATTTAAAAAAAAAAAAAAAAGTATGTCAAACTATCCATCTTGAAATTAAATTATTTTAAAATGAGATCACTATACCCAAAAAAGTTTCCCAAAGGAATTCAAATAAGCTTCTCAGAATCAAAATATTTTTTCTGCAAAATTATTTCCCACTACAAGTTTCATTTGCATTGAAAGCCTTTTGCTCATACTCAAATAAAATTTAGGCTGTGTGGAACAAGTTTCTGAACTGTTTAAGATATCTGTGAGAGGTTTTAAAATAGGTTATTGAAGTTTCTATAGCAATACTTAGTAATCTTGTGTTTTTAGGAAAGAAATAATGAATTACCTAATTCAAAACAAAGAATAAAATTTGTTATATGTTAAGCACAATCAGTTACATTTTCCAAAACATGAAGTGGTAGCTGGGATTTTTTTTTTTATTTCTAGCAGGTCAGTTGCTAAAAATGGGCAAGTGAGATTAATGAAACATCCTTTGGTAAAGAAACTGAGTGTCAAGGCTGCTATTGTTTTCTTCCATTTTATTAAATGTACATGGCTACAGAGAATTGTTTGTTTGAGCTCATATAAGTATTGGTCTCCAGAAAAAACATAACAATATTATACAGACTTTTTTTGCTGCAGTTACATATCTCACTTCTGATTTAGCACAGCTCTGGAGAAAAAGCCCTTTCACTTTTGAAATGACCTCTTTCAGGCCATGGTCTGGATTCTATTTGCAGCTCTGTCAGTATGCTGTACAGTCCAGGCAAAAGCAAAAAGACTGAATATAAAGGCTTTCTGTAAACATTCAGAAAGTATAGTCATTTTGTAAAACCATTCTTAATCTGTGTATGACATCTCTATATTGCTTCATTATTTGTATGTATTCATTAGTTGGTTGTGCAAACTCATTTGAATGTATAAATTCTTTACATATTTTTTACTCCAATATAAGTTTTTTGCTAAGAATTCCGCAAAAACCACTGTACACTTCTGCTTCTTTATTCTCACTACCTCTGATTTCTACTTGAATGCCATGATTGTGTTTATTTCCTGTTTTTATTTTAGAAATAAATTGATATCACTAGCATTTTTTCCCCTCTTGCTATCGTTTTGTCCTACTTAGGAAAAAATTCTGGAATAGAAATTTCAGATATTTTAGAATTTACTTTCTATTCCTTCTTTAATTCTGCCAGTGTCCAATAGTGGAACACAGATCTCATCCTTCCTTACTCACTCTTTGCTGAAACCATTTCTTCTGCATTTTCCTTATGTTATAATAACACACTCACTGAGAGGTGGTCTGTTTGAGGCCAGCTAAAGGACAAGAGTCTAAGGGTAGACCTCTAACAGTTGCTAACCTCTAAGGTTAGCAACTGTTAATTGTCACCTTCAAGGATATGTGGCACAACTCATCATTTGTCATATCAACTATATCAACTATAACAATAAGAACAATAAACTTATTCAAAGTGTCAATTTCTCTGTTACATTGGTGTCCCCCATGAGAATTTTTTTTGCTTTCCTTTAGATATGTAGATAACTTCTGCTGTAATGGGGTCCTAATGAAATCAACACTTTTTTCCAGGTGAAAAATCTGGCCAAAAGCCTGATTTCTAAATTTAAAATCCATTTTTTCACTGACCTTGCAAGAAAACATATTTTTAATATAAACCACAAGGAGTGTAGTAAAAAGCAAAATGAGTATGTGGAGGTGAAATGCATACATGAGTAATGCACTGTTTTCTTTTTATTTTTGCTTTTTTATATTTCCAAGTTCATCTGCATGAATGTCAAAGCTCTGATCTTTTGTAGAATGGGTGTGCTGTGCTAAATTGTACAAGAGAAATTTGATTAATCATAAATTGATTGTCTTGACAAATGTAATTTCTTTTACTAGAAAGAAGGTGGTGAATATTTACATCATTTTCTAAGTCACTTTTTCCATCTCATCAAATGAATTCTATATCTACTGAAGCAACAAGAAGAAGAACACATGAGAGAGCTAAAAGGTTCTTCACCTTCCATTTCATATCTGTTTCAACCCTTCATACTCATATATTGTTGTACAGGCTTTGTTATGGTGAGAAGTATATTTCATTAACACTTTATTAATGCTTCAGATAAAATTACTTCTGAAAAGCTGAGAAGTAGAACACTGCATGAGTTACCCCTCTAAAATTATTCTGATGTTCAGTTTTGAGATATATACATATTCTTTTATTCTCTTTATTTTTACCTTTTCTTTTTTTATCTTTCTCCTTTTTAAAGGATTATTGTAGTAGCATCTGTTTTCTCACAGTATTCCTGAGGCAAATATAATGCTGCCTGAATGTTTAAGGCTATGTTGCAACAGATTATTTGAGTCTTTCTGGATATCATTTTTCCAGAGTCACCTCTGAATATACATCTGTAAAATAGATTGTTATGTAGTTCCCAAACACAAGTTCCCAAGTTTACTTTTCCTTATATAAATGACATTATGCATTTCTCTTACATAACAACTGGTCTCATCTTCTGAAAAAAACAATTGAAAAGAAAGTGCAAAGTTATTTTAAAAATGGAATTCCAATTATTTCTTCATGAAGTGAAGTGCCCTGTATAATTCACTAAATAAGTTCTACTGAATTTAAAATACTTCACTGTCCATTTAAGTTATAGCAGGGAAAAGTATGCAATTTGACTATTTTGAAAAAATTTGCTATTTGAAAGCTATTATTTTTCCTTTGCTTTTCCTGATTCCCTCACTTTATGTAAGCCTGAGCTGGTGGCACTGGGAAAGTTATCAGTTTTCTAGTAGATACATTCGCTGTCAGCTTTAGAAATCTATGGAACCACCTTTGATGGGATCCATAAAGATTCTAAAATGTAGAATCCTAAAGGATGAGAAAAAACCATCCTCAGTGAAAGAAGAGTATATTGAATATTAGGATATCCTCTGGTTTTTTTGCACAGGCATGCCTGTTTCCCTGGAGAAAAAGGAGTGAATAATAAAAAAAAAAAATAAAGACTTCTTAATTTAAAGAATGAGTACACTTGATATCAAGGAATCAAATCTCTTTGGGTTGCAGAAGGCAGAGCACTGTGGTTAACCAATTGAAACAGCATGAGTATATCCAGAATCTTCCCACAGCAAAAGCAAAGTCAGTCAACACTTTAAACATGTATTTTATTAAAGACTTGCATAAAAGTTTTTATTTAAGAATGTGCCAACTTTTTCTCTCAGATACATCACAGACTTCTATGAACAGCAAATTTGAGCTAAAAAGTTCTAACTTTCACCAGCATTTGGCAATCAGAACTTAGCTGGTCTCTTAACACACTAATGTGTTTTCAGGAAAACAAGATCAGGAATTCCATATCACACTCAGATTAAACTTCAGTGTGAAGAAATTCATAAAACAACTGCTGTTTGTAAAAATAAGAACTGTCACATTTGGCTACTTCTTTCGATAGTATCTCAACACCTGTAGCTGAGCCCCTTTGTCTTTTATTTTTTTTAAAAATCAAACTTTAATGAATTACATAACTGTAATGCAGATTTGTAAAGAGAAATTGGATCTACAAAGCTGTTGGCTCATAGGTGGCTCCATAACAGAAACTTGTGCTAAGGCTCACATGTGACTACAGGGCAAGAAGGTGTGTTTTGGAAAAGAGTGTAGAAAATACTCCAAGGTTTATAGCTTTGGGCTTTGAATGTAGTTACATTAAAATATACTTCAAATCATAAAAATTAGATCTTATTTTAGCATTACAGAGCTCTGAGCAGCTTTGAACAAACATCAATCTATTTTATTTGTTTTTCGTTGTATTTCAGGCAACCCCTAGCTTGCAAATAAACAATTGTTAATAACTGAAAAAAAAAATTATCTGTGTTTCAGGGTACACTTCTAAACAAATAACAAGAAAATGAGATATCAACAACAGCAAACAGAAAAATCTTATTTTCAAGAAAATGTTCATTATTCACTTCTAGCAGTGAAAAGTTCAAAGTCAGAGAGTTTATATTTCAGTATCCTCCATAGGCTACAAATTTTTGTTCAAAAGTTTTTGTTCTCATGTATTTTCCCTTTTTATCCTCATGCAGTGGGCAGTTTTAGAGGTGGAAGATTACAAAAAAATAGTCCTTCCAAAATATCTCTGAAACTGTCTTTAAAAGAAGCTGTTTTCTCCAGGGTAAGATAACAAGATCAATTACAGTGATTTGATTTGACATGAAGCATTAGTTGAGATTTTCAAATGAGTTTAAGTCCCAGGAGCCCATTTATTTTGAAATTCCTTTCAGTTCTTTATATTTATCAGTTGATTCACCTTTCACACTCAAACCAATATTTTTTTTCTTAGATGTGTAAACTTTTGTCTCAGAGCAACCGTTATGATCTAGTCTGACTTCCTGCATAATATGGGCCATAAAATTTCATTCAGTAATTTCATATCTCTCAGTGTATTATTCTGATGACCATTTAAACCTGCACATGCTACAGGTAGAATTAACAGCCTTATCAGATATTCTCATGCCTCTTTTAAGACTAAAACCAATATGACATATAGATATATAAACACCAATTACTGAATGTATGTAGACTGGATCCATCACACTGTAAGTTACTTGTTAACTTGAATTTCTGTTGTTCTTGTAGTTGCTCTCTTTTTTATTCATGGTTCTACTGTTGCCATAAAGAGGTGCTATCTTGTGCTGAAGTTATTTACAGTTTAGCATGAGATCTGAAGATGGCATTTTCTGTAAATAATGGACGTCGTTTTTTCAGGCGAGGATAACAGAAATATTTCTCTTTTTTTTCTTTCTTTCTTTTTTTTTTTTCACCCTACTGCATAGGATGAAATAATATAAAAATAACTATAAGCCATTTATTCATTGCTTAACTATGAAGTTCTGTAAGTGTCTATATATGATATCCATTTTTCTCCAGAGTTAAGTAACTGCTACTTTATATAAATTTTTATAAATCTTGAAATAAAATACAAACCTCTGTTGAATACGTAAGAAATAAAAATAAAAATCAGCATCAGAAGAACAAAGCTGTAGCAACTGTGAGAATCTGCTGTAAAAGCATGGATTGGAATCATGCTAGGAAAAAGAAAAACTTGACAGCCTGGACAGTGGAACAGGGTTAGAGTCATATATTATGCCAGGTAGAAGAGAGTAGGAATAGATTACTGAGACAACTTCTCATTGCTTCTGGTTGGAAATAATAGTATCCCAAGAGCATAGTAGCATAGTTTTAAAAAATTAAAATATGAAGAAGCTTTGAGATACAATTTAGTGACTTTTATGCAAAATGCAATGAAAATTCAAGAATCATGGGCTATTTTCTTTTTTCGTCTCTGTTTTTTTTATAGGTTTGATTTTTTGTTTGGGTTTTTTTTTTTTGGTCTGGAGAAAAGAGCAAGAGACTCTGTAAAAGGCTTTTGTATTGTCTTTGATATTATATATAAAACATCTCCCACTGGTAGGTAGAAAATGCTAGAGGACCTTTCTCCCTGCTCTTCTTTCCAGATAACTAGGAAGATAAAACATTTTACTTTTGAAGAATCTTTCTCCTTTGGGTTACATCCAGAGACAATGAGCTCTTTCACCTAAAAAACCCTGAAACCAAAGTGTACTTGGTGTGTTGACAGTTGTCCTGACTGTACTTATGGATCTGTATTGTACTGTATCTTTCCAATTGAGAAATTATTTTGTGACAAACCAAGTCAGTAATTCTTACTCTTAGTTTATTTTTCTCTTTTGCTTGTGCCAACAAGCACTAAACAAGTACTAAAATGTGATAAATGTGCCTGGTTTAGGAAAACAATTTGTTTTTCACTGAATGGAAAAGTGATATTCACAGAAATCACTGATTAAATCAACAGGAACGCAAGTGGCTTGGTGAAGGACAAGAGTAAAACTTTTGTAGCACAGCTGTGTTATACTATTTGAGGAAATAATGCATTTGTAATAAGAAAGCAGGTGCATAAAATAAAGTCCAAGTGATTAACCTCAAGTAGTCAGCAAAAATGAGGACACTGACAGCAAGCTGAAAGTTTGCTAAAGAAAGTTTGTTAAAGAGCTCTGAAAACAATATTGTTAGTACAAAGAGGCTATTACTACAGCAATTAGATAACAGCCAGTGAAAGCTAAGTACGTGCGAACAGCTGGAGAGGAAGTACCTCTTCATTCTCTGCTATCCTTCTGCCCTCTTCCTCATCTTTCTGCACCATTTTTTCAGAGCCTTTCAGATAGCCTTTGCCCTGCTGTGTACAAGGGCTTAGAAGGATACCATGAAACTGGAGGAAGAAGATGAATGGAAGGAGGTTGTGAATGGAAAGAAAAGAGAACTTAGTTGAGCTTTTGGTGATTTTACTTTCAATCTTTTACTTTTCTATTCATAGACCTTGGACTACTTAAAAGGTCATTGAAGCTCACCTGAGTAGATACCTGAGATCTATAATTGGGCAGTCTATGGATCTTGGGAAGTTTGAAGAAGAGATTCAACTTTGAGACAGTCAGGGCTATCTCATTAAAGGCTTTTAATATCTATAAGGCTCAGTGATGTGGATCCCCACAGTGCAGACTATAGAATTCTAATGTGATTTCTATTTTTGATTTCTGGCTATCAACAGGTGATTTTTTTCATACAACTTCTCTGGAGCTTTTTCTTTTTAATTTTTTTATTCTGAATATCAATTAAACATGTTATATTACCAATGCCAGAAAGCACTATAGGTATGGACATCCATCTGGTCATTAAAAAAATGTATTCATTACTTGATAGACAGCTATATGGGAAAAGATTTTTTTCCCTGTGTTGGTGGTAGTATATATCAATTATCAAAGAAAAAAATATGCTAGTCAATAGAAGTGAGGATTCCTAAATTAAGAAAAGTTCCCAAGGGATTTGCAGAATTTCTATTAGTTGACCTATTTTAAAACATGGTGAACGTTACCTTCCAACCATTCTAGAGGGAAAGTGATCTTCATATAAAAAGGACATTTTGTTCGACCTTCTGATACAGTAATAAAGGACAAAGACAACTAAAGTTAATGACAGTATATAGTACTTAAATGCTTTTATCTCTTTAGAGAACTTGCAAGATAATATATAAAAAACATTTTTATTTTCAACAGAGCTTATGATATTTTTATGTCCCAAATGCTTCTGATTTATTCTTTAAATAAAAATATTGCTTCACAAGGATGTAGGTAAAAATTGATTTTTAATATAGCAGTTATATTGGCAGATTGTTATTTAAAGAAGGAATCTGTAAAATTCCATGCCTCAGGTAAAGGGCAACACAGTTTGATTGTCATTTACTTATTCAGTAAAACAAAATTTAGAATATTCATTAGAAATTTTACAAGAATTTTTTCTCATTTTGTTATTGCGACTCCTTTGTTGGAGGAAGGGTTTGGAAGCTATCTGTTTAATCTTATCTATTACTATGTTTGTCTTTTTTAGCAGTCATTCTTCTAGTATTTTAAATTAAAGGGAGGGATTCTTGATGCCGCTGAACCCAAAACTACTTTCATTCATTACAAAGTTAGTTCTAGCACTAGTCCTAGAACTAGTGCAGATTATAATTAGTAACAAAATAATGTTGGCTGTTAACTCCAACAGTTAACACAAAGTTCTTGAAATACTGAAGTCATTCTATGTCCTGTGCAACAGATACCTTACACTGCAGTTTCTTTTCTTCTATTCTTTACAAACAGTGGTAAATTTAAATACTTTTGATAGGCACTGCTATTGTGGAAAATGCTTGGTATTTTCATAGCATATTATTGTTTTGTTCCAGAATATCCCAAATTATTTTTTGAATCAATGTATACTTTGTTTTCCTCCCACATTCAAGGAATCTTGACAATATTTTAATGCATTAAAATCACCTTTCAGTGTGAGCACAGTCCCATTTTTCTGGGAAATACTTATGTACTAGAATATTTGTATTTTCTTTCTTTGTTGTAAATACAGTAACTAGTAAAGCACTCTTGCCTACTACAGAGGAATGCATTTACTATTTGCAGTTATCTAGTTTTCTTTTAGAGTGCAATTGATACATATCCATTTGAAGGAAGGAATATACACATTAGTAAAATGCTGCATCCATGATCTTATTCAGTTATCAGTAATTCAAGAACTGCTTGTGATGCTGTAGGTCACAGAAGAGAACACACATTCTGTGTGTGTGTGAATGTCACACATTCTGACACACATTGTGTCAGAGAAAGGGGAAAAATGGTGACTTTATATAACAATGGAAGGAAAAAAAACCCGACAGTATTTTGTTAAAATATTTATTGCATTAGAATCCTGACTTATTTAAACATGAAGCAATCTGTGCTAAGGATTCTTTTTTTGTGTGTTTTTGTGAAAGAAGTCTATTTCTAAAAGTCTACTTCAAAATTTGTCGTCTTTATTCTGTGTGACAATGGTGATTCTTGCAAGCATGAAATGAAAATAGAACATAAATACACTTTTTCCAAATGATAATACTTTGTTGTTGTTGTTGCCCAAAGCAGAAAGCCAATTTAGTTTGTCACAAAGCCAAATAGATAATATTGTCTTTGTTTATTTTATATCTATATAAAGAGCTATAATTTAGTATTGGTGGTAATCCTAGCCCTAATTTTTAAACATTCTTCACCACTTAACTTTCTGAAGTTCAGTTCTATCTTGTTCCCATACCCACAGACTTTGGAAAAGTTTAATCCAAGGTTCAGATGCAGGCTTTGAAACTTATCACCAAAAATCAACATATACACTGTTGTTGATGAACACTAAAGAAGCAATACACCTATTGTTTCATTATTCATATAAAAGGAGGAATTTTCCCATTGGGACCAGTAATGCCTTTGAAGAACATCCTCATATCTTTAGGTTGCAATCTGGTTTTCTACCTCTGCCACGTTTGAATTGTATTGGTTATTATTTTACATTACTATTGACACTCTACAGTAAATAAACAAACTAATCAACCAGCCAAATACTGTAATACAGTCTATGCTATTGGCTCAGTGAGTGAAAACCTGGGAGGAAGATCTATGGACTGAGAACTACAGGTACAAACATGGTCTTTCCAGCAATGCTGTGCTTCTCTTCAAATTCTCCTACTAGACCAGAGGTTACGTAGTTAACTGAAATGTCTTTCAGTTACTACAGATAGGGATAAAGAGTAGTTTACCTTACCAATCTAGACATGACAAAACGGAGCTGTTAAAACCATGTTGATGTTCAGAAAAAATAAGATAAATTTGTTAGCCAGAGATGGAATGTGTTACTGACTTCTCTTTGAATACCTGTGGTCAGAGATGTAGTGTTGACTCTCAATTACATCATTGAACACTTGAAAAGAGGGTAGATAACCTCAGCACAAATTGAGTACTGCATGATAAGCAGCCTTCATGGTTTCTTTCTCTTACTTTGATGCTTGCATTGTTCAGTTTAACCACCTCTACTCTGTAATCAATGATCTCTTCATTTAAACCATCCTCTTTTGGATGGTTTATTTGAAATTATTAGATAGCTATGCAGGGCTTTGAGTCATTGGCTACTCTTGTTGCAGCACATGAGAACTCAAAATATTGTCAACAGTTGCTCACAATGTTGAATAAATCTCAATTTATCACTGGCTAGTTAAATAAGGGACATACTTAACAAGTTAAGACCATTATTACATAATTTATCAAATAACTAACAAACTGTCCTGATCATTGAAATAGACCTTACAATAGCAAAGCATACTGTTTCAGCACTTTCTGTGGAAAGTAACAGCCATAAAAATTTAAGACAGAAATTTATGATTCCTTTGTCAATTTCCTTATCCCTCTTATTTCCTGCAATCACACAACATAGTGTGGCTGTCCCATCTTTCCAAATAAATATTTCACAATCTATTATTTAACGTGAACTCTCCTAGGTAGGAAAAAACAGAAGATTCCTGAATTTATTCTGTTGAGAGAGTGAAAGTTACATAATACTTCAATATTATACAGATAACCCTTGTCGGGACCCCCGAATCTTGTGGTGCTGATATCATCCTTTGTCTAACAGAAGTTTGCTTCTGATTTCTAGGTGGCATTCCTGAGCCATGTCATTCAGTAAAAGCTCAAACAAATTAAGCTTCCAGTTTCATTAAGATTGTCTGTTTATTCACTGGGAGTGTTTTAACAGGGATTTAGGTTTGATCAGGAAGATGCATATCACAATTTTTAGTGAAGCTTAAGCTAAATAGATTCAGCAGTTTACCAAGTTGTTATTCCCATTCTTAAAACATGGAATGCAACATGCTTTTTATATAAAGTTTCAGTGGCAAAATCTATAGCAGTGCCACTATCATAATAGCTTAATCACATGTAGTAAATTTCAGTTCAATTAGACCAGTTTTGGCCTGACTTTTACAATTATAATGAATTGTAAGATGCTAAACCTTAAATATCCATTAGCACTACTAATGATCCACCCAGCTGCTTGCTCGTTCTGCCTCAGCAGGATGGAGGAGAGATTTGGAAGAACAGAAATTGAAAACTTGTGGATCTAGATAAAGACAGCTTAATAAGTGGAATAAAGATTCACACATAAGCAAAATAAAGAATTTATTCACTGCTTCCCATCAGCAGGCAACTCACAATATCCACAGACTTCATAAAATTTGAGCCAAGGTCGAGATGTAAGCTTTGAAACATATCATCAAAAATCAATATACACAGTGTTGTTGATGAACTTCTGAAGAATTGATACTTTCAGTAAAACAGGTCCTCAGCATGCATGAAGGTTACTTAGGAAGACAAACACCATAACCACAAATGTGGTCATCCTTTCCCAGAGGTTTTATTGCTGATAATGGTGTTGTATCGTATGGAATATCCTTTGGTCAGTTCATGCGAGCTGTGTCTCCTCCCAACTTATTGCATACCCCCAGCCTACTTGCTGCAGGGCAGAATGGGAAAAACACAAAGCCTTGACACTGTGTAAACACTGCTGAGCAGCAGCCAAAAGACTGGTGTGTGATCAACACGGTTTCAGTCACAAATCCAGAACACAGTGCCGTATAGGCTACTATGAAGAAAATTAACTTTATCCCAACCAGATCCAGTACATCCACTTCTTTGGGGTTTTTTGTTTGGTTATTTAAAACATTTTTCTGGTAAAAGTGTACTCCACAGAAGTAAACAGGGTGCACGCAACACAGTACAATGAGCAGATTTTTCAGACATACTTACATATTAAGCTAATTCATAGACTACCAGATTATGCTTTTAGCAAAGGGTCAGACAAAGTTGGTGTAACTCAATGATTAGCAGCAATATCAACTAGAAGTGAGGAATCAATGTTCAGCTAAAAAGCTGAAGCAGAACTTCATTAAATAAAATTAGTGCAGAGTAGGCTAGTGTTTTGGTAGGTATCTGTCACTGTTGGCTATATTCTGGTAAATATTGTAGATTATATTGTGTGTATGTATAGATAGTGAAATTCTAATTATCTGTGAATGTATTTACTGAAATAAAAATTTACCGTATGATTATTACTGTGCAATTCTAATCGGTACAACAGATCCAGCATGATAAAAGAACAAACATTCTTACGTAAGAAAATAAATGTTAGTCAGGAAAACAAAATGAAATTATCTAATTTTTTTTTAATTTTTTTTTTTTCTTAACAAGGACTTATGGCAATACAGGAAAACTAAAACTTCTTCAAAGTTATTTAATATCGAAGCCCTTCTGAAAATTGTTAATGTTGTTTCAAAATATTCAGGAACATTAAGCATTACAGAACTGTGTTGTGTGTCCTTGGGGAAGGAAATTAATGGACATAAAAGATTCTCTATCTCAATCTATATATTTATAATATGTACATAGTTCTTGTCATTGCTTTAAGCATTAATGAATATTAAACAGCAGTGAAATTACAATTTGCAGAACCAGTCTTCTGGGACTTTATTAAATAATCATGAATAAAGCCAAGGCCGCCTTTCTCTGTCAGGAGCTCTAAGCTGCACCTTCAACCAGTGATGTATTGCTATAGGTTGTGATATTGCAGCTGGGCACCAGCTCAGGGTCTGCCCTCCAAAGTCAACACCTTAAGTCGGTTTTAAAACCTTGTTACAGAATATGAAGATCACTTTAAAGTATCAGATTCTCTTGTTGTGAAAGGGTACTCGGAAATACTAGTGCTTAGTCTGTAGTAGTACGCAACAGGAGTAGCAGTTGCTCTGTACACACTGGAGTAAAACTGCCAGTGGTTCTCACGTATTTCTGTAATTTTCTCAGTACTGCACTAGAGTGGTCACATCTGATGGGTAACCGATTTCTCAGGTCAGCTCCTTCCCAGTCACATGAAAACACATCCAACGTGAATTAAGCAAGCATGGCTGGGAGGCAACACCTTTTGCCCGTGTGGCCTACATCAGATCCCAGAAAAGTGGGACCAGAAACTTCTATAGCCAGTTTTCAGGCTGAAAAAGAGAGGAGAGGAAGGGCCATCTGCTGGTCTGGATTTGGTAAATTCAGCTGAAACCATGACAGTGGCATTGGGTGGAGGGACGTGGCTCCTCCCTTGCATCACCCACCCTCAATGTCTGCTTCCCAGACCCCTGACAGCAGCAGGACCAGGAACAACAGCACTCTGGCCAATCCCTCTCTCCCACGGCCCCACTTCATTTTCACACTTCCTCAAAGTCTGTTAAGCTTCAGGAGGAAAAAAAAAAAACAATAAAAAAGAAAACCTGTTTTGATAAGCTTTACATTTTGTTACTTTTCTGTCTCATTTAGACTCTGCTATTTCCCTTACCCTACTACACAAAATGTGAAAACCTTCCAAGTGCTAAAAATTGTAGCACCTTCATAGCAAAGAGGCAGATTTTTAGCAAGCTGTCTTCCCCCTGGCTTGGACAAAGGACTGCTGGAAATTGGTGTAAATTCAGTGTGTAAGGGGATACAGAGAATGCTGACCTGTGTAACATCACACAGGCATCATCAACCTTATGTGACCCTGACCACCTCTGGTAATTGAAACTGAGAAATGAATTTGATGCTCTCAGTGTTTCTTCTAATGCATAGGAATCACCCCTATGCTTTGTACAAACAATGTCATTTCTGTGGTTTGTTTACACTTGCATTTTCTCTGCAGGCATTTCTAATTGCATTCTCTTAATTTCTTCCCTGCTGGTTACCACTTTCGTTTTGGAAGTGCAGTTCACCAACACTGCAAATATATACTTCCCTTTGCAAAGTTATGTTCTTTTGCTTATAAACATTATTATCTGTTTTACCATACAAACCATTTGATCTTTAATTAACCCACCTGTTAACTGCTCAAACAAATGAAACTTAGCTTTGCTATATTAGTAACCCGATCTAGCCAGCCAGTCAGATTCCTTTAGAGAGATGTTATCTCTAATGGCCTTTTTCCATGCATTGAAATATTCTTGACATTTTTGAAAGATGATATAGCAATTTATTATTTGATTTTGTATCCCCACTGAAATATAATACAGATGTCCAGTGACTGTGGATCTGCCAAAATATACAGGACATTATCAAATCAATTACCTCAATAGCTCCAGAGTTTGAAGAAAATTTGAAAGTGTTTTAACTACCTCCTCCACTACTCTTCCTATTTTCTTTGAGAAATAAGGAATCTCCTTGCTCACTCTTTTTTTTAACCACAATTTTACTCAAAATTTAGGCTAAATGATTTCTATCCATGAGTCCAGCATGAATCACATTATTAGTTTTAATGGTGTAGCATGATTGCTGCTTCTGGAGACGTAGGGTCAAAAGAAAACACACATTTTTGTTTATAAAAAATGTAGTTTATTTGATTCATATTTGGAGGGCGGGGGAGGGGGGGAAAGCAACTTGAAAAATTGTACTCTAGGAAGGAAGGAATTGTACTCAGTGAAGGAAGACAATAAGCCCTGAACTAGTACTTGTAAATGTATTCATTCTTTCTTCTATCAATAATTATTTGAAGTATATGATATTGAAGACACTTGCAGTAAGTAATGAGTAATACACATTTCTCAAAACATGCTGTTTCTTGATGATGTGAAATTTTGCTCAGAAATGTTAACAGAACTTGATGTATCTAAGTGTGAGAAAGATGTGGCTTATCTGATTAATTAACTTTTCACATTAGAAAAAACAAAAGATCTAACTAAATATAACTCAATTACCGTAGAAAAATCAGGGTCACAAAAGTATGTTCTTATGATCAGTATTCTCTGTCTCCTTTTAAATGCTAAATTACATCCAAATGGTAGACAGTGAAAGGACTCACCACAAACCTATGTCATTTGAAATAATAAACGATGCAGACTTATAAATAAATTTCCAGCTATTTATTTATCTAGTTATTTAGATCAAGTTATGAGCTGTATCTGTTTAAATACTTCTAGATCTATTTTTTCTATACATAATCTATATATCTTATCTATAGACAAATAGACACAGCTAAATAAATATAAATAGACATCATATAAATCAAAATAATGCTATCTTATTACCAGATTCAAAACAGAGGACACAGGTGTGTTCATCAGCCATACCATTCCATCGATATTTATTGGCTCACAAGTTCAGAAATCCTGTTTTAAAAGAAAATTAGATCTTTTGAGGAGATTGAGTCAACATATTTTTAAAAACTGTTCTGTGTTGTTATATGGCAAGCACTGGTTTTGTAGTGAGGAGAGTTCTCAGATTTCCTGGCAACTATATGAAGTAAATATACTACTGAAATTTAGTTACTAAATATAATTGAACTTAACATATACCACTTTCTGTCATTATACATGCAGCTTCTGCTTTCTGTAAATGAAGCTTAGTTTTCTACTGCTGCTAATAGTTCTCATTTAGTGACTGACAGAACAAAACAACTACTGAATGTAGAAAAAATGCAATAAGTGACATTGTCAGTGCCCCAAAGGTAAATGAATACTGCCTTTTCCATGGTTTGACCTTTAGGCTGATTATGGATATGGTTATCTTTGCCAGGAGCACACAAGATAGATTAAACCAAGCAGCCTTTTTAATACTGATTAATCCTGATGGAAGTAGGTTTTAGTCCTAGGGAATGTGGCAAAAAGATTAGCCTTATCATCTGAGCAATTTTTAAAGTTATCTTTGATGTGAGCTAGGAGGTGCTTGTGATTTGTCAGGTCACAATGTGAGAAATGCCACTTTGTGTTGATATTTAAAATTGGCTCTTGTTTTCATGTTTGCACATAATCCATGGGATGCAGGTTTGAATTATACATCCAGAGCATTAAGAAAAAAAAAAAAAAAAAGAGTTCTAAGACTAATAAATACCTTTTTTTTTAACAAAAAAAAATACCAAACAAAAACAAAACCAAAAAAGGGCTCTGGCTGGCAGACTTGCTTGTCTTTAATCAAAGCCCTGCCTTTAATTAAACATGGATTGGAAGATGACTAGCAGTTTCACAAAATACAGGAAAACTGATTCTGTGCCAGGCAGTCCTGAACAATGCAATAAAAAGGCCTGCAGCCCTCATCTTTCCTGTATCTGTGACTGAACGATGGAATTGCTGAGGTTAGGAAATGATCAAACTGGGAGAGATGCATTATCTCTTAAGCAGAGGTAAACAAAAAATTTGGGAGCCAGCCTACACAAAACTAAATCAGTTTCACATGATTTAATCATGAATCTTGTGCGTACCAATGTAACAGTCTGTAGAGGGGCAATTGACATAAACGGAATAAGAGGACTTATAACTAAGAGAAATTATAACTAAGAGGAATAAGTCATGAGAAGACAGGAAGAGGCAGTGGGAGCTGCTGGTCAGGCAGCACAAAGTCTAAGGAAAGCCAGAAGAGACCAGTCATCACCGCGAATAGCAGTAGCACAAGCACCTCGAGTAGTGTGTCAGCAGCAGCTGGGAGGTCAGGCCAGGGACAAGACAGATTCAAATGGCAAGGGACTGGTGCTGTCAGATGGATGGACAAGAGCATGAAATCACAAGTTGTCTGCTACCTAGGCTGATTGAAGACAACACTGTGATGAAATGCAAGCCATATGGCGAAATTGTATTTTTATTTTGTCAGTAGTCACACACATATAGTTCTACTGACAGGTGCCATATGAACGTAATGAAGCAGGGCATTGCTGGCCCCGCATACATCCCATCGACATGATTAGTAGTGTTCTTTGGGATTACATACACATACAGAATTAGGTATTTTGTAGTAAATGCATTCTTATTTCCCAGGTTCTTTCTCTATTTCCCCCTTCTCTGTAGAAATTATATGGTAATTTTTTATTCCCACGTAGCTGACTTTTGACTTGCTCTGTTCTCTTCTTTACTCCTCTACCCTTTTTCTTTCTGCCCTATCCTGTCTTGATATTTTCAGTTCTTCATAGAACAGTTAACTCTTCCTCCTGCTCTGCTTTCACCTCTGATGCCTTCATAAGACTTATTTGTAGCATTTCCTTTTCATACTCATTTGCTGCCTTGCTGTGGGTGTATGAAAGGGATCAAACACACCAGTAAGTTTTCCTGTGCCAACTGGCCTGCTCAACCACCTTCCTTCAACCCACTGTATCTATAGTACTAGAAAACCTCTTCAGTTTATCTTTTTGTCACCCAGGAATTGATACATGCATGTATCTAAGAAAGTAATCCTTTCAGACTTAGGAGAATGACTAAGTGGGGACTGCTCCAAACAATAAGAGTGACAAGTAAATAGAGAATCTCTGTGCAGCTAAGTATCATTACCGTACATGAGTGAGTAAGAAGAAGGTAGATTTGGACTAAATGAAAGAGAAGGCACATTTTTAAAACCTAGAAAAGGCAAAATCCTAGTGCTGCCTGTTTCTTTTTTCTCTGTGCTAGTTAGAAGTGGTAGACTCTGAGCTAGGAGAAGGAAGCTTACTATTTCTGGGGTACTGGCTTGAAAGCAAGCCAGGAAATAAACACCTAAATATTCTGTTGCTCAATCAAGACCACCACTGTGAATAACAATTCTGACAGAGATGGTATATGATACTCAGGGAAAATAATTTATAATTTGAATTCAACACTATTTGTACTGAAAACCTGATTTTATGTCAAATATTCATTCAGAATACATAAACGTGTCATGTATGTTCACTCAGAACATCTTGAATTTAAAGGCCTAAATATTTGCATAGACTTAAGCCATGGAAAAAGCATGGCCAAGAAGTATTGACAAAGTCGATTGCTGAATAACAAATAAATACAGAGAAACTGTAGTTTGTTTTACAAATCATTCATGAGAGAAAAAAGTGGAAACATTTTTCTGTTGTGAATTGTTTCCTAGAATCCAATTAGAGTGGCTTATGATGCTTGAAGACTATTTAAAAGGACAGTTAACAGTGCTCTAGAGGCTAGGCTTTTCATAAGCACAGTAGCTCTTAAACACCCTTTTCTGTATATCTTTTAGAGCTTCCCATTCAAAATATGGTCCTGTATCCAGCCACACTGTTTTCAACATAGCTAGAGATTTCAGCAAAATGAATCATACTGACAGAGTACTTTCTTCCTGGTACTGTATGTGTCAGCTGTTCCATGTAGTTTGCATGCGACATAGGTTTCAGTGCAGGTTTCTAGATGCGTGCTTTTACTGGTAAAAATTAGTCTTCTGGTTATTAGGAACAACAACTTTTTTCCACAAGATACAGACAAAAGTGAATTAGGTTCATGTCATATGGCACCTAAGAAGATAAGAGGAAAATGAAGGAGAAGTTGAAACAATTTACAGGTCTGGGCAGCAAGGAGGAGGCCAATGAAAACATGAGCCCTGTTATTCTTTTACTTTCTTTTAGATGGTGCCATTGACATGAATTAGGACTTTGGAGTAAAAGCATCTTTTCCTCATGCCTATTTCAATTATAAAATTTAGTAATATATCACTGCTCCCTGATGCTCCATGGTGTTCTTTTCTTTAGCTCTAACAGGTGCTCAAAGGTAATTGCAATTTTGTGGGAGAATCTGAAACGCTCTGTGTTATGAGAATTGTTTCTTAAAATCGAGAGTTTGTTTTCTGGTTGATTTTTGTTTGGTTGTGGGTTTTTTTTGATGTACTGCTCACAGTTGACCCATCCTTGGGCATTCATCTGAGCATCTTGGCTACAGAGATGACTTTTTTTCCCCTTTGTTGCATTTCTGTCATTCTCAGCCCTGAAGAAAATAGAAAGATCAGGAAAAACACTAACAGAACTTCAACTTCAGCAAATAAGCAAAAGAATGACAAATGTGTTATGACAACTAAGATCTTCCTCTTTTTAAGAACACAGTAGCTATACTTCAGGCATGAAGACTTGGCATGAAACTCAACATTTGGAAACCTGATGAAGACGGGATAGTTTTTTGTTTAAAAAATAATTGAAGGGAAAAAAATATTTACACTAATGTTTTAAAGGCTTACTTCATTCTTTTTGCCATCCTTATCATACCAAGGGAAAATAAAAGTACTGTTTTGTTAATTAATTCCAAGTAAAAACCTAGTAACCGTACTTCATTTTTAAACACATGGTGAAAAAGTTTCTCTCTAATACCTACCAAACTGTTAATTTGAATCATATTATTAACAAAATGGTGAATATGCAGTGTTAGGATGCTACAGTCGGAAGTGCTGTCAGCGGACAAGTAAGTGAAACATCTTTAAGGGTAAAGCTTTCAAATGACTTCACTATTGCTAGGAGTTGAATTATGGTGGGAAGCTTGCATGCATGTGTTGACAAACAGGTTGACTTTGAAGACATTATATGAAGAATAATAACACTGACATTTATCTTGATGTGGGTGTGATTGTACAGCTGACTTTAAGCTTCATTTTATAATGGTGATAACATATATGGGAGCCACTCATTCCTCCAAGACCATTACTGATTAATTAAAAGTTTTTTCTGTAATAGCACATTACCTGAACAAGAGTGGAATTTAGGAGAAAGCAAGATAGCTCTGTTCCACTGAGCTGCATGTTCCAGCTTTCTCAGCATTTCAGTAATCATGTTATGCATATAACAATCCGTTATTTTCATTAACACAACATTCACATTTAAAGAATGATTGTCAGATATATATTATGTATCTAGTTGGAAAACTTGAAGAAAATCAAAATCCAGCACGCTCTCAGGTGGTCTATGAACAGGTTTTAGGAGCATAAGGGCAATTGTATATAGACAGTTCTTTTAGCACCTAAAATTGTTGGGAAATGGAATAAGTGACCAAATTGTCTTCTCTAGGAATGTTAATATGCTTCAAATTAGAGCAAAAAGTTGAAAGATTGCTAAACCCTGTACCTTAGCAGTTCTACAGCTGTCCTCATGAAAAAGTTAGAATATCTACGTACAAAAAAGAAAAAAACCAAAAAAGATAAAATTGGCAATAATTACAATATTTTTTGAGGTCAGACTCTTAAGCCAACTAGGCACTCTGAAAATAGTATCTGAATGAATATCCCCCACAGTAAGTATAAGAAGACACTTTTTTACATTATCTGCATGTATTTTCTGCTCTTCTTTGTTTCCTCACAGGAAGTGGTCAAAGGCTGAGTAAACGTACAGCCTGTTTGCAGCAGAAGTTACTAATTTGGTTCACAATGTAGAAATGGCTCTTATTTTATCCCTGCACTGTTTAGATGGCAGAACAATGAGAAAAAATTGCTGCTGAAAGGTAGCAGAACATTTGCGGATGGCAGCACTGCTGACCCGACTTTGAACCACAAATCCAAGGGAAAAGTTATAATGCCAGCAGCTACTTAGAGAATTTCCGTTTAGTTCTGTATGAATCACTGAATCTAAAAGTAGACACAGAAAGAACCTTTATGCTTCTTACTTATGAAAATAAACGTATCACTTCTGTACCAAAAAATGTCATATTTTAACTGTTAGACAAACAAAACAGGTAAAATGGACAAGTACATGAATTGTATATCTATTTTCAATATAGTATGAAAAATTAACAAGTTTGTCAAGCAAGTTTGATAACTATTGCAAAATTTGGAGTACAGTTAAATCTCATATTCACGTATGCCATGTTGCTGACTTTTTTTTTACTGAGGGCGAGTTGATGCAATATGTGAGTGTGTCTGTGTATGTGTGTAGAAGAATTTGTCTGAAAGTTTAGTAAA
The DNA here is from genome assembly GCA_028565335.1 of Limnodromus scolopaceus. Taxonomy (NCBI): domain Eukaryota; kingdom Metazoa; phylum Chordata; class Aves; order Charadriiformes; family Scolopacidae; genus Limnodromus; species Limnodromus scolopaceus. Next base: position 100,026,472 of record JAOXNO010000013.1, on the reverse strand, counting down.
CTGCAGTCTAACATGAGGAGTTAGTAGGGAAGACATTTAAAGTGGAAAACTGTATTTTGAACTGAATAAAACTCATTTAACCACTTATTAAGATATATTCGTACATTATTTTGTACATGTATTTAAAAAAAACCATCATTTTTTATTATTTACAGTCATCTATTTAAAACACATAATTTCTTATAGATTGTATTTTGTTAAAACCTCAAGAGACCTTAGAACTGTAAAAGACAAATATGTGGTCCATGTTGTGGACAGGTTACATTCTGACAAGTGTAGCTTGAGCAAAAAGGAAAGCAGAAACTGCAGTTCAAATACTGTACAAAAATATATGCAAATATTCTATAATATTACACATTCTATATTGTTATAGCTTCAAAATAATCTGTATGTTTTAATGACCGTTCTCTCCAGGTACATTTTATCTTTACAGAACACTACATAGTCTTTTTAAAAACACTGTTTTATCAGATCACACTAAAAAAAGAAAAAAAAGCCAGACTTACTTCATAAGAAAAGGCCGGTGGTCAATTATATGAAGGTTATTATGCTTTTAGCCAATTAGGCTAGTTTGCATGAAATGTATCTGATTGCTTTTAGGAAAAATGAATGTCCCCAAGGAAGCTTAGTGACAGAAATTTTAGTACTAAAAGTGATTTATAAAGCAGATAGGGAAAAAAGAAACAATCTAAAGAAAGCTTTCAAAAAAGTGAGGAAATAAAGATACAAAGAGGAGGAGAATTATCAACCATACAAGCTAATTCTGGTGTATTAACCATGGTTATTGGTTTGTCAATCCTTAATGCAAACTGACTGAGAAAACTAAATAAAAGAAATTTTTGTGACGGGTTGAATGCTTATGGATAATACAAAAGGCCAGTGATCAACGATATTTAAGAGGAGACTAGTAATTGTAGGGAGTAAATATAGGTTATTTAGTTTCTTGGACCACACCTGACCACAGTGGACTTTGACAAGGTTAGCAGCGGCTTCAGCTGCAGCTTCTATGATGTGGAAAGGTTGCTTTCAGAAACAGAATGAAATGGTTGTCAGCATCATGCAGACTCATCAGCCCTGGGATTTTGGCAGAGCTGGTGTGAATCCCAAAGTCATTCAGAAGATTTTCATTGTATAGCCGAAAAGAAAGAAATTTCTGACTATCTGCCCCGCTTACCTATCCACTAGGGAAAACAGCCAAACAATATTCCTACAGCAGGCAGATTGACTAGAAAGAAGTATAAACCAACACAAGTTTAAATACGTTATAATCCTCATTCTATCATCATCATCATCAATTATTATCAGAAATTATTACAATGTTTGGGTTTTTTTTTCATTTTCACATTTGTGGAGGCTGAAATAGTGAAATGAATCAGAAAGATTGCTAGATAACCGAAGTAATGAAGAGAGAGCATACAAAAGTAAATTTTTAAGTATTCCAGAGGCAATTGCTAAAAACATTATTAAATATGTTAAAAATGTGAATAGCACAGGGAATATTGTGATTTGAGGACTTCAGTCACTAAACTGAGAAAACACTGAATTAAATCTGAAGTGGAATTTCAGAAGCTGATGACAGTAATAATCTTAGTCTTTTATATTTGAATTCGATCAAAATGTATTTTCCCTTTGCTGACCTGTCATAGTATAAGCTGATAAGTCTTTTTCAGTGCTATTATTCCATCTTTTCCTGAATCAGTAAAAGAAATGGCAGAAATTGTCTGCAAAGAGGTACTTGGCTTCTCTTTTTTGGTTCCTCATCTGATTTCCTTTATATGCCATTTTCCCTTGCTGGCTGACATCTGTTTTAATACTTAATTTTAAAGAAACCCTCCTTGATAGATATTAGCAGAAAAATAGCTGTCACTGCTCTTGAGGTCATGAGAACATACAGCTTTAATATGATGCCCAGGTTATACAGTTTCCAGAAAGCAGAAGATAAGTAATGTTCATGAAAAATGTGCTTCACAGTACCTATTTTGAGGCTTATCATTCACCTCAGAGGGAATATTTTTAATTTGCCGTCTCCTTGCAATCAATTTCTTTGAACATGTCCATGTATCTTCTTTATATAATAAAAAAAACCCCAAAACAGACAAACAAACTGAAAGGGTTTTTGAGAGGAGTGCAGAGAAAAGCAAATAATTTTTACATTTGCATTACTTCATAGCAATTTAAAAATAATTTAATAACTTATACTTGTACCTACCTATCTGGTTTATTCTCTACCAGACTCCTTTTCTAATTTTGAAGTCCTAAAAGCCTAGGTGTTTGTGATCAAGTTACTTCATGCATTGTGGACCACATATTTCTCTCGCTTGTCTTATTCATACAGTCAGCAACATTGCCCTGATAAGAAAATCTTGGTGGAAGTAAGATGGATTTATATGGCATAGGTGTCTCAATACCCTGGAAAGAGAAAACAGAGATTGAGAATCATCCGTTGGAATAAATTGGCATCTGCTGCTGCAGAGCTGGTAGGTATCTCCTCTTTATTTCTGACACTTGACTAGACCTTGAAATAGAAAATAATGAGCACCTTTTCAGTTAAATGTTTGAAGCAGAATTTAAAGAGGAAGTGAGAACTATGAATATGAGGATGACTAGAAAAACCAAACTGAAAAGGAAAGAAACCCCTCAAACCCAAAACAGGGAGAAAACCAAAATATAAGAATGATAATGTATCTATATAAACACTGTGCATACAATTTCCCTGCACTCTCTTACAGAAAAAAAAAAAAAAAAATTGGAATACTTTCCAGTGACAGAACAAAGAGGAGGTATTGACAGAGGAAGAATAAGAAAGAAAACTGTATTAGGAGAAATAAACATTCCCATTGTGAGAAATGGGCTGAGTTTTGCTCCAGCTAATTGATATATTTTTGTTCGTGTGTCTGTGTTGATGGAGGAGGCTCAGTGATAGTGGGATCTCATCCACTGTACCCAACTAATCCTTAGAAATGCCCTGGGGCTGTCCAGGGATCCTGGTTTAAGGGAAGTTATCTAGGTGAAGAGAGCCAGACTGATGGCAGACTGATAAGTGGACAAAGGACTGTGAAGACTGACTAAAGACTGACGGCAGACTGATAAGTGGATAAAGGTCATCTAGAAGGTGACTGATGAAGATAGTGATACGACCACCTGATGAAGTAAAGGACCACCAGGGTGCTTGTAACTACTAACACTGGTTCCTCATCTGTTCCTCTGGACAGTAGATGATAGCAAAGACTGTGAAATAACATGTAGCGTAATCAACTAATCAAAGCTGTGTTTAGGATAATGATTTGTAGAGTAGGTGTGTGTGCCTTGTAAGGTAAAAAGGTGTAAACTAGATCTGTAATAGGTTAGGCGGTCTGGAAGAATGTGAACTCCAACTTCTCAGCCAATGAGAAGAGAGACAGTAACTCAGGCGACCGGGATAAGGGTATAAAATATCTGAAAGCTAAAAGATTGGGGTGCCTCTGCTTTGAGATGCACCTGATTCAGTGCTGTTTCGTACAATAAATTTTTATATCTTTGCTTCGGCAACTTTGTCCTCTTTAAATTCCAAGTGTGAGCCGGTGTTTCTCACACCTCTTAGACTGGCACACACTGGTTGTAATGCATTTGGGGTCAGCAGAAGGTATTAGTGAAGACTGAAAGCTACTTGTGGTGGATGTTTAGACAAAGCAGTGCTCTATCATCTGAGTTCAATATGCAACTACTAACTAGCTAATCTTCACGACTGTCCTCTTTCAAAACGTATGAATGCATGGATCTTTCATGTATTGATGAAACTGTTTTTTTTGCCACCATGACCCAGTGGATGCCACCAAAAGGACTTGGTTGGGGTCCAAAACACTCTTGTTCATGGTTCAGTGTTCTGAGTAAAGCTAATTGCTTTACATATGCACTTTAAGCATATACAGAGAGAGCATTTAGGAGTTAGTAACTGTCAATATCATCCAATTAAGCATGCTTGCATAACGTTTACTGAGTAGCTCACTGGCAATGGATCAGCAAACCATGCTCTGTACCTGTGCATGAATACTGCACCCACTGCTGGTTCTTGTATGTGAAGGGCTTTGAGTGAACATCCCTTCAAATTTCCAGACTCCTGAGTTGTATCTTCTGTTCTATGAAAATAAATATTGATTTTACTGTTATGAGACCAATTGTGTGATGTTGTGGCATTTCGCCCATCACACTTCCTAAATTAGATTCTTAAAAGGAGATAGTTTGTGAACAGGCCTGAACAGGTTACCTTTATTAATGACAATGAATTTACTGATTTAATCTCAGGAACTGTATTTTCCTGCTTTCTTAACATCAGAAATAGAAACATTTCTATTTAGAAATACTGACTTCTTTTGACTCACTTTTTGCTCAATAGTGTTGATTATTTCAGCATCAGTACTGCTAGTCAGCAGGCTACCTTCCTGATGTCCATTAGTCATCTGAAGTTCCTTTTTTTTTTTTTTTTAATAAACAATCATAGTTTGTTTCTATATGTTAACTTGTATTTAATATGCTTAAGGACTTTAGGAAATGTCATTTGGTTTATACATAGCTGTCTCTTTATTTTTTGTTCAATTTGCTCAGTGTTCCCTGCTGTCTTTGGCAAAAGCTGTTAACTATTCCCAGAGCTGCACTGACATTGTCAATGATGCTACCACAAAACACCAACAAGGAAATAAAAATAACATGATTCTCTCTGGTTTTTAATTCAGTTGGAAATTGGAGAGATAGTAGCAGGGTGGGAAATCAATGAATGCCAAATGGAAGAAGACAATATGGCTCAGGGGGGAAATATTTTGCAGTTTAATTGTAGGCATTAGGATTGAAGAGATTAAAACTGCTAGGTATTGAAGAACTGAAATCGGTGGGAGTTAAGGGCAATTAGCACCTCCCTGAGCTATTCACCACCTCTTAAAAACAGACCACAAAACAGGGCTGATGCTTTAGGCTGATCTGTCATGTTCCCGGAGAAGGCAGCTATACCAATACTGCATCATAAATTGAAGTAACTGTACCAGAACTTTCAACAATTCCTAAAGCAACTACTTATTTTACAGAGGAGTACACTACTAACAACTTGCACTTCTCAGTAGTATATGCTGAATTTTTCTCTTGTTACTGTCCACGATATTTTCATTTCCTAAGTGCATCATGTTTCTTCTTTAATCCTTCTGGTGGTCAGTAATTTAGATTTATTTAAAATCTCCCTTTAACAGAGAGAAGATGGATAAAGACAATATACAAATTTAAAATGTTATTTGATATAAATATTTTGGGAGACCGTTTGGCTCACCCTTTTTCTGATCAAGCAGTATACAATATTCACTACTCTTATAAATAAATTATTACTTTTCAAGTTCTTCAAAACTGAATTATGAAGTTTTAAATTACAACAAAATCGATATTAATTCAGACAGTCCTGAGCTTACAAGTGATTTGTCAGCCAAATATGTGTTCTACAGTCTCTGTAAATATGCTTCCTATCTTTTTTGTCATTAAATATATTTTAAAGATGGAAAACCAGAGAGTTTCCTAGGCAGGGGTTGTGGTTTTTTTTTTTCTAAGTACGACTTAAAAATCATCCCAACTTTTCAGAAGACTATTTTGACCTCACAGGTAGATTTATCCTCTACAACAAATACCACAGACATTTAAATAAATAAATAAATAAATACATGTTCTGTTAATGTTTTTACTAAAAAAAGAAATAAAATATAAATTATGGATATGTACTGGCTCAAAAGAGTTCGCCAGAGATGATTGTAGTTACCCTTCCCAATTTTCTTCCAGGAATGCCTGAGGCACAACTCGCCTATTTTTCTAGGTCCCTACAGAAAACCCAGATATGTTTTTTCTCTGTTTGCCGTAAAGTGTTCAAGAATAATGAAACAGTAGATACTAACCTAAGAAAACTGAGCATTGCAGGCCATCTAAAATACTTTCCTTGGCGGACAGCGTAATGTTGTATCAGTAACATCTAAAGGAAAGAACAAAAGACCCAATAACAAAAAAAAAAAAAAAAGAGAAATCTTCTATAGTTAGCTATAGTTGAAACACAGGGCCATCTTTGCAACAGAAAGAACAACTACTTTTATTTATATTCCTTTCTTAAGCAAAAGAGATTAAGTTATGAAAACAAAATTTCATACATAGATCATAGATCCTGTCATTGCTGTATAACAGGGACTAACAGACCTCTGGTAGGTAGACTATTGAATATTTATTAATAATTCCCTCAGTTTTTACAAAATCAGAAGAAATTGCTGCATCTGATTGGATTGAGGTTATTTCCATTTGCTCTAATACAGTCTTCCCGAGAGATTTTTGGCTAAATTTTAGAATGCAGAAATCCCAGGCAGACTCTGCATACTTGCAAGTTTTGAAAAGTTGGACCCATTTCTAAATTGAAGATTTGATATGATTCTTTCTGTGTATTGGATTCCCATCATCTTTCCTCTTTTGTCTATTTAGACTACATGCTCTTTGGGTCTCTGAATACCTCATAACATGTAGTAATTACTGAACTTTAAATTATAAGGATTCTTTCTTATTAATTATTTTTTGACCTTTTTTCTTTCTGAATGCTGCATATCTTAAGAAATTAAGATAAATCATTACTAATTTTGAAACTTAAACATATCATGCTTGTTGGTTATTAAAGTTTCTTGAAGAACTGTCCTTTTCATATAATAAAATAGTGTTCCAAACATTTTCTAAAACATAGATATTACACTATTCAGTACAATTTTTAAAGTGTAACAATACACTTGCAGGAGTATTTTTGCTTTAACATGGAAGCATTGTGCATGGAACATTTTTGCTTCAGATGGTACAGAAGCCAACAAGGAAAGGAGCCATGTTGGACCTCCTCCTTACCAACAAGAAGGGGCTGGTGGGGAATGTCAAACTCAAGGGTAGCCTTGGCTGCAGTGATCATAAAAAGGTAGAATTCAAGACTCTTAGAGCAGCGAGGAGGGTGTGCAGCAAGCTCGCTACCCTGGACTTCAGCAGAGCAGACTTTGGACTCTTGAGGGATCTGATTGGCAGGGTACCATGGGAAACAGTACTGAAGAGGAGAGGGGCCCAAGCAAGCTGGTTAGTATTCAAGGATCACCTCCTCCAAGCTCAGGAGAGGTGCATCCCAAAAAAGAAGTTAGGCAAAAAAGCCAGGTGGTCTGCATGGGTAAACAAGAAGCTCCTGGATAAGCTCAAAACCAAAACAGAGGCCTATAGAGGGTGGAGGCAAGGACAGGTAGACTGGATGGAATACAGAGAAACTTTCTGAGTGGCCAGGAACCAAGGCAAGCTAAATCCCAGACAGAGTTAAGTCTGGTCAGGGACACCAAGGATAATAAGAAAAACTTTTACAGATATGTCAAGGATAAAGGCAAGACTCGGGAAGATGTGGGCCCTCTCCAGAAGGAAACAGGAGACCTGATCGGCCAGGATATGGATAAGGCTGAGTTACTGAACAACTTTTTCACCTCGGTCTTCACTGGCAAGGGCTCTAACTACACTACCCAAGTCACAGAGAGCAAAAACAGGGGCTATGGGGATGAAGAACTGCCCACAGTAGGAGAAGATCAGGTTCGAGACCACCGAAGGAAGGTGCATATGTCCATGAGACCTGATGAAATCCATTCACGGGTCCTGAGGGAGCTGGCAGACGAAGTTGCTAAGCCACTTTCCATCATATCTGAGAGGTTGTCGCAATCTGGTGAAGTTCCTGCTGACTGGAAAAGGGGAAACATAACCCCGATATTCTAAAAGGGAAAAAAAAAAGACCCAGGGAACTACAGGCCAGTCAGTCTCACCTCCGTGCCTGGCAAGATCGTGGAACAGGTCCTCCTGGCATCTCTGCTAAGGCATGTGGAAAATAAGGAGGTGATT